>JASEVX010000001.1:87229373-87795047 GCA_031761405.1 Serripes groenlandicus
TTAACCTTTCTAAGTCTTTCCTCGAGTTATTATGCGCCCCCCCCCCCCCCCCCCCCCCCCCCCCCCCCCCCCCCCTCCGGAATCTCCGATTCGGGGGGCATATAGTTTTTGGCCTGTCTGTCTGCACGTTGGTCTGTCTGTCTGCACAAAAAAAACTTTAACCTTGACCACTGCTTTTGAAACATAACAGGTACGGCTACCATATTTCACATGTGTATTCCTTGTGACATGACCTTTCTGTCAGTACCAAATTGTTTGACCTAGATGTAGTTTTTGGCCTGTCTGCACGAAAAAAACTTTAACCTTCACCACTACTTTTGAACCATAACAGGTACGGCTACCATATTTCACATGTGTATTCCTTGTGACATTACCTTTCTGTCAGTACCAAAATGTTTGACCTTGCGACCTTGACCTTTGACCTAGATGTTGCCATTCTCGAAAAAAAACTTTAACCTTGGCCATTACTTTTGAACCATAACAGATACGGCTCCATATTTCACATGTGTATTCCTTGTGACATTACCTTTCTGTCAGTACCAAAATGTTTGACCTTGCGACCTTGACCTTTGACCTACATGTTGCCATTCTCAATTTTTAGCTCCACTGGCTGAAAGCCAGTCGAGCTTATGTCATGGCGAAATGTCCGTCGTGCGTGCGTTAACTTTTTCCTTTAAACGACTTCTTCTCCCTAACCACTTGGCCAATTTGGTTGAAACTTCATGGGAAGCATCCTCTCAATGTCCTCTACTAAATTCCTTCAAATTTTTTTGATCCATTCAAAATTCTGGTTTCCATGGCAACCGAAAGAAAAAAATAGTGAGAACTTAAAAAATCTTCTTCTCCGAAAGTGTCAGGCCGATTTTCAAATAATTTTGTAGAAATGTTCCTTGGGTGACCCTTTATTAGATTCCTTCAAGAAATTTTGATTGGGCGAAAAACATGGCCGCCAGGGGGCGGGGCTTTTTTGCCTTATATAGCTATAGTGAAAACTTAAATAATCTTCTTCTCAAAAAGTGTTAAGCAGATTTTCAAATAATTATGTAGAAATGTTCCGTGGGTGACCCTCTATCAGATTCCTTCAAGCCATGTTGATTGGTAAAAAAACATGGCCGTCACAGGGCGGGGCTATTTTGCCTATATGGCTAAAGAGCAAACTTAAAAAATCTTCTCCTCCAAAAGTGTCAGGCCGATTTTCAAATAATTTTGTAGAAATGTTCCTTGTGTGAACCTGAATTAGATTCCTTCAAGAAATGTTGATTGGGCGAAAAACATGGCCGCCAGTGGGCGGGGCTTTTTTGCGTTATATAGCTATAGTGAAAACTTAAAACATCTTCTTCTCCGAAAGTGTTCAGCCAATTTTCAAATAATTTTGTAGAAATGTTCATTGGGTGACCCTCTATCAGATTCCTTCAAGCCATGTTGATTGGTCGAAAAACATGGCCGCCAGAGGGCGGGGCTATTTTGACTTGTATGACCATAGTGAAAACTTAAAAAATCTTCTCCTCCGAAAGTGTCAGGCATATTTTCAAATAATTTTGCAGAAACATTCCTTTGGTGACACTCTACAAGATTCCTTTAAGCCATGGTGGTTGGTAAAAAAAATAGTCACCACGGGGCAGGGCTGTTTGGAGATTTTATTTTTGCCTTATGGCCGTGGAGCGATACTGGCCCTCTTGGGCCTCTTGTTTGTTTAACCTTCCCCACTACTTTTGAACCATAACAGGTAAGGCTACCATATTTCACATGTGTATACCTTGTGACATGACCTTTCTGTCAGTACCAACATTTTTCACCTTGCGACTTTGACCTAGATGTTGCCATTCTCGAAAAAAACTTTAACCTTGACCACTACTTTTGAACCATAACAGGTACGGCTACCATATTTCACATGTGTATTCCTTGTGACATGACCTTTCTGTCAGTACCAACATTTTTGACCTGGCGACCTTGACCTTTGACCTACATGTTGCCATGCATCAGTGTTTCACAAACACATCTTGTTTGGACTGAAATAATGTTAAGCTCAAGTCAATCAATCAACCATGGTAAGAGTCAGTTTCCAATTATATTTAATACTATTATTACAAATAACTGGCATTTGTGACAATAAATAAAAACATCATTCAATGCCTTTTAGTTTTTCAGGCAAAGTTGCCAAGTTTGTAACCTTTTCCAGTGCTGAGATTTTGCCTCAACCTGAAACTTTAACCAAAATGTTGACGGACATCGCTAATCTTTAGACCGGAATTGCTAGAGCAATCCGGCTAAAAATCATCAACAGGTTTCACCCTAATTGGAAGTAAATGGATGCAAAGTAACAAGACCGTGATATAGCAGAAGAAATGAACAAACACTTTATATCAGTTTTCACTGAAGAATCTGAACCAATTCCTGAACCTACTTTTAAAAACAACCTTACCATAACTACAAAAAGTTTAAATAAAAAAAGTGTAGTCGATGCTATAAAAGAACTAAATCCGTCCAAACCTCAAGGCTCAGACAATATCCATCAAAAACTACTAACTGGATGCAAGGAAATCCTTGGAGACAATCCAATACATTTTTCAAAAAGTCTCTTGAAAAAGGCTCAGTTCCAACACAGTGGATATTCGCCATTGTAACTGCTATCCACACATCGAAAAAGAAATGACCCATAAGCGTAACACCTCCATCTGCTGCAGGGCAAGGGAACAAATCATCTATCGCCAGAACAACATGGATTCAGAAAAGGCAGATCCTGTGTAACACAATTGTTAGAATTGATCGACAATTAGACAAAACTTCCTAGAGGAAAGACAACAAAGGGCAATTGTCACCGGGGCTAAATCCAGCTGGAGAAAAGTTAAACCGGCGTAACTCAAGGTAGTTTCCTGGGCCTTGTGCTCTTCTTGATATTTGTTAATGACCTACCCGATTCTATTAACATTTTTGCTGATGATACTAAATTATACAAAGTAATAAAAATCTACAGGAAAACATATATATAGCCTGTGATTGGGCCACGAAATAGCAAATGACCTTCAACAACAAAAAATGTGAATGGGATTGAGAACGGGATCTCGATTCAGCCGTTTCCAGTCGAATACTTCCCGATTATCCCGTTCTCAATCCGATGTGTAAGATTAAGCCGTTTCCAGTCGAATTGGTCCCGATTATCCTGTTCTCAATCTCATTCTGATCCGATGTTTCTGACCTTATATTTCCACTCAATTACCTTTCCCAGTTCTCCGGCCCCGGTTTGTGCACTAATAGACCTGGGACAGGTCAAATCTTTTGTCTTACCACCGTTTGACTAATCTTGTCTTAAATTGTATCACAGATATCCGTCGGTAACCTAATCCACAGCTGTATGTTAAGGTGAGCGAGTACATTTAAACGTATCGATTTATTTTCTCTAGGTTTGTCGAGTTTCTGGTTATGACCTTATAGATACAGTGATTTATGTTATGTATGAAGAATATCCACGACTCTTCAACACTCATATCAGACATTTCATCCCATTTCACTTGTAGATATCGTATTTGTGGATAATCTCCTTCGTAAAAATTCAGTCTATGTTGCTGTAATGCCTCTATCTAAACCACAATCAACATCAAAAAAGGACTCACATGGTCCCTTGCACCAAGTTTATCACCTAATTTCAGATTATTAATTATATTCTCACTTTCAACTAAAAGTAAGTCAATGCAACTAGGGTCTTGGCCATCGCTGTATAGGGTATAACTTTCCAGTTTTAACATGATGAAATAAATAATTATCCCGAAGGTACGCCAAAAATAGGCATGATTCTCATTTCTATTTACTGTCCATGATTCCCAGTTTACTTCTGGAAAATTGAAGACCCAAAAATAACAGTAGGCTTGTATTTCAACACAATTAGAGATTTATACAGTGCACCAATCAGTATCTTATCCGATTTATTTAAATATACCTTCACAAACCGATTTCTGAAAGTCTTCTTAAGTCAATGTGTTACAGTAATCAGCTGTTATATATCGTCTTTAACATAAATAGCCATCCCCCATACAGCTATCATTAATAGGTCCATTAAAACATGTAAAACCTTTCACTTTATACTCATTTCTGTCTATAAATTATTTGAAACCTTCCAAGTTTTTAGGAAAATCTTCTGTCACTATAATATCATATTTTACAAACAGTCTGCATTTGTATAATAAAACTTCAATTTATGGAACTGATCGCTGTCCTCAGCGTTTAACTGAAATTAAACTGAAGGGTCCAAAACGGATCTATACCTGGAAACAAGGCATTTTGTAATGTTTTGACAGCTGAATAACTCGAACCGATCACTTATGGTTGAGTGAACTCGTTTTATTTATACCATCTGTAATAAAATAATTTTAAATCAGGCAGGTGCTTTTGTACAAGAAGATTTTTTAAAGATTTTACAATGCACATATAAGGAAAACAAGCCCCGCCCCTTAACAAAAGCAAAAAGAGCTCTCAAAGTATTTGAAGAAACATTAGTTAGTCCAGTTCGCAACAAGTACCAGAGTATTACGAAAGGTTACACTATTTAGGGCCAGTAACCATGCTTTGATGTTTACAGAAAACTTCATGAAAAAGCATATCCAAGCCAAATGCCACCATACAGTGACTCAAAACGTCCGCCATTCGGATTGTTGGCTAGACATGCCCTGCACTTCAGGCTTGATCTCACCTGTGTTGAGGAACTCATTGCCGTCATTGATCTTTCCAAAGGCATCTAGCACATTAAAACCAGTAAGGAAGACATTGGTCAACATTCTTCCTGACAATCTAACTTAAAAAGAAATAATCGCACTCTGTCCCTCAAAGAACTATAAAAGGTAACAATATTTGCTGAAAAGGTAAGGAAAGCAAGACTCAGATACATAAAAAAGAACAAACCGCAGGAAAAAGGAACGTCAAAAAGCAATGCACAGAACGGAAAGAGGCCAAAGAAAAGTGCTCCTGCGAAAAAAACACCACAGAAACAAGCACGTCTAATGAATATTGTAAAGGCTGTCTTGTAACATGGGAAGAAGACCTGAAATCTGGTGATAACCGTCTATGGGTACAATGTGACCAGTGTGATGGATGGCTCCATGCAGAATTTATTTCTAGATAAGGATGGGCAATTCATTTGTCCGGACTGCATGTAGATAAAGTAATGAAAACATGTTTTTGCATTCACTTTCATCAAGTACAGAACAAGTTCATTTGTGTAACTATGCAGCTACTCTTTTAGTTCATAATGAACATACTATTATTGGAAGATGCATCACATTTTAACTTCATATTTTTCAGATTTTTTTTAATGATTTTAATATAGTTCACGTTTAGGCATATTTAACAAGTTCTTACAACTTATATTTATCCCTCTCGACAGTTCCTGGGTTGGACCAGTACTTTGCGCCTGAAAAAGTTTTAGAATAATAATTTCCAAAACATGAATCGAACCCACAAACTCTGGATCCATAGTCATGTACTCTTCCAACTGTTTCTTCACCTAAAAGACATCTGACATTATCAAATATTGTTGCTTTACCGATTGGTCACGTACAACGCATTCTTGCAATCGTTACAGGTGAGAGCCTACCCCGAGTTTCCGACCATGGACTGAAAATAGTTGTTAATTGACATCGAAACACTCTTAACCCTTTCCCGCATATAGTACTTTCTGACGCCTCTGCAGCTGACGACGTTTAAAAACATTGTGGCAAAAGAAGAAATTGCTTATGATCGACAATATCGCCTTTGGCCACAAAGTTTTCAACTTTATTCAATAAGTATACTTTCCTTTAATAACATGTTTCATATTTTTGCCAAAATCATGTCAATGTTGTCTGCAGCAGATTTATTGTATGTTGGAAAGGTTAAATAACCATATACATGGACTGATATAATGATTGAAACTGCCATGAAATGGTTTTCAGCAATCAATAGCTATAGGAGGCGAAATCCGAAGACACTCATCATTTTGAGCGTTTTACACCACCGGTATTGAATTACTTCACAGTTGTCTTTCTATATCAGCTCTACGTTTCTGAACACCATCTCGTGTTCAGAGAGATGTCTTAGTAGTTGCAAATCGTATATAATGTCACTGAAAGTGGATGATCTGTGGAATATATATTTTTTAGATGAATGGAATCTTGCCAGCTAATACCATGTCGGTCCTTTCTAACCGCCAAATAAAACTAAAAATGCGGTAACTTATTGGCATATGAAGCAAAAGAAAGAACTCGAAATGAATTTTGTTTTAGACTATATAAATTACATGATTAAAACACAAAATCTATTTCTTCGCTGTCAGCATATGACTTGATCACGCGCGACATCTTGAATATTCGCATCGAGTGGGGGAAAGCACAGGGGCATGAAACATACTGGTTTTTTTTTTTTATAAGGCTCCAGTAAAAAAAAAAAGCAACTATGTCGGATAAAAGGACCTAAATGCAAAATTTTACCAGTCATTCATGCATAAAATGTAGGTCAAAGTGACCTAATTAATACCATATTTTCCACCAAAGACCAAAACAAAAATTCTAAATCTGTATTGCGCATCATTGAAACTTTGAAACTAATGGAAGCCTCTAGTTTAAAATACTTTTAAAACATATTCATAAACATTGCATAAGAAAAATATTGGAAACACCTGTCTGTCACAAATAGATCTATTTAGTCTCCATTTACCCTTAATAATTGCAACAACAAGATAGCAGGGGCATGAAAGAAATAATTCACACTGATATAATAATAGGAGAAAGGGACACAACAGATGCTGGACAAACAATGTAAACAAGTGGAATAAAGTCGTTTTACTACGTGAAAACACCTCGCACCTGTACAATAAATGGCTGAAAATGTTCAAATGTTATTATTATTTAACTAAAATACAACATTAGTACCTTTCGATGTCCATGCAATTCTTTTAACAGTCCAATATCACGTCCTATGGGCCCATGTAAGTTAAGTCGTCATCTAAATATTGATGCATAATACTTTCAATCGAGTTTATTGCACGTTCCGAGTGAAAATCGCACTTATCGAAGTCTAGCCCCAATAGCACAATCATTTTTGTTATGCACAATCCCAATAAAGTTTGGTCTAAATTATCACAGTTATAGCAACTTTTATCGTCTATGATCGTGACCTAATAAAACACACTGCCATTTTGTTGAAAAATAATCCGCAGTAAATACGTTCCAAACGCGAATGAGAAGCCGTCTTTGATTGGTCGTCATAAATATACATCTGCCAGTGATATTGTGCTAATAACTGAGACGTCAATACTGAAAGTAGAAAATGAAAATAGCGTGATGTTGAAATCAAAGCAAATCCAAGTGTTAAACGCCGTTAAAAGCGGCCATAGTTTGTTCATAGATGGTCAGGCAGGAGTTGGCAAGGTGTTTTTAGTGAAGCACATCATTGATGATGCTACGAAAATGTGGAATGTTGCACAATTGACTTGCACTACAGGAATAGCTTGCAGTAACTATCCTGAGGTAAAATTCCTACATCCTTCAAAAAAAAAAAAAAGCAAGTAAAAGAAACAAAAGGCAATGATTGTTGGATTTCTAGGGGATCCTGGATGTCCGAAAAGGGAGACCGCCACTAGCTGGCTAAATACTAAGAGGTGGGGGGGGGGGGGCGCTGGTTTTGTCATGCTTCAGTTTAATAAAGATCAAGATCAGTGATTTTCCATTATTTTCATTATAATTTGGTAAATAAGAGGCACCAACCCCCCCCCCCAAATCTGCCAATGGGTGACCGTAAAGGTGTTGCAGAAAAAAATAAAAAATAATCTGACTTTGGCCTACTGGAGAATAAAATAATATTTCTATGAAAATCTCAATGCTCATGGTACCTTAGAAAGGCTAATATTTGGGCTGTATATTTCTTGTTCCAGGGGCGGATCCAGGGCTTGATGTTATGGCGTACTTGCAATACAACACCACAGGAATAGAAATGTCATGTACAATTGCTTAAATCAAAATAAGTAATTACACATGTAGAAAACATGAAAGATATCTGCTTTTTGCATATTGCATGGATAATAAATCTGTTCCAAAAGTTGTGCTTTAAAGAAATAGTATATATTATGAATTTAAAAATACCCATATTTTATGTTTCGTTGACTTTGATTAAGTTTATTTCTGAGATTCATATATCAGCATCTATAAGTTGTAGGATCATATTTACACATACACAAATGCATCTAGGATTACAAGTCAGCGCCAAGGGAAAAGTAGGTCACTGTGACTAACCTATTGTGCTTCATTAACATATACCAGTATATATTACACTGATTTTTTGAAATGATAAATACATGTACTTTTATCACATATACATATTAATAAGATTTCTACTGGTTTCTATGTGCAATAATGAGGCAAAATTTATATTTTTCTAGTTTTTTGTAGATTTTGAATGCGATGACCATTCATAAATGGAGTGGTATAGGTGATGGCCGTTACTCAGGACAAAAGCTGAAAACTTTACTGTGCCACGATGAACAGTATGCTGGGGCCAAAGCAAGAATAATGACTACAGATATTCTTATTATAGATGAAATTTCTATGTTAAGTCTTGCCATGTATGAAAACTTGGAAACAATATGTCAAACTAAATGTGATTCCAAAGTATTTGGTGGTATGCAGATGGTTGTGGTGGGTGATTTATAACAACTCCCACCTGTGAAAAATGTTCGGTATAGTGATTTAGGGCAATATGCATTTGAAAGTAAATATTGGCCTAAGCATTCCTTCTACTTAGATGAAGTTATTCGACAGAAGAATGAAAACCTGATACAGTGTATATGAGATCTGTCATTAGGAGATATAAAACCCCGAACATATTGCATTGATTCGCTCTCTGTCAAGTTTTCTTCCACATGCTCCTGATCAAGAAACTGTTTCCTTTTTTTCATCCAACATTCTAGTGGACATGTTCAATAGAGATTGTATTCTGAAGCTTGAAGGCCCTTTATTTACGTTTGATGCTATTGATACTGGCAAGGAGAGATATTTAAAGGAGCTTGTGGTACAGAAGATAGTGTGGCTGAAAGTTAATGCAAATGTCATGTTGTTCGGAACCTATCAAGTTAATTGGCAAATGTAACCAGATTTTTGTTCTACTTTACTTTTAGCTCACCTGAACTTTGCTCAAGGTGAGTTATTGTGATCGCCTTTTGTCCGGCATCCGTCGTGCGTCAACTTCTTCTCCTCAGTAACCAGTGGGTCAATTTGGATGAAACTTCAAAGAAAGCATCCTCTCAATGACCTCACCAGAATTCCTTCAAATCTTTGGGATTCCATGACAACGAAACCGAAAAAACTTCAAAATTCTTCTTCTCCCAAACTGGTTGGCAGATTTTCAAATAATTTTGTAAAAATGTTTCTTGGATGACCCTCTATCAGATTCCTTCAAGCCATGTTGATTGGTCGAAAAACATGGCCGCCAGGGGGGGGGGGGGGGGGGGCGGGGCTATTTTGCCTTATATGGCTATAGTGCAAACTTAAAAAATCTTCTCCTCCAAAAGTGTCAGGCCGATTTTCAAATAATTTTGTAGAAATGTTCCTTGGGTGATCTTCTATCAAATTCCTTCAAGCCATGTTGATTGGTCGAAAAACATGGCCGCCGGGGGGGGGGGGGGGGGGGGGGGGGCTATTTTGCCTTATATGGCTATAGTGCAAACTTAAAAAATCTTCTCCTCCAAAAAGGTCAGGCCGATTTCCAAATAATTTTGTAGAAATGTTCCTTGGGTGATCTTCTATCAGATTCCTTCAAGCCATGTTGATTGGTCAAAAAACATGGCCGCCAGGGGGGGGGGGGGGGGGGCTATTTTGCCTTATATGGCTAAAGTGCAAACTTAAAAAATCTTCTCCTCCGAAAGTGTCAGACCGATTTTCAAATAATTTCGTAGAAATGTTCCTTGGGTGATCTTCTATCAGATTCCTTCAAGCCATGTTGATTGGTCGAAAAACATGGCCGCCAGGGGGGGGGGGTGGGGGGGGGGGGGCGGCGGGGCTATTTTGCCTTATATGGCTATAGTGCAAATTTAAAAATCTTCTCCTCCAAAAGTGTCAGGCCGATTTTCAAATAATTTTGTAGAAATGTTCCTTGGGTGATCTTCTATCAAATTCCTTCAAGCCATGTTGATTGGTCGAAAAACATGGCCGCCGGGGGGGGGGGGGTTGGGGCGGGGCTATTTTGCCTTATATGGCTATAGTGCAAACTTAAAAAATCTTCTCCTCCAAAAGTGTCAGGCCGATTTCCAAATAATTTTGTAGAAATGTTCCGTGGGTGATCTTCTATCAGATTCCTTCAAGCCATGTTGATTGGTCAAAAAACATGGCCGCCAGGGGGCGGGGCTATTTTGCTTTTTATGGCTATAGTGAAAACTTAAAAAATCTTTTCCTCCATAAGTGTTAAGCCGATTTTCAAATAATTTTGTAGAAATTTTCCTTGGGTGACCCTCTATCAGATTCCTTCAAGCAATGTTGATTGGTCGAAAAACATGGCCGCCAGGGGGCGGGGCTATTTTGCCTTATATGGCCAAAGTGAAAACTTAAAAAATCTTCAACATCTTCTCCTCAGTAACCAGTGGGTCAATTGGGATGAAACTTAACAGAAAGCATCCTCTCAATGACCTCACCAGAATTCCTTCAAATTGTTGGGATCCATGCAGAATTCTGGGGCTATTTGCCTTATATGGCTTTAGTGAAAATTTAAAAAATCTTCTCCGAAAGTGTCAGGCCGATTTTCAAATAATTTTGTAGAAATGTTCCTTGGATGACCCACTTTCAGATTCCTTCAAGCCATGTTGATTGGTCAAAAAACATGGCCGCCAGTGGGCATGGCTATTTTGCATTATATGGCTATAGTGAAAACTTAAAAAATCTTCTCCTCCAAAAGTATCTGGCCGATTTTCAAATAATTTTGTAGAAATGTTCCTAGAGTGACCCGATTCCAGGGCCATCATGGCCCTCTTGTTATAACAGATAAGCAAGTTAGGAGATGGTGATTCTCTGAGTGATATATATATATATATATAACCTTCGGGGCTTCTGGTGTACAAATTTAGACTTTCGGATATAATCGCTTTGTGCAATTTTCGATTTTTCTTATTTGCCAATTCAGAGTTATGGATTTATGCCAATATAAATTTACAAAATTCCCACTAGCCTTCGGTATAAGTTTTCTAATTATTGACTCTGCTGTCTCTGGTGAATTCCTATCAGTCATCATCAGGCTGTTTTTCAATAAAATGAACTACCATCCTGCGACATGCTTTGCATCTTGGTTGCCCTTTTCCAATAAAACTCGCTACCATTTTACAGTTTGTTGACCGTAATAGATCAATCTGTTTACACACATTTTGGATATTTTCCTTGTTTTCCTTAAAAGAATCAAGCATATAATTACTTTTTAAGTCTCTTGCCGTTTTACCAACTTCAACATTGAAGGTAATGTTATATTCAAATGTTACATATTTCATAATAATGTCTTGTTGCTCCTTATACCACTGTCAGCATAAACTTTTAACAAAACTGTTTTCTCTCTTTAAAACATTGAAATTTGAATTCAGTAGACTATTAACTAAACTCGAGTCATATCTAGTACTTTCTATTCCAGTATCATAAGGTTTCCATTTCAAAGGATAACACGATAGTTTTCTTCCGTGCATCTTTTTCCTAAAATCGAGACCATAAAAAACTTTTCCAAGGATATGAGAAAATGTTTCATAATTTTCTGTAACAGCAGTTTCTATCTTGTAAGTGTCAAAAATGTCATTGACTGTAATTGGGTTATCCTGAGACTCCGTAAGTTCTAGTCGCTGTATCAACCTGGTGAGAAAAAAAAATATTAGTTCATTCCTATGAGCTGACCTGGCTATCTTGTTGTTGCAATTATTAAGGGTAAATGGGGACTAAATAGATATATTTGTGACAGACAGGTGTTTCCAATATTTTTCTTATGCAATGTTTATGAGTAGGTTTTAAAAGTGTTTTAAACTAGAGGCTTCCAGATGCACAGCTGTGTCTGTACTTAGAGTAAATGTTGTGCTGTAAACATAGCCATATTTTTCAATAACCCAACTCCCCCTATGGCCCTACCACCACGACCCCAATTAAATGGATAGGCTGGGTGTAATTTCACTTCCAGTTACCTACAATGTATATGTCATTTATCTTACCAAGTTACAGCTGCCATTACATCCACACTTTGATAAACTTAAAAAAAAAGTATGTTCACAGGGGCATGAAACATACTGTTTTTGATAAAAAATTCAGACTGATATATAGGAGTGAATGTTTCATGCCCCTGTGGTTCTTCTAGACATACGCGTAAAATTCCGAGAGCGCCCGTATGCGCCGACGATTTGTGTGAATTCTTTTTTTTATCATAAAACAGTATGTTTCATGCCCCGGTAGTTCTTCTAGACTTACGCGTAAAATTCCGAGAGCGGCCAAATGCGCCGACGATTTAAAATAATGTAAAAATGAAAATGGACAAACATTCCGGAACGTTGGCATTAACTGTATGTTGCAGAGATTATAATTGGCATAATACATACAAACAATTATGTATTTAAACATCTTTTTATACTATTATTGACCAATCAGATGGAGCCTTTCAGCAACGATGTTCTGCGGATTATTTTTCAACAAAATGGTAGTGTTTTTTATTAGGTCACGATAATAGACGATATAATTTGCTATAACTGTGATAATTTAGACCAAACTTTATTGGGATTGTCCATAACAGACGTAAAAATGATTGTGCTAATGGAGCTGGACTACGATTAGTGCGATTTTCACTCGAAACGTGCAATAAACTCGATTGACAGTATTATGCATCAATATTCAGGGGACGACTTAACTTACATGGGCCCATAGGACGTGATATTGGACTGTTAAAATAATTGCATGGACATCGAAAGGTAGTAATGTTGTATTTTATTTAAAGAATAATAACATATGAACATTTTCAGCCATTTATTGTACAGGTGCGAGGTGTTTTCACGTAGTAAAACGACTTTATTCCACTTGTTTACATTGTTTGTCCAGCATCTGTTGTGTCCCTTTCTCCTATTATTATATCAGTGTGATTTTCTTTTTCAAAAAACAGTATGTTTCATGCCCCTGCTATCTTGTTGCTGCAATTATTAAGGGTAAATGGAGACTAAATAGATATATTTGTGACAGACAGGTGTTTCCAATATTTTTCTTATGCAATGTTTATGAGTATGTTTTAAAAGTATTTTAGACTAGAGGCTTCCATTAGTTTCAAAGTTTCAATGATGCGCAATACAGATTTAGAATTTTTGTTTTGGTCTTTGGTGCAAAATAATGAAAAATCTCCGCAATATTAATAGTGTGCATATATTGTAGTACATCAGTCAGCAAATCTCAATGCCTTACATGCAAAAACATCAAGGTAATAGCAATTTCTAACAATTTTCTTTTATTTTTCCCGTTTTTTTCTCATATGGGATTCAGTCCCTTTAAAGTCGGTGCATTCCGAATGTAAAGAGCTAGTGAATTCCATTATCTGATAGTGGAGGGTAGAAACAACCATGCATACCACTGAGTATTTGTTTAAATGACAGGAAGTTCTGTTGTCTTCCTAAGGTTGTACGTTCGAACAGATTTAAGTAGACTTACATTTGAGAGGTAAGAAGCTAATAGATGGTTTTTTAACTTTGTAAGATTGAATACGATTATGTTGACGTCTACGTTCTGCTAATGTTTCCCAATTAAGGTCGAGATGAAGGCGCTCGATATTGCATAGTTTTGTAGCAACGGAAACAATTCGGGCCGCTTCCATTTGGATATGGTCAATGTCTGCCTGTAGTTGTCGGCAAAATGATCAGCATCATTCATCTTCCACAAATTGTCTGATAGAGTTTAATATGGGAAGGTAGCCAGTTGCCTTGGAATAATTTTGTTTTGAGTACTTGTGCGAGAGAGACAGAGAAACACGATTAGATAGTAGTAGTCGTTGTAATTCTTTATTGCCTCCATTGCCTCTCATTAGAATCAGATCACATTCTTCGCTGATGTGAGCTATATATAAGCATTTGCTAATGCAGCGAAGTTAATGTCTGCTTTTAATGAGATTGGGTGGACTGGTCAAGGTGATATAACGGAAAATACAATTGTCATAATCTACCATTTTGTATCATTTCCTTGAAACAAGTAGCAAGTTCAAGTCTCGGATGCGAAAGTCGAGGGTTACATCGTCGACCGGGTGATACCAAAGATTTTAAAAGTGATAGTAATTGTTTCTGGCCTGTGGCAGTCTGCCAATTGCTGTTGGCACCAAACAACGCATGAGAAACTGCGCGAGAAAAATAGTTCATCATGGATTCAACAAAACTGCATTTTAGGATCTCCCCCATATATATCATTTAAATGTTGTCGGAACATTAGTGAAAAACTTAAGGCGTGAGTACTCCAATATAAGTTTAAGAAATGCTTTAGAAATTAATGCGCCGAGAGGTCAAATATGGACGCTTGTTATCGTTATTAACATTCGCGAAGAGGAACGGAATAAAAGAAAGAAGTCACGTGAAAAATACAGTGGCGGATTAACCGGGGGGGGGGGGGGGGGTCTGAGTAGCGTGCGTCGAACAATTAATAGTAAACAAAGAAAAAGCGTGGCAAATGTAGTAGCGGATTTAGCATGGGCCCATAAGACTCCCGCACCCCACGAAAGAAGTCACGTGGAATATACAGCGGCGGATTAACCGGGGGGCCGTAGGGCCCGTGCGTCGAAAAATCCAACCTTCCAACAGCCCCCAGGCCGCCAACACTGCAGTGCTTTTATTTATCCTCGGCGCAAAGGATAACTTGAAAACATTAGTCATCAGAGTAGGCGTTCGTAAAAATAAATAGAGGGCATGCATGTATTATCATATCCGATTAGTTATAACTGTCATATAATTGTGCACTCGTAGACGCATCTGCAGCAGACGATTTTTGAAAACAATCTTTCTTTTTGTCACAATGTTTTCAACTCTATTCAATACTTTTTACTTTCATTCATAGAGTGTGTTCATGTGTTTACCTAGATGTTATCAAAGTCGTCTGCAGCAGATTTGTTGCATGTGGGTAAGGGTTAAGCCGTTCTGCAGTTCCTAAATGTTCACAATGTTAAAAAGTCGCAATGAGGCAATGGCTCTCAAGTCCTATTTTAATTCTTTCCCACATAGACGCCTTCTGACACCTCTGCTGTCGACGACTTATGAAATCATTGTAGCAAAAGGAGAAAATGCTCATAATAAGCAATTTCTCCATTTGTCACAATGATTTCAACTCTATTCAATAATACTACTATCCTTTATAGAGATTTTCGATATTTTGGATTTGATAATTTCAAAGTCGTTTACTGCAGATTTGTTGTATGTGGGAAAGGGTTAAACTATGGTGACCTCGTTATCTCTGTTGTAACGATAAGGAACCCAACATGTACGAACCACGTCTGGCGAATCCGGGTCTTATTGACGCATCAACCCTTTCCCACAAACAGACGCTTTGTGACGCCTTTGTAGCAGACGACTTTTGAAATAAGTGTGGCAAAATGAGAAATTGCTAATAATGAGCAATTTCTCTCTTTGCCAAAATGTGTTCAACTCTTTTTCATAATCAAACTTTAATCTATAGAGTTTTTTAACATTTTTTGAAAGACATTTTCAATGACGTCTGCTGCAGATTTGTTGTATGATGGAAATAATTAAGACCCCTCATCGCAAGACGTGGCTCATACATATTATAGACATGTACTTCTTCGCAGTAAGGCTCATTATACAGATGTGTTGAAATCCCATCAAAATGAGACCAGTCGAAGTGATATTTTGCCTGTTTCTTGTATGTGGATATTGTAATGCAAGTTGTCATTATGGCTTAAAAGGTGAGTCGTATTCTTGTTAAGATTTTAATCTTTACCTTTAATTTTAAAGTATCTCCATACAATCGTAGGGTCGTTATACAATATTCATTACATAATACAAAATAATTGACGTTAACGACTGTTTTTCAAATATGATCACATTATGTCTAGCGATTAAGGGTCTTATTGAATTTCCTATGTGTTATTACAGTCAAAGACCACCTTTGTTTTGCAATTCCCTGTCTATAGCAACCACACTTTTAACTTCCCAATTACTCATTATCTGCATACATTACCCTGTAATTAAAGACCACCTGTGAAGAAAGGCCAGATTGTTTTCTTTCCATGGTTGACTTTTAACACAGGTTAAACTATATTTTAAGTTATAACATTTAGCACATAGGCGTAAACCTCGTGATGCTACATTTCCAGTGTTTTGTCACTAGTTGCATATATGACCATACCACAAGTGCGAGGACAGTGAAGGCTATGGTGAGACAGTTGCACGGACTTGTATGAGTCTTCACTGTTCGGACAGACAACATGATTCCTAGTCGCTAAATGTAAACAATATAGATCCATATCTACACTGTTCACATATCACTTACACAAGCTTGTAAGAAGAATCATTAACTTGTAAATATGCTGATAAGACCTAGCAGGATGCCAAGATTGTCTGAACATACACTGTGCTGAAATACCATCTTAATTTGTTCATTCTCTCGTGCACTGAGTCATATAATCTTTACAACAATTATGAAACGTCACGACAAATGAACGAGGAGATTGTTAAGACCGAGTCGGCGACATTTTCTTCATTATAAACAATACTTACAAAAGTTGCCTTCTGAAGACCAATCACATGTCGAAATGAGTTTTGGGAAATTACTGGCATAATTTAAGGATCACAATTGCATACGATCAGTGAAGATATACAAAGGTTCACACCAAAGCCTTCACTGTTCATCTACAATAAAGGAAAGCCATTCAGTAATGTAACGTTAGACGAACACTAGAATGTCCACGGTCACGCTTGTCCCACTCCGATACGATTTTATGATACTCCAACAATGTTATGCAGTAACGCCTATTTTCGATTACTTTTAGAACCAGGAACAACAACATGCAAAATGTCAAATGGTGTGAAAGCAGGAAATTTCCCGAAATGTGTGAAAACTGCCACTGTTCCGATACTGGATGGAATTGTTGTGGGTACGTAAAGAGTAACAACGCATTCAAATGGGCCTTTGTGCTCTTGAGATCAGTGCTGGTATCTGTGCAATCGTGCAGTCTGATCAAGGTCTGTACTGTGCGCTACCAAACCAAGGATACATTATAAAATATTCTGCTAGTAAAGAAACAATACACTTACCAGACTGTAGGAATGTGTAGGTTGATCTAAACACTTTCCCACTGCATAAGGGTCAAATGTCCAAAGGTCCATTTTCCTATAAGGAGGCCTTGTTAAACTTCACTTATAATTGTGTTCATAGAACACTTCTAATGTGGTCGGCGATTTATGTACGAAGACTATATCAATTAATACTATATAGGCTCGGTAAACAATGGAAATGTAGGTGCCATTGCTCGTTCTGAGCTCGTTCTGAGCAATGGCACCTAAATTGTCATCGTTTACAAAAGGGTCAAAATTGCGCCTAAACCAGGATTTTCAAAATGGGTTTTAAGTTACAACTGTTACCAAGCCTTCGAGATGCGTCTGGCTACTATGATTTTCTTGTTTGACAAAAAGTATTAACCTTTGGGCGATTTTAATGCATCAACTGTATTTGTGCGATTTTTTTTCTTTCACATAGGTATGGAATAATGCGGAGGCATAATGCACGTTGCTGGCTGTAAGGTCGTGGCAGATGAAGATGGGTGTTCACCGAAAATCGTTGACATTTTAGATGAAAGTCAACCATGTGTTCCGGTAGTTGGTTAAATATCTCGATTAGAAGACATAAATTAGCAGGGGATCGTTAAAACTCGCAACATGCATGTCAAAAATAATTATAATAAATAAATGAGCGGCTCTCTACAAAAACCTACCATAACGCATTTGCGACCAGTGTATATTCAGAACCATCAGTGCATCCGCACAATCTTATCTGACTTTGAAATATTCGCCAAACGCCAATTAGTCATAGATTGTTTCAAGAAAGTTCTGTAAGGCAATATATATTTGGATCATTTAGCATGGATGCACAGACAGGTCTTATTCTACACTAACATTGATGCGTTAAGGTTGAGTTTCGCAGACCAAGGCTCAAATTATCCTGCACTAACTGACTTTATTCAACATTTGTGTTTGTCCAAATGCACGTTTTTATTCAACAGTTATGTTTGTCCTAATGCACGTCTATTAACAACAATTGTGTTTGTTCTGACGCACGTCTTTAAACAACAGTTGTGTTTGTCCTAATGCACGTCTATAAACAACAGTTGTGTTTGTTCTGACGCACGTCTTTAAACAACAGTTGTGTTTGTCCTAATGCACGTCTATAAACAACAGTTGTGTTTGTTCTGACGCACGTCTTTAAACAACAGTTGTGTTTGTCCTAAGGCACGTCTATAAACAACAGTTGTGTTTGTTCTGACGCACGTCTTTAAACAACAGTTGTGTTTGTCCTAATGCACATCTATACACAACAGTTGTGTTTGTTCTGAAGCACGTCTTTAAACAACAGTTGTGTTTGTCCTAATGCACGTCTATAAACAACCGTTGTGTTTGTTCTGACGCACGTCTTTAAACAACAGTTGTGTTTGTCCTAATGCACGTCTATAAACAACAGTTGTGTTTGTTCTGACGCACGTCTTTAAACAACAGTTGTGTTTGTCCTAATGCACGTCTATAAACAACAGTTGTGTTTGTTCTGACGCACGTCTTTAAACAACAGTTGTGTTTGTCCTAATGTACGTCTATAAACAACAGTTGTGTTTGTCCTAATGCACGTCTATAAACAACAGTTGTGTTTGTTCTGACGCACGTCTTTAAACAACAGTTGTATTTGTCCTAATGCACGTCTATAAACAACCGTTGTGTTTGTCCTAATGCACGTCTATAAACAACAGTTGTGTTTGTTCTGACGCACGTCTTTAAACAACAGTTGTGTTTGTCCTAATGCACGTCTATAAACAACAGTTGTGTTTGTCCTAATGCACGTCTATAAACAACAGTTGTGTTTGTCCTAATGCACGTCTATAAACAACAGTTGTGTTTGTTCTGACGCACGTCTTTAAACAACCGTTGTGTTTGTCCTAATGCACGTCTATAAACAACCGTTGTGTTTGTCCTAATGCACGTCTATAAACAACAATTGTGTTTGTTCTGACGCACGTCTTTAAACAACCGTTGTGTTTGTCCTAATGCACGTCTTTAAACAACCGTTGTGTTTGTTCTGACGCACGTCTTTAAACAACAGTTGTGTTTGTCCTAATGCACGTCTATAAACAACAGTTGTGTTTGTCCTAATGCACGTCTTTAAACAACCGTTGTGTTTGTTCTGACGCACGTCTATAAACAACAGTTGTGTTTGTCCTAATGCACCTCTATAAACAACAGTTGTGTTTGTCCTAATGTACGTCTATAAACAACCGTTGTGTTTGTCCTAATGCACGTCTTTACACAACCGTTGTGTTTGTCCTAATGCACGTCTTTAAACAACCGTTGTGTTTGTCCTAATGCACGATTTTAACTACATTAGCGTTATCGTTATGCACGACTTTAAGCACAGGCGTCCGAATTTCTATTACAGCAAAAAGCAAAAAATGCGGAAAATCACACAATACCTCGTTAAAATACACAAAAAAGTCTATAAACAACAGTTGTGTTTGTTCTGACGCACGTCTTTAAACAACAGTTGTGTTTGTCCTAATGCACGTCTATAAACAACAGTTGTGTTTGTCCTAATGCACGTCTATAAACAACAGTTGTGTTTGTCCTAATGCACGTCTATAAACAACAGTTGTGTTTGTTCTGACGCACGTCTTTAAACAACCGTTGTGTTTGTCCTAATGCACGTCTTTAAACAACCGTTGTGTTTGTTCTGACGCACGTCTTTAAACAACAGTTGTGTTTGTCCTAATGCACGTCTATAAACAACAGTTGTGTTTGTCCTTATGCACGTCTTTAAACAACTGTTGTGTTTGTTCTGACGCACGTCTATAAACAACAGTTGTGTTTGTCCTAATGCACCTCTATAAACAACCGTTGTGTTTGTCCTAATGCACGTCTATAAACAACCGTTGTGTTTGTCCTAATGCACGTCTTTACACAACCGTTGTGTTTGTCCTAATGCACGTCTTTAAACAACCGTTGTGTTTGTCCTAATGCACGATTTTAACTACATTAGCGTTATCGTTATGCACGACTTTAAGCACAGGCGTCCGAATTTCTATTACAGCAAAAAGCAAAAAATGCGGAAAATCACACAATACCTCGTTAAAATACACAAAAAAGTCTCTCTATATTGTCGGAATCCGCTGTGGTCGAGTGGTTAGCGTCGGGAATTTCGAAACCGGGCGTCCCGGGTTCGATCCCCGGTCGCGGCCCTACGGTCATGGTGGAGTGCCTTTGGGCAAGGCACATTTAAAGGCACGGCACATTTTCTAGCCTAGTACTGGTTTGTTTACCCAGGGATCATGAATAATTAAAAATTAATTGCGCGCTAAATGACCTTAGCTGTCGATGCGCCATAAAACAATATACATTCATTCACTCTCTATATTGTCTATACGCTTTGATAAAAATTATCATAATGGTAATTTGGGAAATCCCGCACGTGTTACTATAAATAGCCCATCTATACGTCCATATAATGTAATAATAATGACAAGGTGTGCAACGGTGTTTTACCTACGGAATACCGTTAGGGCCATCGCCTATGAATGTATTGATCTGAAACGCGATACTCGACAGTACGATGATGATAACACGACAACGCGACGGTACGATGGTGAAGACACGACGGTACGATGGTGAAAACACGATAATACGACAGTACGATGATGATAATGCGATATACTATCGTGTCTTCACCATCGTACTGTCGCGTTTTCACCATCGTACTGTCGCGTTTTCACCATCGTACCATCGTAGTATCGTACTGTCGCGTCTTCACCATCGTACCGTCGTGTTATCACCATCGTACCGTCGTGTCTTCACCATCGTACTGTCGCGTTATCACCATCGTACCGTCGTGTCTTCACCATCGTACCGTCGCGTTATCACCATCGTACCGTCGTGTCTTCACCATCGTACCGTCGCGATATCACCATCGTACCGTCGTGGCTTCACCATCGTACCGTCGTGTCTTCACCATCGTACCGTCACGTTATCACCATCGTACCGTCGTGTCTTCACCATCGTACCGTCGTGTCTTCACCATCGTACCGTCGTGTCTTCACCATCGTACCGTCGTGTCTTCACCATCGTACCGTCGCGTTATCACCATCGTACCGTCGTGTCTTCACCATCGTACCGTCGCGTTATCACCATCGTACCGTCGTGTCTTCACCATCGTACCGTCGCGTTATCACCATCGTACCGTCGTGTCTTCACCATCGTACCGGCGTATCTTCACCATCGTACCGTCGCGTTATCACCATCGTACCGTCGTGTCTTCACCATCGTACAGTCGTGTCTTCACCATCGTACCGTCGCGTTATCACCATCGTACCGTCGTGTCTTCACCATCGTACCGTCGTGTCTTCACCATCGTACCGTCGTGTCTTCACCATCGTACCGTCGCGTTATCACCATCGTACTGTCGTACTATCGCCTTCCGGTGCGCATGTGCATAGAAGAATTTCCCTCCATGTGACAACATGTCGGATTCAGAAGTGAAGTAAATGTGTATTAGATCTATGTTATTAATGGAATTAACCCTGCCTTCTTTCATATTGTCACATGGGGGTAAATTCTTCTATGCACGTGCGCACCGGAAGGCGATAGTACGACAGTACGATGGTGATAACGCGACGGTACGATGGTGATGACACGACGGTACGATGGTGAAGACACGACGGTACGATGGTGAAGACACGACGGTACGATGGTGAAGATACGACGGTACGATGGTGAAGACACGACGGTACGATGGTGAAGACACGACGGTACGATGATGATATCGCGACGGTACGATGGTGAAGACAAGACGGTACGATGGTGATAACGCGACGGTACGATGGTGAAGACACGACGGTACGATGGTGAAGACACGACGGTACGATGGTGATAACGCGACAGTACGATGGTGAAGACACGACGGTACGATGGTGATAACACGACGGTACGATGGTGAAGACGCGACAGTACGATACTACGACGGTACGATGGTGAAAACGCGACAGTACGATGGTGAATACGGGACAGTACGATGGTGAAGACACGATAGTATATCGCATTATCATCATCGTACTGTCGTATTATCGTGTTTTCACCATCGTACCGTCGTGTATTCACCATCGTACCGTCGTGTCTTCACCATCGTACCGTCGCGTTGTCGTGTTATCATCATCGTACTGTCGAGTATCGCGTTTCAGATCAATACATTCATAGGCGATGGCCCTAACGGTATTCCGTAATAATACGACAGTACGATGATGATAATGCGATATACTATCGTGTCTTCACCATCGTACTGTCGCGTTTTCACCATCGTACTGTCGCGTTTTCACCATCGTACCGTCGTAGTATCGTACTGTCGCGTCTTCACCATCGTACCGTCGTGTTATCACCATCGTACCGTCGTGTCTTCACCATCGTACTGTCGCGTTATCACCATCGTACCGTCGTGTCTTCACCATCGTACCGTCGTGTCTTCACCATCGTACCGTCGCGTTATCACCATCGTACCGTCGTGTCTTCACCATCGTACCGTCGCGATATCATCATCGTACCATCGTGTCTTCACCATCGTACCGTCGTGTCTTCACCATCGTACCGTCGCGTTATCACCATCGTACCGTCGTGTCTTCACCATCGTACCGTCGTGTCTTCACCATCGTACCGTCGTGTCTTCACCATCGTACCGTCGTGTCTTCACCATCGTACCGTCGCGTTATCACCATCGTACCGTCGTGTCTTCACCATCGTACCGTCGTATCTTCACCATCGTACCGTCGTGTCTTCACCATCGTACCGTCGTGTCATCACCATCGTACCGTCGCGTTATCACCATCGTACTGTCGTACTATCGCCTTCCGGTGCGCACGTGCATAGAAGAATTTACCCCCATGTGACAATATGAAAGAAGGCAGGGTTAATTCCATTAATAACATAGATCTAATACACATTTACTTCACTTCTGAATCCGACATGTTGTCACATGGAGGGAAATTCTTCTATGCACATGCGCACCGGAAGGCGATAGTACGACAGTACGATGGTGATAACGCGACGGTACGATGGTGAAGACACGACGGTACGATGGTGAAGACACGACGGTACGATGGTGAAGACACGACGGTACGATGGTGATAACGCGACGGTACGATGGTGAAGACACGACGGTACGATGGTGATAACGCGACGGTACGATGGTGAAGATACGACGGTACGATGGTGAAGACACGACGGTACGATGGTGATAACGCGACGGTACGATGGTGAAGACACGACGGTACGATGGTGATAACGCGACGGTACGATGGTGAAGACACGACGGTACGATGGTGATAACGCGACGGTACGATGGTGAAGACACGACGGTACGATGGTGAAGACACGACGGTACGATGGTGAAGACACGACGGTACGATGGTGAAGACACGACGGTACGATGATGATAACGCGACGGTACGATGGTGAAGACACGACGGTACGATGGTGAAGACACGACGGTACGATGATGATATCGCGACGGTACGATGGTGAAGACACGACGGTACGATGGTGATAACGCGACGGTACGATGGTGAAGACACGACGGTACGATGGTGATAACGCGACAGTACGATGGTGAAGACACGACGGTACGATGGTGATAACACGACGGTACGATGGTGAAGACGCGACAGTACGATACTACGATGGTACGATGGTGAAAACGCGACAGTACGATGGTGAAAACGCGACAGTACGATGGTGAAGACACGATAGTATATCGCATTATCATCATCGTACTGTCGTATTATCGTGTTTTCACCATCGTACCGTCGCGTTGTCGTGTTATCATCATCGTACTGTCGAGTATCGCGTTTCAGATCAATACATTCATAGGCGATGGCCCTAACGGTATTCCGTATATTATCGTGTTTTCACCATCGTACCGTCGTATATTCACCATTGTACCGTCGTGTCTTCACCATCGTACCGTCGCGTTGTCGTGTTATCATCATCGTACTGTCGAGTATCGCGTTTCAGATCAATACATTCATAGGCGATGGCCCTAATGGTATTCCGTATTTACCCCCTCGCTCGATTCGGGCTATACTTTCCGCAGAAAACTTGTGACGGACAAATCGCCACGACATAAGCCCTTCTGGGCTTTGGCCAGTAGAGCTAACAATTAAAGGTAGATAACAATTTGCGTCGTAGTAGATTTCCAAATAAGGCAAATGTTTACTACAGCATCTAGAAAGCGCGGCAAATAAATGGCACGCGGTATGTATGGATAGTGCCCGCGAAAATGTCACGCGGTGTTATTTCGCATTCATTGGATGAAGCTTTCTTCTTTTAACTGTCTCGCGAGATTAAAATTGGGAACAGAATGAACACTGATCACGTGGTCAACATACATGTACTAGCTATAGTATTTGTGTGAGTTATTAATAGAAAGGTATCGTTTGACTGTTTACATTCGATATTTTTATTTGAATGATGTTCGCTGTTTGATTGTTTTACCAAATAACTTCGTTTAGGAAAAATACAAGGAATCAGTAATTGAATCTGGAGAATCTTACTCGCCCTATCGGGCGAGCGTGATCAATTTGTTTCTCGCCCGACCTCAACATTCACTCGCAAATGCGAGCGGGCGAGTAGATTTATCGAGGCCTGATTTATTGATAATGACTGAATTATGGCCCTTGAAATTGTCAAAATTGCTATAATACAGCTTGTCATCGCTATAAAGTCTTAAGTTTTGATTGTATCACCATCAAACTTATACAGTAGTTAGATATCAATGAGAGCTCGGTTCTTTTTGCGAACCAGCTAGATCGGCCCTTTCAAGACTGGAGTATGGCCTTTGAAATTGTCAAAATTGCTATAATAGAGCTTGTGAACACAAAAGAGGCTCCATTTACTTTCTGATCTTCACCAAACTTAGATTGTAGTTAAATATTGACGAGATCTCGGTTCCTTTCGAAAACCAGCCAGATGTGCCCTTGCATGACTGGATTATGGCTCTTGAAATTGTCAAAATTGCAATAATAGAACATGTGAACACAATAGAGGCTCTATTTACTATCTGATCCTCACCGAACTTAGATAGTAGTTAAATATTGATGAGAGCTTCGTTCCTTTCGCAATCCAGCCAGATCCGCCTATCAAGACTGGAGTATGGCCATTGAAATTGCTTTTCACCATACATACATGCTCTGGCTGAAAATGACCAAAAACCATCCCAGTAGAGCATAGGCCTCATAGGCCTCTTGTTATTAAATAGCAATCAAACTTGTCAAGATTAATGTACACTGTTTATCTTCACGTCGCTTATATCCATGCATACGGTGTCTTTGAAATTATATTACTGTTGTTTATGTTATGGCTATTCAAATATAGACTAACGTTGTTGACATCCACTTATTTTGCCACAATGGTTTCAACTTTTTTCAGAAATTATACTTTTATTTGTAGAAAAATTTCATATTTTCGCCTAAATGTATTCAAAGTAGTTTTATGCAGATTTGCTGTATGTAGGAAAGGGTTAAACAAATAATCGGACACAAATGTTATACCCTTGATTCTTATTTCTAATCATAAGTATAAGAAAAACCGAATAACTTCATATTTCGACGTCGACGTTACGCCACCAGGTGTAATTAACGTGTGATCATACTATTTATACAAGTATAATTTCGTAATGGAGAATTGTCAATCATAAGCACCGTCTCCTTTTCCAACGTGTTTTCAGGGTATTTTAGCTGCAGAGACGTCCGTATCGGGGCAGGGTAATGAAAAGGGTTAATACTAATACGGTCACGCTCCTATTTGAATACATAGATAATGACGAGTTTTTTGTTCAAGTAAATGATATATATTGTATGTCAATCATTTTAAGAAGAATAATCATGCAGATCAGGTACATTTGGGCAAGCTATTGTTTTTCATTATGTTTTTTTATTTAAAGTACGACTGAAATCATTTTTTGTTATTTGTATTGTTTATCTTTATCCCCACAGCACACTTTAAATTCCCACTGAAATAAATAATTGTTATTATAATTATTGTTCTATTATTAATAATATCAGTATCTATTTAAATTATAAATATAATTTTTACTATAATTGTTATTACGAGTGGGTCACCACATACTTTCACAATATGAAATATTAAATGCAGACTGAACTCATGCTCTAACGTTACTGTAGACGATTTCTAACGACTATGCAGCATATACCTTTGAAGACATTGCACTATTTTCACTAATTATATCTTCATTTATACACAAAAGTATATAGATATGTTACATTTTTAACTAGATGTTGATAAAGCCGTCTGCTGCAGAAATCTTATATGTAGAAAAGGGTTATCAGAAATAAATCTTCACAGGAGTAGGAATCCAATTAATCCTTAGCAAAAACATGCTACAAATTCATAATCAAGTGACTGGTAAAACGCCTCTAGATAGCGACGCGGGCTGTCAATCCAGGGTTTGTTAGTTCGAACCTGAAAACACGAGCAGGTCAACCGGCTGACGTGATACATTAGTTATATAGAGCTGTCACTTAGTATAAACTTATTTATTTTACATCGATTTAGAAACATCCGTTAAGCTTATATTAATCAGGCTCGTTGTCTGCTTCATGGAGACATAACCAGTAATCGTGCCGTTTCCTTGGTCAAATCCCAAAGGCACAGCCTGAAACATTTGATTCGAACCCGGGTCATTTTGTTCGAGAGGCCGACACTCTACCAGTCTTCCACAAATCTGTCACTTGGTGATTTGCATATTACACAAACAGGCAGGCAATATTGAAGGCAGATTTTCTGTTAATCACTTTTCACATAGAATAGTATGGGCATAACCAGCGAATCAAAAATAATATAAAATAATGATTTGCCAAAATGACATCTTCACTCAAATTCAAAAAATACGTTTACGGGTTCTTCTCGGGAAATCAAAGGGTATCAAACCCGGAATTCATTGTATCTATCTCAGTCCCTACAAAGTATCTACATCAGCCATATTTCTTTAAAAGGTGATACTACAGTATGTTATTGTTTGCCAGAGGTTTGTCATAGTTAAACACTGCTTTGATTATTATATCTGTTAAAACATATATGAGCCGTTCCATGAGAAAACCAACATTGTGGACTCTGCTTAAAGTATCGACCCGGATCAGCCTAAGCATGCCGCACAAACAAACCCGGACATATCCATTTCGCCTCCTGTAGATTATCATTACTCTATCCCCCTGAGACGGAATGTGTCGGCCCAGATTAGTCTACGCAGGCTGACCTGGATCGATACATCACGCAGTGTCCATAATGTTGGTTTTCTCGAGGACCGTCTCATTATGAATGCACACACAAATCAATCCGTT
Organism: Serripes groenlandicus; assembly: GCA_031761405.1. NCBI lineage: Eukaryota > Metazoa > Mollusca > Bivalvia > Cardiida > Cardiidae > Serripes > Serripes groenlandicus. The sequence continues at coordinate 87,256,968 of JASEVX010000001.1, forward strand.
ATCATCTTTCACGTTTAACATATTGTCAAAAATAAGATTCTAACACACTATTGACAATTTCTCTTCTATACACAAAGAAGGATTTGAGCGTGATCTAAAAATGCAGTATATCAATCTAAATTTCCGGAACTATTTTTGGCTGTTGAAAACAATTGTAAATGGTGTAATAAAAATAAAATGTCCATAGACTGTTAATAAAACTGATTTCAAAATATTTTGTTAGTTGAAAAAATCGAATATTGCCAAAACAAATACAATGGGGAGTACAGATAGAATAGCCTACGCGTGATTTTATCAAGGAAAACAACGTCATGTCAAAACCTAGTTCCCCCTTAATTTGTATTCCTTTAAGTTATAAACAAGTGCTAGAATTGAAATAGATCTCATTTTGAGTGATATACCGGCTCGTATATCACGATGTGTCGTTCATGTGTATAAATTAATCACTCAGGACATTCGGCCTTCGTGATTAATTACTACACACCTGAACTCCCAATCGTGATATACGAGCCGGTATATCACTCAACATGAGATCTATTTCCTAAATGAATCATTGGCCAGAAGCCACACTTTGTAATATAGATATCATCGGTTTTTAATATAATTGTCCAATGAGGTTTATTCTTCCATTCCAATATGTTTGTCTTAAGCTAGTTGTGTCTAATGTTGTAAACTGAACTCGTGTGATGTTTGTTTTTCAGAAATATAACAGGAGTAAACGGAAATAAGAACAATGATTACGAAAAGGTTAGTTGTGTTTTCTTCAAACTATTGTAACAACAACAATAAACACGTGTTGATTATGTAACTACACATATAAAAGAACAGAAAATGATTTTAAGACTTAAGTGTACATATGATCAAAAAATGCTACCGAGAAGGTATTAAAACATTCAAAATGTATTGATGCCATTTGATGCACCGCTCTTTCACAACTTTTACATGTTTTACAATTACCCTTTTGTCTGCTTATCAAAATATATTATATATGTTTTTTTTTGTTTTTATTTAATGTCTCGAGCAAGCCAAGGAAACTGTTTTTTTGCACAGATTTATTTACCATTTGCATCCAATGCTCCATTGCTATTACTACTGGTATCTGCATCTAGGAGAACGAAGACACGAAATGGCGGTATAGCTATATAAAAATCGTTGCAATACCGGAATTTAGACTTTATTTCGCCGGGTAGACAAATTACATAAGCAAGAACAGCGTGTCAAAGTACTGAATTATTTATTCAATATTGACGTGCTGACAATAAGGTAAAAGACTAAATATAAAAAAAGGTTACAATGTACTTTTTCTTAAATGACTAGTTCAATCCTAGCTCACACTACTTTCCCTTTTAACTCACACCATACTCTCTTAACTTTGATGAATGGTTACCACACCTTAATTCAATATGTAACACTCTTAAAGCGACTGAAATCCAGATTGCACGAAAAAAAAAAAAAAAAAAAAAATAATGATCGAATTCGCCCTGAATGTTATTTTTTATGTTATCCAAGTAAAACCAGGGTAGAAAATGTATCGTTTTTTGTCAATAAAGTGAACTTGAGTCGTTTTCAATTGTCCCGATGAAGGGGTTTCCTATTTAAAAATACTTACCCCGTTACTGACAGGGTAGAATTTGCGATGAAAAAAGTATCGAAAGCAAGAAAATCTCAACGATTAAAGGGGTATGTAATATGTCAGTTATGATATTTTAATGCCCCAAATACAAAAATAACACTTATTTTCTTAAAATTGGAAATTATATCTTTTTTCGACAGTTGGGTATCTGGAGTTCAGTCGCTTTAAATCCAAGCAAAGGAAAATCTCATGATCTGTGCTGAACATATGAACACCTTACATATATCCATACATCCATTTAACTTCAAATGATAAAGTTTAACTAGTTAATAATGTTTATACACGATTACAAACAGAGCATAACTTACTCGGCTCTTTTCACACCACAGAATTCTCGCTAAAACATTATATCTCAAAGTTACTGGCATTGCGTATAAATAAAATGATAATAGACCATAAACAGTCTATAAACCTACATTATGTGCAGACACCGCGCTTCCAAGAGACATTTTCATGTTGCTAAACAGTCGAATCGACTTATTGTAATAATTCGCGGTGATTTCAGCGGTTACGTAAAATAACATTCTCGTAAGACATACGCAAAGCACTATTTAATTAAACGGTCAAAGGGAGATAACTCCAGTAACTTCCGGTTTCAGCTTACAACACGTCGCGTGGCTGACTGAATCTGTATTATGGACAATGATACCAGTAGTAATAGCAATGGAGAATTTGCTGCACTTGGTAAATACATATTTCTAACAACGCCAAGGCGAAGAAAGTCCCTAGAGGCTTAAATGTAACACCATTAATATGTTGGCCTTGTGCAAGCGGGTGGGTGTGGTGTATTAATGAAACTTTTCAAAACGTGCCTGAGCAATTTTCAATAGCTACACTTCTACGCAGAAAAAAACATCTCATGTACTCCAATCTTTGCACTAAACATAAACAATCAAATGCATTGACGGAAGAGACTTCTTATATTCGGACCATTACATTAACGAGGCACGCAGACAGCAAAGACCACGAGGCCTCTCTGCTTGGTGAAAGTCTGAAGCCGAACTTTGAACAAGTTGTCACAATCCGGCCAACAGAAAATGAAAAGGCCATTACAATAACACTCAAAACTGTTTATTGGCTATCAAAAGAGAATCTCCCTCTTCATAAATATACTAGCCTACTTGAATTTTTGAATATTTTAGACTCCCAATGTATTTTACCTTTCACAATGTGGAAATGCTTCATATTCCTCAGATTCCACAGCCAATGATATGCTACAGTCGCTAAAATGCAGTTATCTCCATATATTAGTGTGTTTGCTGATGAAAGCAGACATTTGATGTCAAAAAACCTTTGCCATTTATGTGACTTATTGACCTTTCATTCCTTCTACACATTACTTAGAAAATATCAAGATACCTGATGGAACAGGGTCTACGGTTTCAAAGGCAATATTAAATAGTCTTGATGGGAGAAAGAAACCAATGTCATCTGTTATAGGATTTGGCATTGATGGAAAGAGAGCCATGACTGGCAAGAGAGTAGGTGTTACAGGACATTCATGCTTCTAATATTCACTGTATTGTTCATCGTTCAGCTTAAGTAAGTTCTCAATCGGCTAATTTTGTGCCTTATTTGAAAGAATATGAAAATATTTTGACTGGATTGTATTTTTGTTTTCAAACCCTCTGCTAATAGGTGTGAGACATTGTCAGATATCCAGATTTTGTTGAAAGTTTAAGAAGTACATGAAGTTAGATGGATGGCTATCGATAAAGCAGTTGAAACTATACAGATGTATTTACTCTTTAATTACATTATTTAGTACAGTCTACAACATACATGTTGACGGATGTGTTGCCTTTGATAACAGAAAAAAGGATTTAGATGTGTCTAAAGTGGAGGTATCTGTTGACCAATGAAAGAGGTCATTAGAAAGTCTAAAAAGGAATGCATCTACTAAACCCACATACCTGGACCAACTACAGGATCACATGAAAAGGGACAAAGACAAAGTGATTTTCAATTAAAACCACTTTATTACAAAAGGAAACGGACACATGTCAACACTGAAAGACAAGTTTATTGATAACATCATTTCCAATATTGATGACAGATTTCGTTCCCTAGGGACACTAACTTATTATTCTGTTTTGGTATTCTGGGTATGAGACCAATGTCCTTCTTGTCAAAAGATGAGCTGAGTACATTGGGTGATGACAAAATAAATGCATTGGTAAATTACTCTGGTATGGATCAGAAGCATGAACATTCTGGAAATACTTATACTGCCCCACAAGTTATTGATCCTGTGAAGCATGATGAAGCCATTTGTTGTCAACAATTGGTATCCAGGTGATAAGCTTTCTGACCTGTAGGGTGTAATAACAAATTATCATCAAGATCAGTTCCCGAACATGTTGAAGTTAGCAGCAATATGACACACAGTCCCAATACACACAGCTGACTGTGAACGTGGTTATTACCAATGAATTTATTTTGTCATCACCCCATGTACTCCGCTCATGTTTTGACAAGAAGGGGAATGGTCTCATACCCAGATCATCAAGACCGAACAATACGTTAGTGTCCCTAGAAGGAAATCTGTCATCAAGATTGGAAATGATGCTATCAATAAACTTGTCTTTCATTGTTGAAATGTGTTCGTTTTCTTTTGTAATAAAGTGGTTTTATTTGAAAATCACTTTGCCTTTGTCCCTTTTCATGTGATCCTGTAGTGGGTCCAGGTTTGTGGGTTAAGTAGATTAATTCCTGTTTAGACTTTCTAATGATCGCTTACATTGGTCAATGGATACCTCCACTATAGACACATCTAAAAAAAAAATGAAAACTAAACATAGTTTAGTTATCAAAGGCAACACATCCATCAACATGTATGTTGTAGATATAAAATCTGTATTTGCTTCTTTCTTTAAATATCCTAATGCTTCTGGGTCTTTGTCTGCCATACATCTGTATATAGTTTCCATTGCTTTATAGATAGCCATCCGTCTAATTCCGTGTACTTCTTCAACTTTCAAGTGTGGCTCTTCCAACACAATCTGGATATCTGACAATGTCTCACACCTATTAGCAGATTCTTTGAAAAAATATCAACATCTCTTAATAATCTTTCAAATAAGGCACGTACTTAGCTTATTGGGAACTTACAAAAGCTAAACGATGAGCACTACAGTGAATATTGAGAAGCATGGGGTTAACTCTTAGTACATGTCCTATAACATTTTCTCCATTGCCAGTTATTACCCTAGCTCCATCACTACCAATTCTCATAACAGATGACATTGGTATCTTTTTTCTCATCAACACTGTGTAATATGGCCTTTCAAACCGTAAACCCTGTTCTATCAGGTATCTTGATGTTTTCTAAGTTATGTGTTAAAGGAATGAAAGTGTCAGGGTCAATAACTCACATAAATGGGAAGTCTTTATTTTGCAATGTCTGTTTAAATTACTCAGTCTTAGGACTTCCTCGGGGGTATTTTCGTTCTGCTCAGATAAGAATCAATCTGGCATGTAAATTGATTTGCACGGCATTTATCAAATGACCATTACCTCTCCCCATGGTGCTATAAGTAACAGTACACAGATAACATCTCCACTAGTGGACAGAATATAGTTTGGGTCAGGTCACAAAGTGAAAACTCTTCTGTGTTTTAAAAGATGTCTAGCTATCTTTATTTTAGACAAGAGAATACATGATTGTTATTCCTTTATCTGTGGAAATACATTTGAAATACATATTAAACTTTTCCCACATACAACAAATCTGCAGTAGACGACTTTGAAAAACATCTTAGCAAACATATGGAAAATCTCTGTGAATGATAGTATAATACCTGCATAGGGTAGAAAACAGTGTGTCAAAAGGATAATTGCTAATAATGAGAAAATTCTCTATTTTTCACAATGTTTTCAAAGTTTTTCCGCATCATATAATCTGAAACTGTTTGATGGAAGGGTTTATCCATTTCCCTCATATAGACGCTTTCTGACGCCTCTGCAGCAGACGGCTTTTTGGAAACATAGTGACAAAAGAAGAAATTTCTCAAAACGAGCAATTTCTTCTTTTGCCACAATGTTTTCCACTTTTAGTTATCCATTCAATTATAGAGATTTTCTCTTTCTTGACAAAATATGTTCAAAGTCGTCTGCTGCAGAATTGTCGTATGAGGGAAAGGCTTAATTAAGATAAGTCAGATAAGTATATAAGTATATAAAGATAAAAACAAGATGAACAAAAGAAAAGTTAACCATTTCCCTGATACATTTAGCATTTGACACCTAGAACAAAAATAAACATTTGCAAATATTTTAGGAAATGGCTCATAATGTATTTTGTCTTCTTTTCTCAAAGTTTTTTCAACTTTGATTCTGAACAGTACTTCCATATGTGTTTGAAAATATTTTAGGAAATAGCTTATAATGTATTTTTTCTTCTTTTCTCAAAGTTTCTTCAACTTTGATTCTCAACAGTACTTCCATATTTGTTGGAAAATATTTTAGGAAATAGCTCATAATGTATTTTTTCTTCTTTTCTCATTTTTTTTTCAAATTTGATTTTCAACAGTACTTCCATATTTGTTCATGTTTCATAGTTTTGCTAATATGTTTTCACAGCAGACATGTAACTCTGAAAACAGCGAATCAGTTGAAAGGTAAATTCATGCAAAGAACTATCTCTCTTTCCTAGTATAATTGTCAGATATATTTTGAGATGGTATTATGGTTGTTAACAGAATATTTCATGAGGAAAAACGTTGTGGTCCATTTTCAATATATTCAATGAGTTGACCCAGTAACTACACACTATTTGAACTATGAATGGTCTTTATAAAAAAGATTTTCACCACGTTAACCTGGTTTCGAAAATTACGAAAAAAAAAGCGTATATTTGACAGTTTTAAAAAGGTATGAGTACAATCTGTAATGGTTCCAATTGGCAGTGTACATTTGTGCTTATAAACTTGACATTATATAAGGACACAATTCCGCTAATCTTTGTTTTACTTTTCATGCACAATAAATATTTGGGGCTACACGTTTCGCTTTTTATACTGATTATGTGAATGTGTGTGATATGAATAAACTTGTCTGAAGCTGTACAGTGTCCATAAACAAGACGACCCCTTCCCTTTTGATACAGATGACAATGCTATATCATGCAGTCATACTGTATTATCTTGCAAAATTAACCTGATTCGGACCTTTGTGCATACAGTTTCATCTTTATTTACAATGCGTGACATTTATCCAACAATGTGTTTTGCATAAAACAAATAACAAAGTTTATGAAAATACATGCATGTTGTATTCCATTATATATATTTGGACACTGGTGAAGAGAGAGGTAAATGTTGCTAAGTGATAACTGGTTCATATACTTCAATAGGAAATGTTGACAAGATGACATTCTGGGGGTAGACAATGAATTCCATCCTTCATCTGTAATCTAGTTGTCTTTCATCTAAAAAGATAGTAATGTTTATTACCAATTAGCTGAAACTTAATTTAGAATATGTAATCACATTTGAAAAACATGAATAACATTTTTTTTTGCTAATTTAGCCGTTTAATCTTTAGGGAAGAAATGTTAAATACATGAAACAAATAAAATATATCTTTTGTTTTACATTTAATGCAGCCAGTTCATCTAATCATGCATTTCCTGGCTTGCTCACACCAGTACTCCACACAATATACTTTCCAAGCAAGTGGCTGCTTTTCCACATAGACTGTTATCCCATTGGTGAAAAACCAATCACGCATCTCACAGTGACTTTTGTCAAACGTTCGAAAAAACGTTGGCCGAGCCTAGATTCAAACTCAAAACCCCTGGATTGCCAGCTCCCTACCGACTGAGGGCTCGGCTTTCTTTCCTATATAAGCCAATTTTGCAGCAGACGCACATCTAGGCAAAGCTAGGAAAATTTCTGTAACTTAAAGAGTATAATTGTTGAAAAGAGACAAACACATTAGGACAAAAGGAGCAATTTCCCCTTTTGCAACAATGTTTTCAAAAGTCGTTGGCTGCAGAGGTGTCAGGAAGCGTCTGTATGTTGAAATGGTTAATTACTTGCTATGGGAAGTTTTAGACTCTTACCATTATTAGCTCGCCTATTCGAAGAAATAGGGGAGCTTATGTAATCACCCGGCGTTGGCGTCCGCGTTGGTGTACGCGTGCCCAGCTTGGTCAAACCTTTGCGTGCAAGTTCTTTTCTCAGACACTGTGTATGCTGTTGCTTTGAAACTTCACACACTTATTCAGGGTCATTAGGTGACCTTGTATGCCTTTTTGGACTTAGAATTTTGGTCAAACCTTTGCGTGCAAGGCCTTTTCTCAGACACTGTATAAGCTGTTGCTTTGAAGCTTCCCACACTTATTTAGGGTCATTATATGACCCTGTATGTCAAGTCCCATGACTCTGGTATGGATTTTTACCGAATTGTGCCCCTTTTTGGACTTAGAATTTTGGTCAAACCTTTGCGTGCAAGGCCTTTTCTCAGACACTGTGTATGCTGTTGCTTTGAAACTTCACACACTTATTCAGGGTCATTAGATGACCTTGTATGTCAAGTCCCATAACTCTGGAATGAATTTTGACTGAATTGTGCATCTCTTTGGACTTATAATTTTGGTTAAACATTTGCGTGCAAGGCCTTTTCTCAAACACTGTGTAAGCTGTTGCTTTGAAACTTCACACACTTATTTCGGGTCATTATGTGACCCTGTATGTCAAGTCCCATAACTCTGGAATGGATTTTGACTGAATTGTGCCCGTTTTTGGACTTAGAATTTTGGTCAAACCTCTGCATGTAAGGCCTTTTCTCAGACACTGTGTGTTGCGGCGACATTCTTTCGGGCGATGTTTTCCATTACCTCTCACCTCGGATCTATGTGAGAAAGTAGTCAGTGGCTTCGAAAGAATGTTGTGTAAGTACTGGTGTGGGAAAGCCAGGAAAACATGGGTAGGTGCACTGACCGCCGTGATATGACCAAAGCTGTTGAAAGCGGCGTTAAACTCCAAACAAACAAACAAATCAGACACTGTGTATGCTATTGCTTATCGTATATAAATAAATTTACAGATTTAAAAGGCCCAAAAGGGCCTGTATGGACTTGGTTAACATTTGCATGCAAGTATTGAAAATGTGTTTTATCTTGCAATGGTGATACTGTGTGACTTTACCTAATGCAAGAACTGTTCTGAAGTAGGCCCTTATAGACTATGGCCCTGATAGGCGAGCTATATTGTCCTCCGACAACTCTTGTTATAATGGGCAAAGACGCAGTTGCAGGAGACGACTTTTGAAAACAATGGCAATGCCACAATGTTTTCAAAATGTATGGAATAATTACACTTTTGTTTTTAAAATATGCCTGTTAGAAGGTAATAGTACCCTGCAATCAGCAACTTTTAGCCATGTTTGCTTTTCATTCCAAGTATGATTTTCAGTTCCTTTTGCTAAAATATATACCAAGATCAGCCTGCATATATACATGCACTCTGATTTTGATATGTCTTGTTTGTTACTCTTTTATAGGTATAAGCAAACCATATACAATACATTTATATCACATGCTGAAAATCCGGATATAAGGGTTAAATTTGTTTTATTCAAGTAATGTTTTATTCAAGTAATGTTTTCAAAAGTCATGATTCCTGCAACAATATCAAACACTGCTTATATTTCACAAAATTTAAAATTATAAGTTAGTTTAAAAGTGTAAAGGTAATTTTTAATTAGTAAGTTTTTCCTATCGAATATTACAAGTAGAAAATTCCTGATGTAGAAAAGGGAAAATGCTCTGGTTCTCAGTCAACTTTGTCGCAAAAAAAAATTATGTCCAGATTAACAATTCAATCCAGTTAATTTCATTCATAATATATTTTGAAATTTGAACATTCTTAAATACCTAATAAGGGAAAGGATTACATTTAAAAGAAAAAACATGGACCTACCTTGAGCACTTTTTCCTCTGATGCAAAATTCACGATTCTATAAAAACTCAGTAAAACTTGAAATTCTCTTGTTTAGCTAACTAGTGGCTGCAAGTGACCATCGGTACCAGTGACAATTACTGTAAATGGCTTATCGGATTCTGCCCATTAATTTTGGCATATCAGATTCTGCCAATTAATTTAGGTGATAAAATCTCCCCCTTGCTGTGCTGACCCTCGTAAGCCAGATCAAAGAATACTGGAAACAAGTATGATTTTGGGAGGATGTCCTAGGACTGTACTGTATTTCCGTATTTTATTCGAAAATTAATAGAGGGGCTTCTTCATCATGTAGAAGCATAGTGTATGTTAACAGTACCGCCCCGTGGTAGCCATGTTTTTTCTACCAATCAATATGGTTTGAAGGAATCTGAAAGAGGGTCACCCAAGCTACATTTCTATTAAATTATTTGTTAAAGTTTTCACTAAAGCCATATAAGGCTAAAAAGACTCGCCCCCTGGTGGCCAGGTCTTTCTACCAAATGATCTTGTTAACACAATTTTGTTTTCGGGCCAACCAAGGAGTATTTCTACCAAATTATTTAAAAATCAGCTTCACATTTTCGTAGGAGACGAATATTAGCCATATTTGAATAGAGGGGTCGGGTCACCCAAGGATTATTTCTACACAATGAGTTGAAAATCGACCAACCAGTTTTTTAGAGAAAATCTTTTTTCTTTGGGCAGCCACGGAGATAACAATTTTGCATGGATCCACAACTTTTGAAGGAATCTAAGAGATGACATTAAGAGGATGATTCCTATGTAATTTCATCCCAATTGACTAAGTGGTTACAGAAGAAAAGTCGTTTAAACCAAAAGTAGACTCACGCAGGACAGACAATTCGCAATGAAATAAACTTGACTGGCTTACAGCCAGTGGATATAAGCCAGTGGATCGAATGCTGACTATTATTGAAAGTAATCGACACGTTTGGCCCGGTCCGATCCAGAAATTGATCCACATGAATGATGCTTATCTTACCTATTGATACCACGCAGTGTAACCAGAATAGTTTAATGTATGTGAGTTATTCTACTTTTTTGAATAGACTAACGATTAAATATGTCCGATCGATTCGACAAAGGCGGCGTCTTTCTTACATTAGAACACATCGGTTTTAAATTACAAGACCTTTAGGACATGCCAACAGACAGAAAGATGTTAGATAACGTGTCGGTTTAGATCATATTGTTTTCAGATTTTGCATTTGTATAACTTTTGCTATATTATTCAGATGGACGTGCACACGGCACTGGTGCTGCATCAGGTATTTCTACTGCCACTCCTTCAGCTTCTTCGGAAAGAGGTAAATAAATAAACCCTGCAGGTACAATTAATATTTAGCAATACTGTTAATAATTTGAGGCAACGATATACATATTATGTATACATAACTGATGGAAAAACACCATGTTTTTACAAATACATTGAAGTAATACCGATTATAAACAGATTTATCAAAAATTAAATAATCAAAAGGAAGGTAATTGTTGTTATTAAGTTCTAGCAGGGACGAGCATTAGGCGTCCACAACTATTTAGCTGGCGAGTGTCATGAAGAAAACAATAACGATTAACAATATATGTATGTTAGCCCATTAAAGAGTTACGGTATCTGACCAATTGCCATTACGTTTATCACTATTTGCATTTTGTAATTCTGATATGTCTGATACTGAATACAATGGTTATAGTAAGGGTACGAATGAATGTATAGAATAGAGAGTTACGTATGTATTCAACAAGTACACCAACTGCAGCAAAAAAAGGTTGGGCGGTGGAGTGAAACAGTCTTTGAACGAAATATATTCGATTCTCTTATTCCACCTACGAACGCATATTGACTGACACATACGCAGTAGTTGTCTTTTTAAAACATTTTGGCAAAATGAGAAATGTCTCATAATGTGTAATTTCTTCTTTTACTACAATGCTTTCAACTCTTTTTTATTATTATACTATCATTTATAGAATTCAATATAGATCTATTTGCATAGATGTTTCCAAAATCGTCTGTTGTCGAGGTAATTAATACATATATAGTACTCAAATCATTAAAGTTGATGAGCTATTTAACAAATGCGAGACATTTAAGAAAAATCGGGAGCCAAGTTAAACCAATCATAAACTTAATTACTTTTTTCTACGAAGTTGTGAATGTTCTTCAAAAGGAGACGGACAAACAGGGATACTTATTCAAAATATATCATGCTGAGCCTTCCTTTCCGGTGATTATAAAGATAACCATACATTGTAGCACGTTAACACATCATTGACCGTTTCTATGTAGAGAAAGTGTATTTTATAATAAACATCAAAACATTGTGAAAAATGGAGAAATTGCCAATCAAGAGCCATTTTCTTCTTTTGCCTTAATGTTTGCAACACTACTCTGCTGCAAGAATGTCTACATGTGGGAAAAGGTGGGTAAAATATTATATATCGTAACATTATGAGAATTAAATATAAAAAACCATTTAAAAGCCGTCAACACATTTATTAAAAATAGCATTTTTTTTTTTCAAAACCAATTCAGCCGCGACTTATTAAGTCTTTATCTATGTTTAGAATTAATCAATACACACTATATATACCAATTAACATATATATTTATAAATAGATTGGAAAGATGCATATAGTGCATGCGTCATAACTCGGCCGATTTCGTTACCCTACATCTTAGATGGAATCTCCATGCCATAAACCGGAATTTATATAATAGTAAGGAACAGTGGGTGTTTATAATTTCATCGCAATTACGAGAATTAATTCAACAAATACTTGAAATATTGGAAATATATATATATATATATCATTTAAATCAACTATAATTAAGTCTCTTCATAACCAATTGTAACTGTATTTTAAGGCATTTACATTTAGTTAATCGTAATAATAACTTCTCCCTACATCATCAACTATGGTTAAAAGTTCAAAGTAACACATATATCACGGTGCGTGATCGCACCGAGCAATGATTCTGATATAGAAAAGTATAAAACGAATCTTCAAGAAAAATTTCAGCTGGAAAATGACATGATGTAGTTTTGTGGTGTTTTAAAAACATTGTTCAGCAATATAGTACCTCTGCAAGAAGAGCTAAAGAGGTAAAACAAAAACAACTCATACAAGGGACAATTATTGGAATGACAAAGACTGTTATAGTGTTAGAGTTGCACAAAAAAGAGCCTTAAGAACTTTCAGAAAAAGTAAGTCTAAGCCTTTGGCATACCACATCGAATGTAAATACAATTATAAGTATATGTGTATACTATAAAAGAAGGAGTATAAAACAGTGCGTTAAAACACAATCGATGCTAGTATCCATGATTCAAAAAGATTTTAACAAAAATTGAAATCAATGTCAGACAAGCAAAATAACCGTGTAAATATTTCTTTAAAAAATGGTTTGATAATTTCACATTTCACAAATGTGTTTACTTCAGCGGATGATATTGCTGATAACTTCGAAAAGTGTGAAACAAGCACAACTGTAAATCCAGATATTCATGATTTTATGCCTGAATTATTAAATGGTGACATTACTGATGACTAGATACAAAGAGCGGTTAAAAATATTGATCCAAACAAAGCATGTGTAGGTAAATTAGTAGCTAACCATTTCAAATATGGAGCAGAGCCCCGGTAGCTCAGTCGGTAGCGACGCGGGCTGACCATACAGGGGTTGTGAGTTCGAATCACAGCTCGGCCAACATTCTTTTCGACGTTTGACAAAAGTCACTGTGACATTCGTCTTTCACCAATGGGCAAACAGTCTATGTGAAAAGCAGCCAGTTGCTTGGAAGGTATGTTGTGTTTAAAACTGGAATGAGAAAGCCAGGAAACGCATGAGTAGGTAAATTGGCCGCCGTGATATGACTGATTTTTTTTTGTGAAAACGGCGTAAAACCTCAATCAATTTCAAATATGGAATTTAGACATTATTATCTTATATTTGTATAATGTTTTATCGAATATTTAGTATTTCCTAGTGCATGGTCTGAATTTATAATTGTTAAGATCCACACAAAAGGAAATGTAAACTATCCTGAAACAGAGGCTTTTAATAGCTTGTATTATTAAACTTTATATTAGTAACTTAAGTACAATAGAAACTTTCTTTGTATATTCTTATGATAAGTTAACAAAATCTCTGGCAGGTTTTCGTCATGGATATTTTGTGAACAATGCATTTATTCTTCAAGCGTTAATAAGTAAATATCTTTGAAAGAGAGGAAAAGAGTTGAATGTGGTAGATTTCCTATTAATATACTAGCTTAAAAAAGGTGTATCAAATATTGGATAAAGATTCTTAAAATGCCAGATGAATGATTTTGGTTTTGGTTATGTTTGGGAGAGTAAAAACGTTGCTAATACTACCTCTTTCCTGACTTATGAAAGAAAATTAAGGGTTCAATTCAATCAAACCTGGCAAGACTATTGTTCAAGTTCAAGTCAAATTTGCCTTTATATGTATTTTAAACATAATTTGTGTGTTGAATCGTACATGTCAGTAGTAGATCGCCCTTAATTTAGAAAAAGGCTTTCTTTATTTAGATCTTCATCACACAACCTTATGGCAGCAAAGGGGCGCCATATTTGACTGGAAAGAAATATGAGAATTTGTGTATATTGTGGAGATCATTTAATGCGAACATCACTTTATTGGCCTTTCCACTATATAACGATATGTGTTTAAAGTTTATATCGAAAAGGGTTTCATCTTAATTCGAATTAAAGCAAATTCCATCTATTGATGGCAAGTACAGATACAACAAATATACGAAATTTGTCTAAGTTTATTTACTTTGCCTTTGGGAAAAGAAATACGCCTTTAGTCTATATAATTGGAACAATCCATGAATGTAAATGTATCTATATATATTGTAAATATATAGGCCGCTAGCCTAAAATACAATAAACCTTTGTATTTAATAAATTAATTGAATTGTGGTATGCAGGCAGTGGCTGAGACACTAATCAACAAGCAGCAGCAATAACCATTTCATATGGTTTAGCATGCACTTTTGTTTCATTATAGCCAGTTGTGTATAATGCGGCGTTCACACAGTGCCGATTATGGCTCCTGTTTGAGATCAGACAGCGCTACGATACGAAAAGTGAAAAGGTCGGATTACTATCCTCAATGATCTGGAATGTCCTATCATTATTGTCCGAACGCATTCGTATACGTTCGTAAAAGAGTCCTACGGATCGGGAATGGTCCGGAGAGGTCGGCCAAGCACTCCCGTCAGTTAGGTGCGTCCCGTAACATTCGGGAAACTCAGCCGATGATAGCAATCGTGACTTGTCGTGACATATTCTGTTGTATCGGATCAAACTCGTAACCTTGTCCGGTGTTGTTTAGACTGTATGGACGGCGTACTGTGCAACGGTCATGATCTGGAGAATTTTTTCATTTCCGTTGTTTGCTGATTGAGTCCAGATCTTGCCGAATGCAAAACCGTCTATGCCGGAACAGTTCCGTAATTAATACGAAATTCGGCAATTTAATGCCCACGTCAGAGTCCCGACAATTACAGAACACGATACAACTGAGTCCAGACGAAGCCGTTTGCAATGCGGTACGGCAGACTGTGATAGGATAGCATCTATCAAATTAAAAATAACTTCCTGAACAACTAAGATATCATTTTCGATTTTCGAATATAATTTTATGTTCACATATATTATGTATAGATTTGTTGTAAATAAATATTTGATAGAAGAACATAAACGATTATGTTGTTTGCCATATGGAAGATGTGGCGTAATAACTTATTATTGATAAACCATTTACAGTCAAATGTTAAAGACTACCAATTTTCTGGCTTGGAATCATTTGACATTAATGTTTATGTAAAGTTAATCAGAGTATACATATTTGCAGGAAGTTCGATTCAAGAACAAGGTCTTGGAAATCTAAATTCGAATGGTACGTATAGCTGTTTTCTTTTAAATGATTAAAGTTAACTTATGCTCAGGAACTTTAGCATAAATAAACTTACTTGTTTCACGCACCATATATAGTTAGCTGCGGATGACTCGAGTTAAGTCCAAAGACAGAATCCTACCGAGAACACACTATACATTTTAGATGTTCTATATAACACACATGTATAAACATTATATATTGTATCTCTTTCAGAAGTAAAAGTATTATGAATAAGCGTAAACATGTTAAATCACGTATGCAAGTGTTATACAAGTTTGACACGCGCTTAGTGTGCTTTATCAATAGAGATGTGTTTGCACATTATGGTTTGGTACGGTAATTGTTTTAATTTTCTTCTACGTGACTCGATATCTTAATACATATATTTCTTACATTCAACAGTTACTATTCCCAAGCAACTAGCGCAATATGGAACACTAACTAGAAACATACGAGAGATGTCATTTGAAATGAAAGGTGAGTTTCGTTAAATGTAATTTTACTACTAATAGCAAGATGTATTAAAAGCATGACCAGAGTAAAGTATATTTTGCGTTAAGAACTACAATTACCGCATGATGAAAATGATAAAGACTTAAAATGTGTGTATGACTTAACAATTTAAGAACGGGTAACGCCAGTTAAATGGAACCTATGAAAATAAAGCTGTATAACAAAACCGTTACTAAACCTCATCCTGCAGAATATAAAATAAATTACTAAAGTAGTGATGAAAAATCAATACTAAGAAGATGATTTATAACTGCAATATTTAACAATAAAAAAGTTTAACACCTTTTTCAGATGACTCGAATGTAAACATTCCTCCAAGTGTTAATCTTGAAACTAATATTGATAGTCCAGGGCGTCGTCTGCTTTTATTACGTAAATCTACCAGTCATATCATCTCAAACGGACAAAGGCATAATGACTTTAGTTCAGTACGCGGCATGAGTGCAGTCGATTATTATCCCCCGCTTTTTCGAAGAAAAAAGGAGGGGGATATTGAAATGGCGTTGTCCGTCCTTGTGTGATTGCGTCCATCCGCAGCCATTTCTCAGTACCTAGCTGGTAGAATTTCATGAAACTTGAAATAAATATTAACTAGCATACTGGGATGATGCCCGTCCATTGTTTTTTTGGATTGGTCAACTTTCCTTAGAGTAATTGACCTTGATATATTGAAAAATCCACGACGCAGCCATTTCTCAGTACCTAGCTGGTAGAATTTCATGAAACTTGTTTATAAAGCTACAGCAACAAAATTTGCACAATGTGTACACTTTTACAATCATCATTGTCTTTGGATGACCTTCACCATGACTTTTTGACCTCCTGTCTGTCTGTCTATCTGTCTGTCTGTCCGTCACACTTCGTTTCCGTACAATAACTGCCACAAATGTGAACCGTTTTTTTCCAAACTTTCCTGCAAGCGGGGATATAAATTTCATAAATTTGCTTGTTTGCTATTGAAAATCGAAGATCTACACTTTTTAAACAATTTTAGTGTTTAGACTGGAATGAATTTTCTGATCACTGTAGTTTATATTTTTCCTTCGTAAAAATAAATTGATATTTGATGACAATGTCTAATACAAATATAGTTAATGACCATGTCTTACTAAATTTCTGAAAGAATGCAAACGCCGTATTTAATAAACGTTTTACACAGAATGGTAAAAACAATATTAAACCCAAATGGATAGATCAAAATTGAGTTTCAGCAAAAGAAAAGACAAAAACATGCTAAAACAATTTTTAATGAAATTAACTCGGATGAAAACAGACACAATTATATAAAAGCTAAGAATAAATATAATAATGCAAGAAAGATAAGCAAGCGAAAATGTATGAGGAATGAGGCTATAACATTAGAAAATATTGCAAAATCTGAGCCACGGAACTTTTAGAAGTCCGTTAAAAAGTAATATAATCAACAACAAAAAATCAGGATAGTCCCATTAAACTTCAAGGCTTTTATGAGCACTTTGAAGATTCATATGAAATTTTTAATATAAACGATCAAAACGATAACAACGACTCTATAACATGTTAGCAGATATAAGTAAGGTATCTTTTGAAATGATACGTGCAATCTTTATTGAATATCGTCAATCATTTATTCGAAAATTCTGCATATCCTGAAAAATGGGCATTGGGTTATATTATACCTATATTTAAAGGTGGAGACTCGACTGACCCTAAGAATTATAGAGTAATAGCGTTAAATAGCATTCTATCAAACATATATTCACAAATAATCTATAATCGATTGAAATTATGGAATAAAAAAATAACAATATCAATAACTGTCAATTTGGTTTCTAAACAAAAGTACAGTTGACTGTATATTCATATTACATTCAATTATTGCTAAAGTTTTGAATTCAGGGAACAATCTCTACAGCTTTCATTGACTATGAAAAATGTTTTGATAACATAAACAGAGCTTTTTTGGTCAATGCACTTAAGGCTATGTATTAATCTGTTAAGTCAGCAATCAAATTCAACGATGAAATATCTGCTAGTATTGATTCATTGACAGGGGTCAAGCAAGGCGATTAAAATTCAAGTTTACTTTTCATAATGTTTGTAAATGACATTCTTAATATCATAAATAACAATATTGACGGAGTGTTAACAATAGAACAATTACGGCTCTTTCTCCTGCTGTTTGCTGATGACAAGGATCTATTTGCAACATCAGCATCATCTTACAATCGATACTAAATGGTATAAATAAAACCAAATTCATGATATTTGAAAAAAGTAGAATCCCGACAACACATGACTTTTTCTTGTTTAATGAAAAACTTGAAATTGAAAATTGTTTAAATACTTAGAAATTTATTTTTACAAAAACGGTAAATGGTTAAGGTCTCAAAAAAAGGTTAGCTTAAAATGCTTCTAAATCATTACATGGTTTAATTTCTGTTTTCAACAAATTTCAGTTCTGTATAAATAAAAAGAATGCGAGTTATTTGACTCATTAGTCTTACCTGTCATTCACTATGCCTCTGAAATATGGTCATACCATTCCGGCACAGACATAGAAGGTATATACAACAAATTGTGTAGACGTATTATAAGTGTAAGAAAATCAACCAATTTATCAAGTATATATGGAGAACTTGGAAGAGTACCGCTAAGAATTATAAGACAATGTAACATGATCCGCTATTGGCTTAAAATACTAAAATTACCTGATAAGAAATATCACTCAAATCGTATACACTATGCTTAAAAATGATGCTAATAACACTATTACTTATACAGGACTTAATTGGGCTCTTCACGTTAAAATGCTTTTACAATCACTAGGATATAATAACTTGTGGATACAACAAAACAGCGAATTAATAACATTTTGTTCATTATAACAACGAATATTTCATCAATACTACCAATCGTGGTATTTAAACAATTCTGAACGTCTGTCATGTTACAGATTATTCAAACATTCATTCAATCAAGAGGATTATTTAAACAAAATATTTGATAGCGAATAAGAATAGCATTATGCAAATTTCGAACTTCATCTCATTATTTAGAAATAGAAAAAGGAAGGCATCATACTATCCAAAGATCAGAAATAACATGTAAGTTATGTTATCAAAATGTAGCTGAAGGAGAACTACAACATCACATATATTCTTTGTATTTTGCTATGTGTTCTGTTTGTACATGATTGCAAATAAAATATTTTGTATTGTATTGTATTGTACTCGCGAAAGTGGAAGCTTTACATATACCTGCAAAGTTATGTAAGGTATTCAATAATTGTGGTCAATTCCATTGAAAGAATAAAGCATTCGTGTTTCTACACTAGCCTTTTATAATTGAAAGAAAACGTGTCAGGAATATCTTTACTCTGAATATATTATTGGCTTTTTCCAAAGTTCCAGTTATGGTTTTGGGCTCCGATTTTCCTAATTCAGTTTCTTTGATAAAAAAGGAATCGTCTCCAGTCATGCATCCACTTTCTGTTTAAAGATCCAAACATATGTGTGCATCAATTATTATATTTCAACAGAAGATTTGGTTATTACAGACCGGGCTGGTAACCATGAAGAAAAACTGCTATACCTCTTGTCTGATGAATATAATCCTTTCAATTAAAGAAATGCTGCTCATGATAGCATTAACCATTGTGATGCCCTAAACTATATTGTCCTGCACATATAGGAATCACAAAAATACTTATGATGTTAATATCTTTTAATTCATATCTTTGTTTATAATAAAATATCCTGGAGCATAGCATATCGACACAACATTTGTGATCCTATGTTACTTTTCTGTACCAAACAAAAAGACACACACACAAACCCCATGTTTGATTAAAAATAGAAGATTGATTAAGAAAGACATTTTAAGAAAAAATTGAAGGTCACAAATTGGAGAAAACCCTTTTAATATTCTAAACGAATTGTGTTTCCAATAGTTTGTATATTTATATTTAAGTACAGAAATTAAAAGAGGAATGTTAGATATAGAATTTTAAATTATGTATGTATTAATAAATTTATTTTCGTTTTTATTTTCAGAGATAGAGATGCCTCTTAACCTGGAAAAACCAGGTAAGTTTACAATTACTTCAGTTTTTAATAGGTTTTTAAATCTGTTTTAAATAATTCAGGTCTTTTTCTTTGATATGTTCTCAGTGATGATAACTTCCCACACTAGTTCTTACCCACGATAACATGAGCTTCAACTCCAGAAGACTGGTTGGACACATTTCAGCAGTGTAAGTGCTGGCTGACCAGGATTTTATCGATTTTTTGTTCTTCTTCGTTTATATTTTTTGCATCTCGGGAATTGGAAAATGTTCATGACTAAGTACAAAGTTGCTGTATTGCGTAATGCTGGTACATAACATTAGCACAGTTACTTAAAAACAACTCGCAAGATCACTTTAAGTTTATGGTTTTGAAAAGGTACAATTAACCTGTGTTCACTATTAATGGAAAGGTAAAAGTTTATACTATAATTTTGACCTGCATTTTTACCTGGTTTATTTAAAAACTTACTCGTGTATGACACATTTTGATAACTGCCGAATTATACCTCATTTCCAAATATATACCCACAGCAGTGGTAGAGCAAATTTGCATGTTTTTCCCATTCTACAGTTGATTCGACACCTGGCCATCGCAACGGTCATCGCCAATCGGTATTTTACTATTGTTATAACGTGCTATCTGTCTCATAGCCAATATGGCAGATTAAATATAATTATTGACATGAAATGTTTTTCGAAAACTTTGTATACTTTCGCGGTCTTTATCGATTTATGTGAATGCGGAAATATATGTATATATGCTTTCCTTTAATACATGTTTGAATTTATTCAATTTCAGATCTTCCCTGGTTGGGTTAGAAAGACGGGATGAAAACTTTCCACTTTAGAATTTGCCTAAAGAATACTTTGTGTTTTGTAATTCGTACTTGTTAATATTTCTATGTCCCCTAAAACAGATACATATTTCATCATTTAAAGGCCTTTGTAATGTATGACATTCATGACGTATCTTATAAGAAGCTGTTTTACCAAAGCCGTGTTCGTTAATACTAAGCCTCGTATATTATTAATTCTGCTAGAAAAATTGACATGGTATGTCCTCTGATAAAATGTGTTCTATTATCGATTCAAACTGGCCTTGGAGACTCTAGTCAAAATTTCGAAATAGCTCCCATTTTATGTTCGCTTTTTAATAGTATTCTCTCATCGGGTTTTTTTCCAGACATATGGAGAGGCACTTTTATTGTACCTGTATACAAGTCAGGGTCAAGGAATGACCCCGATAATTATACCCCCAAAAAACAAAGTTTTTTGGGGGGTAAATAGGAGTCACTGTGTCGGTCGGTCGGTCAGTCGGAAGCCATTTTTTGTCCGACATATTTCTTACAAACCACTGGGTTGAATTCAATTACATTTTACATGAAGCTTCTATACCAAGAGGAGAAGTGCATACCCTGAAGGTCTCACAATTGCATGTTATTTTACAGAGTTATAACCCTGTAACGTCTGTCTGTCTGACTGTCAGTCCCACCTAACCTTGTCCGGCCCGCATCTTAACCATGCATCATAGGATTTGAAAGAAACTTGGCACAAACGATCACAATGATTAGGCGGCGTGTTGCGCACAAGACCCATGCCTGTACCTCAAATGTCAAGGTCAAACTTAGAAGTCAAAGGTCAAAATGAGTACTATTTGATAGAACTGTACCTTGTCCGGCCTGCATTTCAACATTGCATCATAGGATTTCAAAGAAACTTAGCACAAACGTTCGCCTTAATGAGGCGGCGTGTCGCGCACGACCCAGGCATGTACCTCAAATGTCAAGGTCACACTTACATGTCAAAGGTTGAAATGGTACTATTTGAAAGGACTGTACCTTGTCCGGCCCACATTTCAACCATGCATCATAGGATGTCAAAGAAACTTAGCACAAACGTTCACCATGATGAGGCGACGTGTTGCGCACAAGACCCATGCCTGTACCTCAAAGGTCTAGGTCACACTTAGAAATCAAACGTCAAAATGAGTACTGTTTGATAGGACTACCTTGTCCGGCTCGCATCTGAACCATGTATGTTAGGATTCTCAAGTTACTGGACACACATATTCACCATAATGAGATAGCTTGTACCGCAAAGGTGAAGGTCACACTCAAAGGTCAAAAGAGTACTGTTTGATGGGACTACCTTCATCTCAACCATGCATCTTAGGATTCTCAAGTTTCTGGACACACATGGTCACCATGATGAGGTGGCTTGTACCTCAAAGGTCAAATCACACCCAGAGGTCAAAGGTCAAAATGAGTACTGTTTGATAGGACTACCTTGTCCGGTCCGCATCTCAACCATGCTTCATAGAATTCTCAAGTTACTGGGCACACATGTTCACCATGACGAGGTGGCTTGTACATCAAAGGTCAAGGTCATGGTCAAAGGTCAAAATGAGTACTGTTTGATAGGACTACCAAAGGCTCAAGGTGAGCTATTCTGATCACTTTTTGTCCGTCGTCCGTCGTCTGTCCGTCGATAACATTTAGCATTTAGATCATCTCCTCCTTAACCACATGACCAATTTTAACCAAACTTCACAAGAATGTTCCTATCTTTCAAAATTGTTCAAAGATTTAAATTCCATCGAGAACTTTGGTTGCTGCGGCATCAGAAAAGGGGAAAATTGCCGAATCTTAAAAACTCTTCTTGTCCAAAAGTACTGGCCCGATTTGAATTTTTTTGCGCAAATATTTCTTGGGGTACCCTCTACCAAGATTGTTCAAATATTTCCGATCCGTTAAAAAACATGGCCGCCAGTGGGCGGAGCTTATTTTCCTTGTATGTGCATTGTTAAAACTTTAAAAATCTTTTTGTCCAAAAGTACTGGCCTGATTTGAAAATTATTTTGCACAAATGTTCCTTGGGGCACCCTTTACCAAGTTTGTTTAAATATTTCCAATCCGTTGAAAAACATGGCCGCCAGGGGGCGGAGCTTGTTTTCCTTATATGTGCATTGTTAAAACTTTAAAAATCTTCTTGTCCAAAAATACTGGCCCAATTTCAAAATTATTTTGCACAAATGTTCATTAGGGTACCCTTTACCAGGAGTGTTCAAATATTTCCGATCCGTTGAAAAACATGGCCGCCAGGGGGCGGAGCTTATTTTCATTGTATATGCATTGTTAAAACTTTAAAAATCTTCTTGTCCAAAAGTACTGGCCTGATTTGAAAATTATTTTGCACAAATGTTCCTTGGGACACCCTTTACCAAGTTTGTTCAAATATTTTCAATCCGTTGAAAAACATGGCCGCCAGGGGGCGGAGCTTGTTTTCCTTATATGTGCATTGTTAAAACTTTAAAAATCTTCTTGTCCAAAATTACTGGCCCAATTTGAAAATTATTTTTGCACAAATGTTCATTGGGGCCCCCTTTACTAAGATTGTTCAAATATTTCCGATCCGTTGAAAAACATGGCCGCCAGGGGGCGGAGCTTGTTTTCCTTATATGTGCATTGTTTAAATTTTAAAAATCTTCTTGTCCAAAAGTACTGGCCCGATTTGAAAATTATTTTGCACAATTGTTCCTTAGGAAACCCTTTACCAAGATTGTTAAAATATTTCCCATCTGTTAAAAAACATGGCCGCCAGGGGGCTGAGCTTGTTTTCCGTATATGTGCATTGTTAAAACTTTAAAAATCTTCTTGTCCAAAATTACTGGCCCTAATTGAAAATTATTTTGCACAAATGTTCCTTGGGGCACCCTTTACCAAGATTGTTCAAATATTTCCGATCCGTTGAAAAACATGGCCGCCAGGCGTCGGAGCTTGTTACCTTTATTTGCAGTTGCATTTTATACTATACTATCACTCAGGTGATCGTTTTAGGGCCATCTTGGCCCTCTTGTAAGGTGTGGTGGCGGAATACTCCTTTGTGTGGATTATTATATTAAATCTATAAAATATTGGATAAAACTACTCCATATTCCTGACCAAATACTTCCTGGTAATTGTTATAAAATGTTTAAGAGTCTAAATGATAGTGAAAGGTATACATGGGCAACGTCAATTAAACATATAGTATATCTTAATGGCTTTGGATATGTCTGGCTAGCGCAAGATGATGGTAACCCGGACATATGTTAAGCTGCATGCAACAACATTGGTTAGAGTCTATAAATAAGTGTCTACGATGCTCATATTACAAGCATTTTAAAAGCGTGTTAAATCCAGGAAATTATTTATCTATAAACCTAGCATTCTATTTAAAATAAATATAAAACATTATAGTAAAACTTATTTCAAAAACAAGACTAATGTGCCGTATTTTGATAATGATTGTAAAAAAATAAAAGTAATTATTACTAAACAGTTGTAGGAAAAACTCTTGCAATAAAAATAGAGCAAATACGGTACACGCCAGAAGTGAATATAAAAATACAAGAATACCAAGAAGCTTAAAATGGCAAGATTATCGAATGCTAAAGATTATTGGAAAATGTTAAAAAAATCAACGATTAAAAATAATAAGTAGACACTTTCAACACATGATTTTTAGCTCCACTGGCTGAAAGCCAGTCGAGCTTATGTCATGGCGAATTGTCCGTCGTGCGTGCGTCTGTGCGTCCGTGCGTCTGTGTGTGCGTTAACCTTTTCCTTTAAACCACTTGGTTGAAACTTCATAGGAAGCATCCTCTCAATGTCCTCTCTTAAATTCCTTCATTTTTTTGTTATTCATCCATAATTTCCATGGCAACCAAAAGAAAAAAATAGTGAAAACTTAAAAAATCTTCTTCTCCGAAAGTGTCAGGCCGATTTTCAAATAATTTTGTAGAAATGTTCCTTGGGTGACCCTTTATTAGATTCCTTCAAGAAATTTTGATTGGGCGAAAAACATGGCCGCCAGGGGCGGGGCTATTTTGCCTTATATAGCTATAGTGAAAACTTAAAAAATCTTCTTCTCCAAAAGTGTTCAGCAGATTTTCAAATAATTTTGTAGAAATGTTCCATGGGTGACCCTCTATCAGATTCCTTTAAGCCATGTTGATTGGTAAAAAAACATGGCCGTCACAGGGCGGGGCTATTTTGCCTTATATGGCTAAAGAGAAATCTTAAAAAATCTTCTCCTCCAAAAGTGTCAGGCCGATTTTCAAATAATTTTGTAGAAATGTTCATTGGGTGACCCTCTTTCAGATTCCTTCAAGCCATGTTGATTGGTCGAAAAACATGGCCGCCAGAGGGCGGGGCTATTTTGCATTATATGACCATAGTGAAAACTTAAAAAATCTTCTCCTCCGAAAGTATTTGGCTTATATTCAAATAATTTTGTAGAAATGTTTATCAGATTCCTTCAAGCCATGTTGATTGGTTGAAAAATATGGTTGCCAGGAAGTGGGGCTATTTTGCCTCATATGGCTATAGTGAAAACTTAAAATATCCTCTCCTCCGAAAGTGTCAGGCCGATTTTCAAATAATTTTGCAGAAACATTCCTTGGGTGACACTCTACAGGATTCCTTTAATCAATGGTGGTTGGTAAAAAAAAAATAGTCACCAGGGGAAAGGGCTGTTTGGAGATTTTATTTTTGCCTTATGGCCGTGGAGCGATACTGGACCTCTTGGGCCTCTTGTTTAAATTATTTCAAAGCTATAAATGACCCAGAATCAGTATTCTATCAACCTGACGAAGACATTTTGTTTTAGGTATTTAAATGGAGAATTGGACGTTATGTTTTCAGAGTAAGATAATCCCTTTAGCAAAGAAAAAGTTATAAAAGCATGTACAAACGTAAATAATGCCAAGTCAGCAGGATCTGATCATCTTATAAATGAATTTTTCATATATGGTTCTTTTTGTGAAAATTTTATAAATGTGATTTGTTGTCTGTTTAATAAGAAATATGATTTAAGATATTTTCCAACTGATTGTACTGAAGGTTTTATTGTACCCTTACATAAACAATGAGACATTGACGATGTAAATAACTATAGGGGAATAACTTTATTGAGTACGTTTGGTAAATTATTTACAAAAATGTTGAACGATAGATTAAACAAATGGGCAGAAGAATACCATGTTTATATTGATGCCCAGGCAGGCTTTAGAAAAAGACATGGGCATTGAAGATAATATATTTGTACTTCATGGTGTAATTAATCATTTATTGAACAATAAACAAAAGTTATTTGCAGTATTTGTAGATTTTAAAAAAGCCTTTGATTATTTAGTAATGGATAATATTTTGTATAAACTCACCAAGCTAGGGATAAGAGATAAAATGTTAGACATCAGTAAATCTATGTATGAAAGTGTAAGGTCAAGGGTGAAATATCATACTACAATTAGTGATGATTTTATTTGTTTATTAGGAGTACATCAAGGTGAATCGCTTTCACCAGTTCTGTTTTCTATGTACTTAAATGACTTTGAAGATTACTTATTATTAAACGGGTATAATGGAGTAGATTTAGGTATGATGAAATTATTTCTTTAACTATATGCTGATGATATTGTAATTATGTCTGAAACCGAAGACGGATTACACAAAGGTCTTATATTACTCGAAAAGTATTGCGATACATGGAAATTAACAGTTAATATAAAGAAAACAAAAGTTATGATCTTTAAAAAAGGAGGAAGAATTAGTCAAGATTTTAAATTTTCATTTAAAGGTTATAAACTAGATATGGTCGATACATTCACTTACTTGGGAATTGTATTTTCACCAGGTGGGTCTTTTAATAAAACGTTTAAAACACTTGCCGGTCAGGCTATGAAAGCCAATTATAAACTTAAATCTTATCTTGTAAAATTTCCTGGATTAACT
Organism: Serripes groenlandicus; assembly: GCA_031761405.1. Lineage (NCBI taxonomy): Eukaryota > Metazoa > Mollusca > Bivalvia > Cardiida > Cardiidae > Serripes > Serripes groenlandicus. The sequence continues at coordinate 87,283,837 of JASEVX010000001.1, forward strand.
GTTAAACATAAACTCGACCTATTTGACAAACTTGTTCTGCCAATTTTAAATTATGAATCGGAAGTGTGGGGATTAAATCATAGTTTAAAACTTGAAAGGATACATTTAAGCTTTTGCAATAATTTATTAGGTGTACGATATAAAACTCAAAACAATTTTATATATGGTGAACTCGGAAGAACTAGTCTCAGAACTAAACGATCGATTAATATTATCAAATATTGGCTTAAAATCATTCAGTCGGAATCAACAAAATATATTCGGAAAATGTATGACGTAATGTATATAGACTTAGAACTAAATCATATTAATAAATCATGGGCAAAAAACATACAAAGTATTTTACAAGAATTATGTTTTAATGAAGCATGGATAAATCAAGGAATTGGTGATAGTAGCATATTTCTTAATTGTTTTAAACAAAGACTAAATGACGTTTTTATTCAAACGTTAATGAATCGACAAGAGCAAAGAGTTATGTGTTATACTCAAATTTTCAATTACAACCATATCTTAATTACATTAACATCGATAAGTTTAGAAATGCTTTAACTATATTGAGACTTTCGGCACATAGATTGGAAATTGAAACAGGTAGATGGCGCAGTGCAAAATTCCAATACATGATAGAAAATGTAAAGTTTGTTTGAACACAATCGAAAATGAGTTTCATTTCGTTTTAGAATGTCCATTATATCAAGAATTAAGAAAGAGTCCAAAATTAATTAAAAATGTGTCAATGTTTGTTTTTAAATCATTTGAATTGCGAAAAACTTTGTATTTTGAATAAAAGGCATTTTACCCCTTCACGCTTTTACCACTACAAATTTCATATGTATTCAAGGTTTATAATGTATTATGTACAATAGTTAGTTAGCAAGTATAAGTTTTGTGTAAACTTACAGTGTGTTCAAACGCTGGATATAATGTTTAAAATATATGGGTACGCTAATATTTGTAATTTTTGTAACCTATGTTAATATGTACACTGTATACTCATTGCCCACTGTATTTCTCAATAAAACTGTAAAAAAAAAACACATCTGTGTTTTCATCAATCTTCCATTTACATCAACCAAAACTACTATCCACATCATTTTAAAATGTTATTAATATTAATATTCTGATTTATTCGAGTGAATTGCCACTCAGAATGGTTGTTCAGTTATATCACGGTGTCCAGTTCACATACCCGTGTGTTTCCCGACTTTATTGGACCTTAACCCACACAACCTTTTTCTCGGGAAACAGACTTTCTTCCCAAATCATTTCTGTAAGCCCGATGGTGAGAGACGAATGACGCTTGCCATTTTGTATGTTGTCACTCATCAGCAAGAATGCTTGCCGAGTCAGGGTTCGAACTCACACCCATCTGCATCAATATCCTTCGTCGTTACCGACTGAGATATCACGTTTCGAATGTTTAGACGCGAGGCATGTTGATAAGCCGAGACTTTGTTTATTTTTAAATATCTTTGTCACCTTCCATTTGTGAATAACTGTTTACCTGATATGTAATTGTTTAAATATGTCCAATTTGAGATGTAGAAGTAGACTGCTTGAAAGTTATATAGGAAGCAGGGCTAAAAAGAAAAGCGCTGATCTACTAAATTGGTTTTATCCCCAACGTTTGCACAAGTCCATACATTTCTTTTCTTAATGCACGTTCATCTGTTTTTATTTACAAACTTGATAGATACGCTTCTTTCAAATAATGCGAGAAAAAAAAGAATTCCGGGTAGTGTGCAATTTCTCCTTTTCCCAATTCGTGTTAACTCTGTTAACAATTTATAACTCCAATATTCAAGGTATGACATTTTTCCTCAGATGGGTCCAAACATATATCTCTCAACTTGCACATACAGGTTTGCCATTTTGGCAGCACTATATTTAATGTTAAGCTAAAGCAAATTATTGGGTAAACGCAGAATATAAATTGAAAAGATAAAAACTTAACGTTTATATAATAACACTCTTGTATTAAATGCATCTTCAATAATAGTATAGGTAACATTTAAAATGGTACACGTTTTCGTGTTAAATAATATATCTCATACGAAATCAATGGCATGTACTTTTGTATTCAGTGCTCCTCGTTCACGATTTTTAGGAACATTTCTTCTTCCAACCATGTCTGGTTCAACAGTAGAGTTTTGAGACTTTAAATACTTGCGTAAACGGCGAACGGATACGGTTAACGCAGGGATCATTATAAGGATACATAAAGCAATGATAATACATGGGAAATAATGTTTTAACTTCGCTATAACGTCATCACGTTTTGCGTGCTTTGTACTGGGTTTTACATCAGAACGATTTAGATTTGGAAGTATTGTATGAGTTCTGTTACTCCGGACGACATGTTGGTCAGTAATTGCCGTATGTTGCATGTCACTGTATATTTTAACACTAGCAAAAGTTCCCGAAGACAGTGTAGCTGTAACCTTTTTTCGTATACCACTGTATACTAAAGTACCAGAAGTATAATCCGAAAATGGTGTAACCGAATTTCTTATGCTTGAATGTGACGCTGAAGCAGTTTGCACAGTTATAGACTGAGAGGATGTGGTTTCGATGCTTGTTTCTTGTCCGTTAACCCTGTCAATAGTGTGGCGGGTATTTGTCAACGTTTCTAAACTATTTGTAAAAATGAATTCGTTTGTTGTTCGACCATCCGCCTTTAAACTCGATGAAGCAACACTACCCGGGTTATAAGTAGTCGTATATGCAGTATAGGAAGCTGTTCTGCGATCGTGTGATGAAGTTGCAGCTCCAAGGGAATGATGCAGAACTGACGGACTGGAGGTTAACGTAGAAAGTATGTCTGAAACCTTAGTGGTGGATTCTGATGTTTTATCGTGCTCTGCAATATGAAATCCAAATTAAAACTGTTTATCTAACCATTATACAGAGAAAACATGAATTATTGGGTTAATGATGTTTGTGAATTCTACTGTATTCACAGGGAGAATAAAGCAGTCATGTACATGGATAAATAACTGTTATTAAGATGTATTATACAAATTAATCTAGTCCGGTAAATAAACAAGCTTTCTAGTGAAGCCTAAATCGATGCGCAATGTATACTGTTTTTGACTTCACCAAAACAAATATTTCAACTATCATGCCAGATTAACCCTTTTCCAGATGTAGACGACATTGAAAACAATGAACAATTTAGACTTACATCTGTAGATAGTTTCCATTGTTAGCTAGATACTTCAATGTCGTCTGCTGTAGTTATATTGCAGACATATAAGGGTAATTATCACAGATCTACCAGTTACTATTTTAGAGCCATGACTAGCTTGTCGAAACTATAATTGTTTGTTCTCGATTCATTATCAGCTAAAAGTGTAGTCACAGTTCATTTTTTCTTGTAAATCTACAATACCTACCGTCGTTATCCACCGATGACACTGTGGTATATTCCGGACATGTGCATTTGAAGCGGATGGCCATGTCCGGACACTTAGTGCCGGGATTGTCGTTCAACACCCAGCACTTCACACCGTCCGTAACATTGATACACTCCCCATCGTACGATGTAGTATCGGTAAGCCTTCCACGGCTCCGTGGTTCCCCGCCAAGATCCGCACATTGGAAGTCGGTCACGTTCCCACCAACTGAGCTGGGACAAAACTCGGAGATGGTGTGTTGGGAAAGCGTTTCTGTGTCAGAATAGTTGTTGTCCGGTCCAGGATGGTTATCGTTTAGCCAAGGATACCAGGTGTTGCAGTTTTTACGTTGATCGTCCCTCCTGCGACGTCGACCTGTTATATATATGAACTCGATGTTATATGAAAAAATCCTTTCCAACGTGCAACATATTAAAGGTGACTTTTTAAACATTTTGAAACGAAAGTATGATTATTAAAAATGATAACTCGCTCACAGGGATGTCAAAAGTCGTCTTCTACAGATGTACAAAAAGGATAAGATAAACGACATTCTCGTGTTCAAATGTTATATTGAATATAAAAGGAAATAAATGTTGCATATCATAGATTGTTTTATCCTCGTTTATAATAGCAAGCAAGGTATTTTAAAACGGTGACGTAAACGATGTGTTATTAACAGAAAAATGTTTTTATAAACACATGTACACCGCTTTTAACAGTGCTTAGGTTAAATCTAGACGTTTCCCGGTAAATTACTAGTAACACTGGTGAATTTATCCTTTCGCCAGTGTATCCCTTTTATTCCTACCCCACAACCATGGTAGGCCAACGAGTTAAGCCCTACCATGTATAGAGCTTGAACTATTTAACCCTTTCCCACATGGCGACACATTTTTACGCATCTGCAGCAGACGACTTTTGTAAACATTGTGACAAAAAGAGAAATTGCTCAAAACGAGCAAATGCTCCTTTTGCCACAATGTTTTCAACTTTTTCTCAGTAATTATACATTCATTTATAGAGGGTTTTTTCCTGTTTTGCCTAGAAGTATTATAAGTCGTCTGCTGCTATCGTGTTGTATGTGGGAAGAGTTAACTACTTGCCTTTACGTTTACTATGCTAAAGGAGCCATAGGAAAAGGTACAAGTTGGCATTTCCGAACTGTCTAGGTTCAGCTCAGCATGTGTTAGGTCTTATCAGAATATACACATGTTGACATCATCTAGCTAACACAAGTAAGTAATACATGTATGTTAACTGTATGTATCTTGATCATACTGCAAATGCACCCGGTTATCTTAATCTGGACTGTTCACAAAAGGCCGACGGTTACGAATTCCCGATTACGGAGCCAACCATACAGTAACATGAAACAAATAAGCCGTGTTAAATGAGAATCAACCTTTAAGGTCAACGTTAGGTAGATTTCCAAGGTCATCGTTAGAGGCATATCCAATGTCATCGCGTGAAGAGACGAGTATTGGGTGACGATTGTCGATCAATCTGGTCCACAACACTTGAGGGCGTTCGGTACCGACTGATAACCTGTAGAGAGAATGTCGACACTTTGTTAGCCTGTGGACACACATATATTTTGAATCGAGACATATTTTTGATTATTTGAATGGTGTTTTAGGCCGCTTTCGGCAATTGTTTAACTATACCACAGCGTTTTCTTGGTTAGTTACCAGTAATAATGGTCCATTTAACCTTTTATCCATTTAACACAAAACCACTGAGCGCAAATGATGGTTAGGTATTACTACATTTTAAAAAATAGTTTGTATGAACCGACCGGGGATCAATCCGGCGCCGAGGCAGTCATCATTACAGAGGGAAATCACATTTTTGTCATTTTGCCCAAGTTTTATCCTTTCTATCTGTTGATTGGCAAAAGGCGTTGTGACTTCCAACAACGGGCTAAATAATCAATGTGAGAATGTGTACTGTAGCCAGCTGTCCGCATCGAATGGTAAGCGGAGAACTGAAGCGAGATTGGTCGCCGTGATAAAACCGAAATAAGCTCCAACCAGCCAATCAATAAAATCAATCAATCAACCAACCAGAGATATCACATGAAGGCTCCCATGTTTTAAACGGTAAAGTTAAAACGCTTAATAGGCCTTAGCATGAGTTTTATTTTTCAAGTATAACGAGATATTTAAATGATCGGCATGCCATACGAAAATCGACCTTTGATTGTTTTGAAATGAATGACAATTACTAACACATTTGTGTTTCTGTCACCAGTCTGCGTGTTAGGCTAGATTATGATTATGATCAGGCTGTGCGGAGGTGCTAAACACTACAACAAGCCATAACCACACACTTCGTGTGACGTGGCAAAAATAAAAATAACCATATAATATTATAATAAATTTAGCCTTTCCTATAGATACCACAATTCAGCAGAAGAAATCATTTAGTCAAAAAGGTAGAATTTCTTCGAATGAAAGTATAACTAAAACATAAAGTTCAAAGCATTTTTTTAAAGAGAAGAATTTGCTTCTTGGGTCACAACGTGTTCACAGTTCGTCTGCTGAAGATGTGTCAACTTACGTCTGCCTACGTGTGGCAAAGGGTAAAAATCCATATCTTAAACGGTGTTTGTGACAATGTCACTCCATGCACGTTTTACCCTTTCTCTCATACGATAATTCTGCAGCAGACGACTTTTAACACATTTTGTAAAAAAATAGAAAAATCTCTATAATTGATTGGATAACCTATGACTTAACGTGAAAAACATTGTGGCAAAAGGAGAAATTGCTCGTTTTGAGCAATTTCTTCTTTAGTCACTATGTTTTCAAAAAGCCGTCTGCTGCTGAGGCGTCGGAAAGCGTCTATATGAGTAAAAGGGTTAAACGTTGGATCATTTATCAGCTCAAGATGGCATATTTACTCGAGATTAACTTTGGTTTACATCAAAGATAGTTTAATACGTAACGGGAAGAAAATCACTAGAAGAAACGATCTACTAATCTATTAGTTTAATCCAATGTCTTTCAGGCATATTGTGCATTGTAACAATTTGATAGTATTTGTTTGTACGCCGCCTTCAACATCATTTCAAACACATCACGGCGTTGCACTCGTTACTTACTTGTACAATCGGTAAGTTTGTCTTAACACCGTTGTATCAGTTTATGATATCCACGGAATGCTCAGCACTTAGTGTCCGAAAAACATTTTGGTGAGATTTTAGTCTAAATCTAGATCTGTAGTATTTTCATAAACTTTGAAAGATGTACAACAAACAAAAATGATCCGCGTCTAAAGATATGAGGGTATTTTACAAGTGAAGACTCAGACGAATCTGTTTAGCCGCACAGTCTCGGCAAAGTCTCCACTGTCTCTCTACGTGTATTTCAGTCCTTGATACATCATTTGACAAACATGTAGAAGCATAGCTTAATTAGACACTACGTCAAGTTACCTTTTTATGAGCTTGTTACGGAGAGTTATGCTTATGCTGATCCGGATTGATACTTTACGCAGGGTCCACAATGTTGATTTTCTCGTGGAACGGTTCATATCTTATAGCCAATCTCTTTAAGACTTAAACGAAATATTAACGTTTTGATATATTTCGACACCGATTAGGCACGGTTTTGAAAAAGGCGAATAGTTGATTTAAATCAAATATGACAGATAGAAAAGGAATCGAAAACATCAACATATCTCACCTACCTAATCAAAGGAGTAATCGTAGTCAGGAACAACAGGAAATCTGTAACAACAAATCGAGAAATGTCAATAACCATGTTCCCACATACAACAATTATGCAGTAGACGAATGTAAAAATACCTTGGTAGAAATATGATCTCGATAAATGAAAGTAAAGTTATGTTGTTGCAAAAGAAGATATTTCTGATAATAACAACCTTGTCTTAATTGGGAAAGAGTTAGTTACACTATATACGAAAATGTAACTGTGGCAACATGCAACCTATGAAGAAACCTATCATATGCAACTTCTTGACTTATATGCAATGAATTGTTTAAATGAAACTGTACATATGAGCACATAAATATACCAATGTGGTGTTGTATTATTGTGTATGTTTCTCTGCTGTATGTGTTGTTGTATTATTGTGTATGTTTCTCTGCTGTATGTGTTGTTGTATTATTGTGTATGTTTCTCCGCTGTATGTGTTGTTGTATTATTGTGTATGTTTCTCTGCTGTATGTGTTGTTGTATTATTGTGTATGTTTCTCTGCTGTATGTGTTGTATTATTGTATATGTTTCTCTGCTGTATGTGTTGTTGTATTATTGTGTATGTTTCTCTGCTGTATGTGTTGTTGTATTATTGTGTATGTTTCTCTGCTGTATACTTTACTTACCACATGGGTCTATGACCTTCTGGTAACATTTGAATAAACCTGAAACTTGAAACTTATCAGTCAATCTTTGTAAGGCCTTTTCTAAGCTTCTGTCGAATGTTTTCGCCAGAAGAACGAATTGTTACCGGGGTCCATTTTAACCAATCAACAATTACAAAGATAAATACCTTTCTAATCCTAGTTCTTAATTAAGAAATATCATAATTCTGAAAGCTTAACAATGATGGCATCAGGAGTAGTGTTAAAATTGAATATTTTAGAATGGTAGGTAAATGATCCACATTTGGTTGGTGATTATAATATTGGGAAACTAGCGGTGTACAACCATTCAAAATGGCATGACAATGTCAGTAAAACAAGATACAATCGACTTTCTGGTAAATATATTTAGCAATGAGACCAGTAGTAGCATTGAGACCAGCAGTATCAGAATCATTGCACGAACATTAGGTGAACATTGTAACATTTGGATTAAACCATTCATGGTGGAACACTCCTCATATAGCGTATTTTACATCTGTACAAACTAGTTTTGCTCAGTAACATTCAAATGAATCAATATTTTGGGTATCTTATTATTTAACTATTACCATGGAGAAAATCATGTTTGCACAATTTTACAAAGGCAATTCAATGACTGTGTGTATTTTACACCATGTGTATGTTGGTCAGCGAACAAGGCAAGTTTCTACAACAAAAGGAACATCCCTTAATACCATCCTTTTATTGTTTACATTTAAAACACGCATGAAGGAAAAGGGATTATAAAGAATTTTCTTATTTATGAAATGCATGATCCTTCCAATAAGAATACTCCATATTTGCCGTTGATTATTCTAATGTGTTTCTTTAAATAGTTGATTTATTTATATATGTATGTCTTAATATGGTATAAAACCATGTACTTAGTATTATTTGTTTACTTTTGACTAGGTTACTTCATCGTACCTAAGTTAAACATTATGGAAAAACGTTTAATAGAAAAGTGCATTTAAATGAAATGGAACTTTAGTACAAACAATGTTTTCTAAAATGTTGTTTAGATATATTTATACAATTAAATGTTATTGAGCAATACGTTTTTTTATATAATTGTAAAACGAGCTATACCAAGGAAAAGATCCGTCATTGAAATCTGACTGGGACTGTCAAAGAAGAAGAAAACAGTTAAGACTATCAACAAGTGAAGAAAATGAATTCTTCCTGACGGCATTATGTTTGAATTATGAACATGATATAGACGGGTTTATTTTCGATTGTCACCAAAGTAACATGTTCAGCCGTTTTGGAGAAATCTTTTTTTAACGTTTTCTTCTCTATTGAATGGAAAAACATTACTTCTAAAGTTGAGATCTTTTACAATTTCAAAATAAGACCACATTTAAAAAGTTCCTTTTACGTTTGACTCAAATTGAACCAATGGTATTCATGGTATTTCAATACAATGTTTACGAATTTGAAAACCAACCGTAAGGCTTTTGCGGCCGGTGTAAATCCTGATCAGCTAACGCATCCAATCAATCTGATCTGGCTCTGCACTGTTAGGTTATAGAATGTTTCAAGAAATTCATAAAGCAGTATCCGTTCGGATCCTTAACTACAGGCAGGTCGTGTATCAAACGTGTATAACTTACGTTAGTTTTTTTTTTCCTGAAGCACCGTCCATATATACTTCCGCGTACAGATGGTCAGCGTAGACTGGTTAGATACATCACATTCATTTTGATAACACTAACATATGAACGGTGTTCAAGGACAACTAACCTGAGGTTATTTTTTGAAAAACGTGTGTATCATTGCGATCTGCTCTAAATGAACGGTTTATTTAAGAAATTTCGTGAAACCTTTTGTGAACAGATGTTGTCACTGCAGTGTCATATCTAACACATTAACGAAATCAAATGACCAACAGTAAATGACACATTGTTGGAAAAGGATAAACCTTATTAGTAAGAAATACTGATTAAAATAGATCAATAAGAGTTGAACGTGATATATTGTTGGAAAAAGGCTTACCTTTTTTGTGAAAAATACTAATTAAAATACATAAATAAGAGTTGAACGTGACATATGATGAATTTCAGTTGAACAAATGAGTGTGCGCCGTTCGATGAAAATTGTTAATTCAAAACATGTAACAACATTATTGGGTCGTGACTAAATATTCATTTATAAGTACGTGCGCCGGCTACATCAGTAATTTACTTAATATACATTTCCAAAAGACTTATTCTTTGTCCAGCAAAGAATCCGAAGTCCAGCGATTATGATGGGATGGAAGCGATGGGATGTTTGGTATTTTACGCCGCTTTAAACACCTGTTCAGCTATATCAATGCGATTCCTGGATAAGTTACCAGTACTACTGGTCCATTTATCCTGACACCAGCCAGTCAGTCGTAATACTAACCCCTGAAACCTTGAGTGCTAAGGAGGGCATATATGGTGGAACTATACAACTTTACACAACTCATAAAAACACCAACACAAATAACTGACACAAGTCAAACATTACTTGATCACATTTATACCAACAAACCAGAAAATGTTTGTGGTGTTAAAATACCTATTTATGCTATTTCAGACCATTATCCTGTTTGTATGACGCGGATTAATTCAAATGACAAAACGGGTGAGCGACATATTAAAATTGAGTATCGTGATTTTAAACGATTTGATGAAAACGCTTTTAAAGCAGAACTTACAAGTATGCAAATCGATTATGTAATGGCAGAAAACGACCCATCCGAAGCTCTTCATATATGGTATACGCTTTTTAATAAGGTGTTGGATAACCACGCAAAGTTAAAGAAAAAAAGAGTTCATTCAAGATTTAAACCAAAATGGCTGACTGCACAAATAAATGATTACAGAACGAAAAGATTTTACCAATTACAAAATATGGAGAATTAAATTTAGTTCACTAAATCAACAAGAAAAGACGAATTATTACAAACAAGGTATTGAAAAAAGTAAAAATACTTGCAACATCTGGAAATATATAAATGAATTGAACCAAAGACCTAAGACAGCAATACCAAAGTCGCTAAAGGTTAATGAATACGAAGAAAAGTCGTGTACACAGATGGAAGAAATATTTAATACACACTTTACCCACATTACAGATAAGTTCAATTTTTCATGTGTTTCTCCAAACTTTCAAAAACTTAAAATGTTTATTTCAAGTAAACTTACTGAAACGGATTCCTTTGAAATCAACCAGTTGATGACTATTCTTTCCTTTGTGTTCTTCATAAGCTAATCCTAAAAATGTCGGCAGGAATAGATAACATAGGGCCAAAATAACTTAAACTTGCGGCATCATATATTTCAAAGTCATTAATTTACATATTTAATTGAAGTATAATGACAGGTACTTTTCCTGATTCGTTGTAATCAGCCAAAGTAACACCTATTTTTCAAATCTGGTGATAAGAGTGACCCAAACAATTATAGACCTATATCTGTCCTTCCAACTTTATCAAAAATATTTGAATACAAAATTATTTGTTTGCAGTTGAAAAACTCACAGATGACCATAATCTGCTGCACCTAGAACAGTCAGGTAAAAAAAAACACATTCTTGTCAAACTGCCTCAACTAGGATTGTCGACCAGTGGCTACATGATATGGGTAGAGGAAATGTAACCGGTACTGTTTTCATAGATTTCAGTAAGGCATCACTCAATACTGATTGAAAAACTGACCTTCTACAAATTCAAAAGACAAACACTAAACTGGTTCGCATCGTACCTACAGGATAGAAACCAAATAGTTAGTTTTCGAGGTGCTATTTCTAAAAAAAAATAAAGGTAAAGAGCGGTGTTCCCCAGGGTTCAGTCCTTGACCCTGTACTGTTTTTTATTGTATAATATGTGAATGATTTAGCTTTATATATTAAACACTCAAATAATCTGCTGCACCTAGAACAGTCAGGTAAAAAAAAACACATTCTTGTCAAACTGCCTCAACTAGGATTGTCGACCAGTGGCTACATGATATGGGTAGAGGAAATGTAACCGGTACTGTTTTCATAGATTTCAGTAAGGCATCACTCAATACTGATTGAAAAACTGACCTTCTACAAATTCAAAAGACAAACACTAAACTGGTTCGCATCGTACCTACAGGATAGAAACCAAATAGTTAGTTTTCGAGGTGCTATTTCTAAAAAAAAATAAAGGTAAAGAGCGGTGTTCCCCAGGGTTCAGTCCTTGACCCTGTACTGTTTTTTATTGTATAATATGTGAATGATTTAGCTTTATATATTAAACACTCAAATATTGCTAACGATGCTACCCTTCATAAATCTGTAAAAAATGGCGAATCAGTGTCCCTTCAACTAAATAAAGACCTAGATAATACTAAGTTATGGTGTCTTGAAAACAGAATGATTTTAAATAATCGTAAAACTTAATTATTACTAATAGGAACAAGTAAAAGACTGGCAAATTTTACAGACAACAGCTTAAAATTGTATCTAGATGTCAACTATATTGAAGAGGTATCATCATATAGAGTCTTGGGAATCGAAATCGACAAAAATCTGGATTTTAAAGAAGAAATGAACAGAATATGCCAAACAATTTCTTCAAAGCTAAATGTCTGGTCAAAAAATAATACATTATCTCCCTATAAGCACAAGACAACTATTTTATAACAACTATCTCGTCCCAGTTATATATTATGGAAGCACTATACGGGGAACTGATGCAAAAACACAAATAGAACGAACATTTAGGCTTCAAAAGGGAGCAGCGAGGATAATTCTAGACAAACTTCCAGATTTTCCGTCCAGTCAATTGTTTGAAGACGTAAAATGGCTGACAACTTTCAAAATGGTAGACTACAATAAGTAGGAATTCTCTTTAAAATAACAAAAGGTACGGTCCCATCATAATTTGATGAATATTTCAAATGTAAAACGAATGAAAACTACTGTTTAAGGTCGCATTCAAATCACTTTCTTCAGTTACCTTCATACAGAAATGAGTTCTATAAAAGAAGCTTTAAATATTCAGGGGCTAGTCTTTGGAACAGTTTGCCACTTAGAGAGAGAGAGAGAGAGAGAGAGAGAGAGAGAGAGAGAGAGAGAGAGAGAGAGAGAGAGAGAGAGAGAGAGAGAGAGAGAGAGAGAGAAAGAGAGAGGAAAGAGAGAGAGAGAGAGAGAGAGAGAGATGGAGAGAGAGGGAAAAGGAGAGAGAGAGAGAGAAAGAGAGAAAGGGATAGACGGTGACAGAAATGGATAGACGGTGAGAGAGAGGAGGAAGAGATCTATTTAATAAAAGAAGGGGCTTAATATTTATAATGCTGACAGTCAACTGTCCATATGTTTAATTAATTGTATGTTTGATTCCTAATGCAATTACATTCTATGATATCGTTTTAGATGGCCTCATGGGAGATAAGTGTTAACTCACTAAATGAATCACCTATTATTATTAGTATTACCATTTTTAAAGATTTTGGAATGACCCGGCTGGGGATTGAACCCGAGGCGGACGCCCTACCATTACACCATGCGGTAACTTAAGCTGATCCTCAACTTCATTTGATTTAGAGTAAATTCGTGATAACTCCAGTCAGAAAGAGATTCATAAACGGTTATCCGAGTGATCCGAGCTCAACGTGGAAAAGAAAAATAACACTCAACATCTTATCATTTACTACATTAAGCATTCTTATTCTTTTGTGGTTAGCTTTTGTTTAGTATATTCCAATAGCGTTTAAAGAATTAAGATTTGACGAGATTGACATAGAAGTTATTCTTCAGTGTTTTAATTAAAATTATGAAAAGCGAGTCAGTGATAAAATCGTATCATGAAAACTGATCAGTTCGCGGAAATGGTTCGAGATAAACGATATACTCGAATTATCGCATGTTCGAGTTGTCGCGAGTCCACTGTATTTAGGATGCACATCAGGATCAACAGTGTTACAGTAACTTGACAAATGACCCCAGACAGAATCACCAGTGAGTAATAAGCTAGTTGGTCACCAATCACTTCATACTGATGGCCGCAAGCAGCGTCTTAACCAAGAATGCTTGTTCCAAAACCCCGCGCGATAACTATTTCGTTTAAACGGATACTGTATTTATCCTCGGGAATAACACTATTGTAGTCATCAAACACGACTATATTAGGGTAGTTTTGTTTGTGTGTTATAAGCTGGCATTACCTGGATTAGTTACCAGTGCTGCCGGTCCACTTATCCAGACACCAGCGAGTCAGGCGTAATGGAAACCACAATCATAAGCGCCAATTACGGCTAGCCATTACTACCATTTTCTAAGTCATTGGTAGAACCCAGCCAGTGATCGAACCCAAGAGCTCCCGCACCCGAGGTGGACACACTACTGCTACACCACTACAGGTGTTCCTATATGAGAGTTTAAAAAAAAAAAGATCCGTGCTGTATGCGTATTTGGAAAATGTAGGTACATATCTGCGTGACCATCAATGCGAAATGGTATATTGGCGTTCTTCAAACCTCCGGTGACTAATTGACGAAATTTGCAGAGTCGGATCAAACAACGCACGTGTCATACTTTTAAAAATGTCTTATTGTTGGTTTACACCGATATACTTTGATAAAACTGTCCGTGAATATGCCCACGATTTGACATGCTCTCTTCAAAAACATGTACATTCCAAAAATGAATGAAAACTGTTAGCAAAAGAAAATGCGTTTGTCTTTTCAAAAAGAACTTACTCATATATGTGTATGAACTACGTTGAAACATCATGGCAATGGCAAATAAGTATTTGCGACTTAATGCTTTACAAAAACACTCGTTGAGATTTTGTTAATAATCACACCATCTAAAACTTATTCCCGAAAAAGACGATATATGGTGCCTATGCACAAACAATTGGTCATTTTCACCTTATCCCAAACTGTATTCAATTCTGAATAAAAATGATTCCTAAAATTCATAACCTTTCGAGATATAATATGGGGTTTATTTTCATGAAAGGTTAAATGACTCTGAAAATTACATATCAAATAAAAGACACGGTAAAATACATGTATATTTACCCATTTTGAATGATTTATTGAACAGCTATAATAATATTATATACTCTCGTATGTGTTCTGTTTTCAGTTATCGATAGCTTTATTTCACCGCTGGGTTATTTATTTTTTTGATAAGGAACTTAAGTTGTAAAATCTCCACGGGCTGCCTTCTAATTATCCAATGAAATCTCGCCGTTTAAAGATCATCGATTTATATTTGACAATACGTAAACTTCCCACGTCAACACCTTGGTACTCTTTCTTAGAACGTCTGTGGAATTGAATCATTTGACATTTTTTGTCACAGAAAAAGGAAATTCAGAGCTTCCTGACATCAGTAGTTTTTTTTATTTAAAACAATGTTATCAGATAATGACACATATCAATCTGACGTACGTTCATTGGAGTCGTGCGACATTAAAACCAGGCTTCATAGTATTTGGTTTTGTTTTATTGGCGTTTTACGCCGTTTTCAACATTATTTCAGTTACATCACGGCGACAGCTCACTTATTCATGATCCCTGGGTAAACAAACCAGCACTAACCTATAAAATGTGCCCTTTCCATGGGCACTCCACCATGACCTTCGCGTCGCGACTGGGATCGAACCAAGGATGCCCGGTTGCAATTCCCCGACGCTTACCACTTTGCCAAGGCCGATTCCTGCCTTCATAGTGAAACGTGTAGCTAGCCTACAAGAACATGCAATATGGTCCAAATGCATACTGTGTGTCGAACAGTTTTCGAACAGCGCACTTTGAGGATGTACAGACCGGTCTCAATCTGCAAACGTCAACAACGGACCATGGTTGGTATTCCTGGGGCTCAACTATTCTTAAACCTTTCCCTCATACGACATTTTTACAGCAGACGATTTGAACATATTGTGTCAAAAAATAGAAAATCTCTATAATTGAATGGATAACCTATGACAAAAAGTGGAAAACATTGTGGCATAAGGAGAAATTGCACGTTTTGTGTAAAAAGCCGTCTGCTGCAGAGGCGTCAGAAAGCGTCTATATCAGGGAAAGGGTTAAACATCCTATCAAATCATCGGTAACACATGAAAACAAATGACTACATTACTGAAGAAGGAACACCTATCTAGCAACTGAAGTATTTCCAAGTAGAAATGGTGATTTTATAATATATTCTTCATGCCACGTTGTGAAATTGAAAAACTCGCACTGTCACAAGTTTTATCATAAATAAGTATAATCAGGACATAATGGACAAGCAAAAGTCAAGATCAGCCTATGTCTCCAGGTAGTTTGATCACGTATTAGAATCTGACGACTCCACATAGATGTCGTCTCAAATTGAAAGTATAAATTTGAGTATTCATGAGCAGGCTTTTGATCTAATAAGATCGCACAATATAACTTACCAGCGTTTGGCTCATCTTCTTCTTAAGTTGCATATATTTAAGTAAATGTGATAATTACCACATCAAGAACATTCCATGTTAACGAGATAACAGTTTCAGTCAAGCATTCTATATTCTAGTGGTTATTATCAAATCAAGAACATTCCATATTAATCAGTTTTAAATTTCAGCCAAGCATTCTACATTCTAATGGCTAAACTTTCATCCAAGAATACTACATGTTCATGGTTATTGCTATAGCAAGACAATTACGTATTAATTAGGTTACAATTGCGTCTACATTCAAATAAGTTAACCCATATCAAGAACATTTCATATTAATGAGATAATTCATGTATTTCATCCAAGCTATCAGGGACCCTATATTGTAATATAGCGTCCCTGAAGCAATCTACATTCAAAAGAAGTTCCATGATCAGGTCATGTGATCAATGTCGTTTATCGGAAAAGAAACGCAATATTTTCCCTTTAGTCACGTGATCCTTTTTTTAAACCAATCAAATCATTTGAACCAACTGCAATTGTTCTGTGATGAACATTCCAAGTCCTAAGTTAAATCGAAACACCACATGTGGGCTAGTTATACAAATGTACCATAACATTTTCCGCACATAGACGCTTTCTGGTTCCTCTGCATCAGAAGAACTTTGAAATCATTGTGACAAAATGAAAAATATATCATTATGAGCAATTTTTCCCTTTGCCACAATGTTTCCAACTCAAGTCACCTTCATTTACAGAGGTTTTCAATATTATCGTTTCTGTTTTCAAAGTCATCTGCTGCAAATGTGTTGTATGTGGGAAAGAATTAAGTGGTCTGACCCAAAGATGGGTCTATCTTGCTAATGAATTAATCTGTATAGCGACATCTATCTTAAATCTTCGCTGCCAAGACAAGAGGTAAGGAGTCCGAGTGTGGATTTAAACAGTGAGTTTATCTGGATATAATCCACTGTTTATTTCTTAATAATCCCATAAACATACTTGAAAACGATGTCAGCATTTTGATACCGTTAAATATTAGATCTCGTCGGATTCGGCGAATATATACTCAACATGATATAGACTGCGTCCTACTTTCTCGTCCGATCAGATCGATGTAATATCTATTTGGTAGGGTTTTTTTCCTCGACACTTGGCATGTTCTCAGACAAATTGACCGTCTCGTGCCAGAGGTAGTAGACTACCATTTGAGTAAGTTACAAGTGATATGGATTAAGACAATGCAAACTTAAATGTCATATTACAAATTTAGTAGCTGAAGACATATTTATTTGGTGAATAAGCATAGTTAATGGACAGAACATATCTCGGTTAATTAATAACAAAACAGACACAGCCTGATGATGTATGAAGTGGTAGTTACGACTATATGGACCCAAGTCTGATGTTGTATAAAGTGGGAGTTACGACTATATGGACCGAAGTTTATAATATATGAGCTGCGTCAAGCGCTAAGGGGCATTATTGCATGTATCTGTCGGCGGCGTCATATCTACGGTGGAAAAATAGTTTAACCCTTTCCCACATGCAACAAACCTACAGCAGACCACGTTGAACACATCTAGATAGAATTATAGACACACTATATAGATGCAAGTTTAATTATTGATAAGAATGAGCAATTTCTTCTTTTGTCACAATGTTTTCCAATGTTGTCTACTGCAAATGCGAAAAATATGTTAAGGGTTAATGACCTTAATTACATATGTTTTATCATGCACATTTAGGGATATTATATGTAGACGAACAGTGAAGGCTGCGGTTGGACTTGGCGAATTCACAGACTCACTAGTTCTCACTGTTCGCAAACAGACCCATTATCGTCGGATTGTGCTCATATTATTTATCAAGCATGTCCCAGATACAACAAATACGACTTTGAAAACAGCAAGATCAAAATATGGAATAGCTCTATAAATGCAAGTTTTATAAGTGAATAGAGTTAAAAATATTGTGACAAAAGGCGAAAGTACTCATCAGGAGCCATTTCTCTGGTTATGCGTGGGTCTTTTCATAAAGAATAAAAACCGGTGTCTATGTTATGATTTTTGTTTGTTTAACTTGCTATAAAACTTGTAGTTTTTATGCAATAAAATATATTATATTGTATTTGCCACAGTGTTTTCAAAAGCCGTCTGCTGCAGAGAAGTCAAAGAGCGTCTATATGTGGAAAAAGGTTAAGCATCTGCAGCAGATGGCGTTTGAAGTTCAAGCTCTGTCAGCATAATCTGTTAAGTACAGACAGTACACCGGTTTGTATGTAGTTTCTTTTAATGTAATACCAAGCGTAATTTGATTATTGGTAGACTTGCGCATGCGCAGAGGCTGCCATAGTCATAGTGAGTTTGAAGTCACGTGATGTATATGCCCTTCACCACCAACAATTAAGTGCAATTTTTGGTTTGACTAATTTACGAATGCTCACAAAAGCAAACATAGAGTAAAGAAAAAAAATCCGATTATTTAAGCTTATAATAGAAAATAACAAGTCGTGTAAGTGTAAATATCATATTTAAAGTGTACACAATTATTTAGATATCACTACGCCAATATAGCACTGCACCGCGCAATTACCCTTTGTAAATTGTAACCCTTTTTTCCCTC
The DNA here is from genome assembly GCA_031761405.1 of Serripes groenlandicus. Classification (NCBI taxonomy): domain Eukaryota; kingdom Metazoa; phylum Mollusca; class Bivalvia; order Cardiida; family Cardiidae; genus Serripes; species Serripes groenlandicus. The sequence goes on from JASEVX010000001.1 coordinate 87,302,598, forward strand.
TCGGCAGAGATGTAAACATCCACTCGCCCGCTAGCATAAGCGAGTGGAATGAAGGATCGGCTAGTACGAAATTCTAGGCGCTAGTCCATACATATTCGTTCATGTCCTTATTCATAAAGATAGTATGCATTGCTAAGCCTTTTCTTTCTCTTTCTCTCAGTCCATCTATTCCTTCGACAACGATCAACTTTGCATTTTGGATAGGTGCTTTCGACAAGGTCCGCGTCTAAAGAAACAAATTTCATCAAGTGATTTGAGCGCTTTAAATCACTTGTTTATAAAGCGTTTAGAATACTTTGATTTCGTTATGATTTTGACGCGATTCAAGATTTTGACGCGATTATTTCGTTCATAGAGTTGATTACTAACAGATGACTAAGTTGATGATGGAAAGAACATTAACAAGTTAAGTTAAGCTAAAACATGCACAGGCAGGCGAATGTTTCATTAGGATAAGTGCAACACTCAATTCCCAATCCTGCTTGCCCTTTAACAAATCACAACCCACCCCACAATATAAAAACTCTGCAGCAGACGAATTAAAAAAAATCTGAGCAAAGATACAGAAAATCACATTTATTGGAAGTGTAATCATTGAATATAGTTGAAAACATTGTTGCAAAAGGAGAAAGCTTGTTATGATCAATTTCTTCTTCTGCATCAATGTTTTCAAAAGTCGTCGGCTGCAATTACGTATGCAAGTGGGAAAGGTTTAAATAAGAAACACTTTTTCAAATGATAGTCAGTTGGCTATTCTAGTATATAATGTCCGTCTTAAATAATAATGACAAAACTTTCAAAAAACAAGAATTTTTTTACAATTTAATTGAAAACATATTTAATCAAAGTTGGGAAAGTTGTCCCTTTCCGTGCTTTTTTTATGAGAGTTCAAATCACAAGCAAAACTTATGGGACAGAGTTGACAAATAACACATTGACACAATTTCAGATTTATGCTTTGTTTGTCAAACTGCTGAAGAAGACAACACTGAGACACACATTTTGATTAAAAGTTTATTTAAAAAAAGGAATAATTTTATTTATGATAAACAACATTACAATGATGGTGTAGAAAATACATGTCAACAATACATTTTTCAATTTGTACATTCATTGCACAGACCAAATCTTAGCAAGTTTGAAATTATGGACCTCTCAGCACATTTTTTTCTCAATTCATTACTTCTTGGCAGGATTTTACTGCTAAAATGGATGATTTTTTTTTTTTTTGGCCGGATTGCTCTAGCAATTCCGGTCTATAGATTGGCGATGTCTGTCTCTCCGTCTGTCTGTTCGTCGACCCGGCCGGGTAGCTCAATTGGTAGCGTATCTGACTCGTGATCTGGAGGTCACGGGTTCGATACCCGGTTGCGGCGACATTCTTTCGGGCGATGTTTTCCATTGCCTCTCACCTCTGATCTATGTGAGAAAGTAGTCAGTGGCTTCGAAAGAATGTTGTGTAAGTACTGGTGTGGGAAAGCCAGGAAAACATGGGTAGGTGCACTGACCGCCGTGATATGACCAAAGCTGTTGAAAGCGGCGTTAAACTCCAAACAAACAAACAAACAAACTGTCTGTTCGTCAACATTTTGGTTAAAGTTTCAGGTTGAGGCAAAATCTCAGCACTGGAAAGGGTTACACACTTGAAACTTTGCCTGAAGGTAACCGGTAAAATAAATATTCATATATGCACTTCTGTATCTCTTCTTAAACGATCGCAATTCTACCTTCAGTACTTTGTACTTTGATGTAATGACTTACGTTGATAAAACACAAATTGTTGATATTCAACATTGTATTATGCAAGTTTTAGGTTCATGTTTTATGTATATTAAAAGGTTAATGTAATATATAAGAGCAATTTCTCCTTTTGACAATGCTCAAAATGTTGCAGGTTTTCCAAATTGTTGCCAAAGTCGTCTGCTTCAGATGGTGTGTATGTGGGAAAGGGATAACATGAATGAGTCACACCATGTGACACCTATGCTTGTGAAATAACCATTAAAGGTGCTGAACCCCAGAAAATACATAGTATAGTCAAAGTGTTAAAACTGATCAAAAGTTGTCTTAAAATAATAGAATCATAATTCTGGCATAAATTTAGATAAATAGTTTCGCTTTCCAGTACCATAAACATCTAAATAATGATCGTTTATGCTTCATTTTTACTGAGTAGACATACCCAGTAAGCCAAATGTGTACATTTTCATGACTTTTGATTGACAGTTTTCTACATTTAGTGCCAAAATATTTTTAAACTACTTATTACTTACTTTGTTGTCAATATTAGCAATATTTACAGAGCTTTCAATATTTTAAAATGTTGATCTCCATCTGGAGTACAATACAATCGATTTACACTATAAGCCAATATTTATTTAATAGTAGCAAAACTGAAGAACACCGGTTTTTCTCATGACGTGCTCAAAATCTCGTTAAATTTCTTATTTATCCGTATGTGACAGCACTTCAATACTACTCGACCTATGGGTGAGGTGACGGATGCGTGAAAACTTATCTCTGCAGGGGTATTATAAAACTGCACAGTGATTCACGTGTGGGACCAAAGGGTAAAATATATAGGGGTCGTGTCACTCGAAATGACATCGTAATGTGCATGAGAACAGTGAACACTTAACCCTTTCCCACATACAACAAATCTAGCTGTAGCAGACGACTTTTCCATTCAATTATATGAATAAAAAGTATCATTATTGAAAACAGTAGAATAATTGGGACAATGAAGTAATTGCTCATCATGATGAAGTTCACTTGTTACCACATGTTTTCTAAAGTCGTCTGCTGCAGTCGTCAATGTGCATCTGGAAGGGAAAATGGATAAAACGGGCCTTTGTATACTATCAATCTCTGAAGAGATTGTGTAATAGACATCATTATCTTCCTTTATTCCAACATCATATAACTTTATATTTCTTATAAGAGAAAGAATAATCAATGTGTCATGCTCTTATATCTTAGTGTATATGTGTAGGTGTGATGTAAAATAAATGTCTGTCAAAGCCTTCCCTATCTGTCTGTAATTAAACGTGTTATACTCATCACTATTGACGACAATAACAGTGTCGTCACCTTCCTTCTGTTCAACACTTTATGACTTGACGTCAAGTCCAGAATGCCAGGACACATATTCGCCCTATGCGATAGTTTTAAACCCATTACGTTGCTAGTATTGCCCGCATATAGACCATTTTCACGCATCTGCATCGAACGTTTGTTGAAAACTTAAGAAAACTATATGACGAATAGAGAATTTGCCTATCATGACATTTTTTTTTCTTTTAACACAATGTTTTGCAATTTTTATTTTTTTAATATAAACATTTACTTTAACAGATAAGTTACTGAGTTCATTGTATGTACAATTCAAACAAAGATACATTTATGACTTTTATTTTAAACTGATTCAATTTACATTGCTTGCGATTGTATGGAAATATCCCAAAGGCAAAACCTGCTTATCATGTGATTCGAACCCTGACTATATGGTTAGAGAGGCCGCACCACTATAATAAGAGTGTACATGAATACTCGTGTGTATATCATTCTAATGTTAGCATTAACTTTATGTTAGCATTAACTGGAACATTCGGTTAGGCTGCAGATGTTTAATCTGTTCTTTGTAAAATATTGTTACTTAAAATATAAAAGTGTCATGTTATTAAATCAAAGTACTGAAAGTACTGGTAACGAATTATTTTGAACATGTATTGTAAAATCTAATTTATGAATGCAATTGATCATGCTATTGCACAATTTAGTCTATTTTATTATTATTAATATTTTTGTCCAGAGATTTTTTTTATCAGTTGACAGTTTTAGTAAATGTAGCATTTCAACGGCGATGCGAGCGTTTAACATGCACACTAACTCTTTCACTGAGCTCTGCGTAAAGTCTGTCAAAACACCCATGGCATATTTGTGAGATTTACATTGTTAGTTCGATTTGTTTTCGTCACCAGGGGCGGATCCAGGATTTCGGCTTATATTATAACTATGTTTCATGTGAGTGAATTAATTATTATAAATCTATAATGTTTAACAAATCGCATAAAATAAGAATTAAAAAAAAAAAAAAGAACAGATCCAATTGGGACTCGAACTCGCGTCCTTAAATAGTCCATGATTAGTAGTTCTACACGCTCTCCATTACACCACGGTACTTTGATACAACGTATGAGCGTTACTTTCGTATATATATTAAGCTAACTGAATGCGCGCGTATGTAAACCATGATCTATAATTAGAAAGCCCCTTTGATCATCGTTATCATGTTGGAAAAAAGAGAAACAACGGCGATGCGAGCGTTTAAAATGCACACTGACTATTTCACTGAGCTCTGCGTAGTGGTATATTTGTGAGATTAACATTGTTCTATACAGCGTGGGGTCGACTTCTAGTGAATGGGCATACGACTAAAATTCATACTCGTGCCTTATACGTACCTGCCGACAAATGAAATATATATGCGCGTACTGTTAATTTGATATTTTCTAGAAAATTGATTATCTATGATGATTCGATAGTATAATTATGACTTCACTGTATTGAAATAACACGTAGAAGTCATTTTAATATCGAAAAAATACTAGGACTATTTAGGTGCAGCGAATGTGTATTCTTAGCGGAAGTGTAGTTTAACCGTGACTTCCGGAAACAAACACGATCGCGTTAACTGTATTATTTTTTGAGAAAAGATAATTCGTTAACAATGGCACAACTGAAATATATTTGCGCCCATGCTTGGGAAAGGTACAAATGATCTTTTGTGTATATATAAATTACATAAACCTGTTAGAAGAGTTTGTCGACTTGTGTAGATTCTAATAAGACTGAGTAAGTGGACAAGATGATCTGAACCTACACTGTTCAGAATTACCAGCTTGCACATATTCTCACCCACTGGTTTATATATTAATTAACAGTTTCCTTCATATAGACGCCTTCTGAAACCTTGGAAGCAGACTTCTTTTTGAAAACATAGTGACAAACAAAAAAATTCTCAAAACGAGCAATTTTCTTTTTGCCACAATGTTTTCAAATTTTAGTCAGGGAATTATAGACATTTTCAATTTGTTGACAAAATATTTTCAATTTGTTGACAACATATTTTCAATGCTGTCTGCTGCAGAATTGTCGTATAAGGGAAAGGGTTAAAAGAAGGATTAACGTGTCTATTTATATAATATTACACTGTGCATATTTTTAATAACGGTTAATATACAAAGAATTGATTGATGGATTTGGATTAAACGGTGTTTCACAGAAGCTTTGTTTAGCCCATTGGTGATGTTACCTTTGTCTTCCAAAGCGTCCACTGAAGAGACGTATAAAGAGTAATAACACACTTAACGCATCTTCCTCGTTTATCTAGATATCTAGCGGTTTAACCTTACGTTGCCATCTTTCTCGTGCATACTTCATTGCCCTTCTATGTAAAACAATCAAAAGAATACAATTTAATATGGCAAGGAAAACGCAGCAAATCAAAACGATAGAGAACACTGTTTTAGTCCCAAAGATGAAGAAGTCTGACATCTGCTTGCTGCTGTCATGCACACCAATAGGCGGAGCGGATGTCATAGTAGAAGTACTGATAATACTCGCCAATTCAACCTCCGTCGTTGATGAACCGATTCTTGATGTTGACGTTAATATGTCGATAGTTACTGTAGGTGAAGTTGTTGATATATCTTCCTTTGGCGATAATATGGGTTTTATCGACACCAACATGTTGACCGATACTGCAAATATAATATAATACAAATATAATGTTGATGAATGAAAACTTTGCGGGTAAAGAAAATTAATCATATTTTAACAACTTCTTGTTTTCCAACGATATTTCAAAAGAACAGAACTGTCTAATAATGCGCTCTGAATATTAGAACTATATGTATTTGAGATTAAAACGATAAGAAATGCCATTGTAAGCTTATTAGTGACTCCTGTGTCTTCCATTGACACTATAAACTAAAAGTAAGGCGAATAGAGACTGAAACGCAAACATTTTGTTTAAAGCATATTTCAATGAAATAAAACCACGAACATTTTAAGAGCGCAGTTCTAGTGTCCGTGACACCTTCCAGCGATTAGAACTACGTAGTGAAAAACAGTTTCAAAGTTATAAAGGAGCATCTCTACAGGTGAAAATATTGTTTTATCTTGACTGAATTCAATGTGATAATATAACAGTCCAGAGAAGGGAAAATGTACAAGCTTATTGTTGTGAACAGTGTAGATCCAGATCAGTCTGTAACATATGCACTGTCTGATACTTATATACACGGTTCACCCATTACGTTCATTGTATTGTGTAGTTTCTGATAAGACTTACATGTAACAGATGAACAGGCTGATATGAACCTACACTGTTAGAAATGTAACTTGTGTTAGTGTTAACATTGCGCATCAGTCGTAGTGATACCGGAAAAAACATAAGTCGTAGTGCTAACATTGCGCATCAGTCGTATTTCTTACAGAAACGCATCAGTCGTAATGCATACGGAAACGTGTCAGTCGTAGTGTTAACATTGCGCATCAGTCGTAGTGATAACGGAAACGCATCAGTCGTAGTGTTAACAGTGACGCATCAGTCGTAGTGCTCACAGAAACGCATCAGTCGTAGTGATAACGGAAACGCATCAGTCGTACTATTTACAGAAGCGCATCAGTCGTAGTGCTAACGGAAACGCATCAGTCGTAGTGCTTACAGAAACGCATCAGTCGTAGTGCATACGGAAACGTATCAGTCGTAGTGTTAACATTGCGCATCAGTCGTACTATTTACAGAAGCGCATCAGTCGTAGTGCTAACATTGCGCATCAGTCGTAGTGCTAACGAAAACGCATCAGTCGTAGTGCTTACAGAAACGCATCCGTCGTAGTGCATGCGGAAACGTATCAGTCGTAACTAGTGTTAACATTGCGCATCAGTCGTAGTGATAACGGAAACGCATCAGTCGTAGTGTTAACAGTGACGAATCAGTCGTAGTGCTCACAGATACGCATCAGTCGTAGTGTTAACAGTGCGCATTAGTCGTAGTGATAACGGAAACGCATCAGTCGTACTATTTACAGAAGCGCATCAGTCGTAGTGCTTACAGAAGTGCATAAGTCATAGTCTCCGCTACCCTGACGAACAAATATGGAAGCCACTACCAACATTTTAGGTACGACCCGACAAGTGATCGAACCCTGGTCTCCAACCCTCAAGGCCAGTGATCGTTCTGACAATGACATCACCGAGACGGTTCGAATTGATAAGATATGATTGTATTGGTTAAAATAATACAACACCTGTACATATTTAAACAGATCTATGCCTGAATCATGTGAAACTAACATTAACCGAAAGGTAGAGATAGTAGGGGAAATTAAATCCTTTACGCGTTTTAGGGCTCTTGTATAATATTTAAAATAAATCTGAAATGTTAACGATCTGAAAAAATATCGTTTTAAAACGCACTAAATCACGCCCTAGAGAAAACGTGACTTCTAAATCAATTTGATAACCAGGATGATGGATGGTTTATTTAACCTTTTAACCCGTTCAATAAATTCTTAAGCAGACGATTTATAAAAAAAATGGATACCTTCAATAGATAAAACTATAAATAATAACTATTGAATCCAGTTGTGAAATGAGAAATTGGTCATATAGAGCAAACTCTACTTTTGCCAAAATGATTTTAGAATTCGTATATTGAAGACACATCAACATGCGTTTGCATGTGGGGACTGTTAAAGTGACATTCTGCTATCAGAGAACACACTTAACGTTGTTAAATTTAAGTTTTACAGGCAGTCTTTTACATTAGCCCTTTCCCACAAACACCAAATCTGCAGCAGACGACTTTGAAGACAATTAGTAAAACATTTGAAAATTTCTTTAAAAGGTATTTAAAAGTATAATTACTGAAAATATTTGAACATTGTAGCAAACGGAGAAATTGCTTGATTTGAGCAATTTCTCCTTTTGCTACAATGTTTTCAAGAGTCATCTGGTGTGGATGCGTCAAAATGCGACTATAGGCGGGAAAGGGTTAATATGACATAGCAGGTGCACGATTATCTCCCTTACCGCCCGTCGATTGGTATGATCCCTTGTCTTCTGTTGGCGGGGCACCAGTATATCCACTGCAGTTACAATAGAACCGTAAAGAAAAATCTGGACACTGGTCAACCGAGTTGTGGTCAAACATCTCACATGTCACACCTTCCGAAATGTTCGTACACTGTCCACCATACCTAATAACACGGAAAAAAAGAACGGTTAGGAAATGTTCGGTCTTGTTACATTTGCGTACAGTGACGAATCACTACAATAAACTTTTATAGCATCCCTTTACGGAGTGACTACCGTGTCATCCGTCAATCCCCAGTAGCGCGGGGATTTGGGTTTTGACCGGGCATTGAGGCGGACCATGGTGGAGTGTCCTTTTGGCAAGGCACATTTACGAGCCCTGTACTGGTTTTGCCACCAGGGATTAGGAAGTAGTTTTCTGTCGTCGTGATATAACTGAAATGATGTCGAGAATCGTGTTAGACCCAATAATATTAATAACACCAAACATGTTAACTGCTAATATCTGTTCAATACTGAATCAGCCTCGATGCTGAAGAGAGGCCTGCGATAGTTTCGATCAGTGTTGAGCCAGAAAGATCGCGAACAATTATGAGCCTGATCAGGCATCGTGCATCTACACTGGTCGCACATATCCGAAGACGTCCTTTTGGGGTCATTTTGCAACATTCAATTGTGAAGACTCGGACAAGCTTCACACACAGTCTCAGAAGAGCCTGTCTACATGTATAAAACTGAATCCCCTGAGGACGTAACTCAGAAGTTTAAATACCTGTTGTTTGGATCTTTAATTGGTCCAGTAAATGGTTCACCTTTGTCATCCTTACACTCTATTTTAGACACGTGGGTACCCATATTTAAAGGACAAAAGGTACGTAAATCATGATCGGAAATATGCTCATTATCGTTCTTGTCTGTGGTACTCGGATGGTTTTCATTGACCCAGTGATACCAAGAATCACAATTCTGGAATGACGATGACTGTCTTCTTCTCCGGTCTGAAATGGAAGCTTATACAGAGGATTCAAAATTCGCATAATAACACGTTACTTTTTGACCTCACGATCTAATTTGTGTTAGTCAAATAAAACCTACACATGCTGAAGCAGACTTCGTGAAGTTATGGTGGCAATACACAGTTAAAAGCTGATTTTCTGTTTCCTGGGGACACCCCAACTTTTATTCTCTCCATATGTCTCATAATATCCATTCTGGTATTATTAAAAGGACTTACCTGTATCAAGGAGTGCCAGAATTTATAACTGGATTTCACACTCTCAGTCAATATTATGGAAAGAATTGGTCACAAAAGTGGTCTGAAACAGGGTGAAAAGGTTAGGACAAAAAGAGCAATTTAACCCTTTCCTTTCCTCCAAAAATCACCCAACAAAACGCAAGGGGTTAGTGTTAAATTGAAGAGCTTCTTATACTCTCAAAATAATAGGCAATATGTGGATGCAGTCAGAAATACCATGTTTTCAGCTCCTTTTCAAGCAATCTTGGAGTGGGTTCAAGCGAAAATTTCAAACCCATGCTGAGAACTTACTTTTCACATTTATAAACATTAAAACCAACCATTTACCCAAACATGACCCTATTTTTTGACCCTGGCCAAAATCCGAATATCCCGAAAGTAAGTATGCCACCTATGCAAGCAATTATATCTTCAATAACCTACCAGGTAAGTTTACGATATAGTATGAGATTGTTTTGCGATGCACGTCATACAAAAACCGACCTTAAGAATAATTTGAAATTATTGGCAAATACCATCATATTTCAAACAATGCATGTGTCTGTCATGCCCTGTCTCCAGACACCTGTAGGATATGGGAAGAGATTAACATGTTGTTGTGTTTATATTCCATTCGAGAATTCTCAAAGGCCGATACTACATTAATGAGCCGTCCCGAGAGAAAAACCAACATTATGGACTCTGAGAAATGTATCTACCCTGATCAGCATGCGCAGTCCGCGCAGGCTAATCTTGGCCGACACATTCCGTCTCATAGGGATAGAGGTATATAGAAATGATTCCTGAAACAGACAATCCAAAGGAGGCGAAAAGTGTCTGTCCGTGTTAGCCTGCGCGGCATGCTTAGGCTGATCCGGGTCGATATTTTACGCAGGGTCCATAATGTTGGTTTTCTCGCAGAATGTCTCATTTGATTTACCTTCATTCGCTTCACACCTGAATCTGATCTTGTAGTCCAGACAGTAATGCGGATAGTTGTTCTTTGATAAACACCGAAGTCCCGTTTCTACGTCACATGTTATGTTTCGTGTGACTCCATTGTTGGTTCGATCGACGTCCTCGCATTGCACGTCAGAGATACGACCATGAGGGCAAAACCGTCTTAATCCATGTTGGTCTAGTATTTCAAACTCATCGCTTAATTCCATGGTGTCTGTGGTACTCCTGTCGATCCAATTTGACCATCCTGATATATACCTCTTAGACCCATCAACCGACCTTCATAACAGAACAGGAATAAATATTTTCTTTAAAATGCAATGTCTTTAGGCGAATCTGTAACAGACGACATCGGAAACATTGTAGAAGAAGGATCGGCTGTTCCTCGGAAGTAATGTTTTATATACTTCAAATGTTCCATCCATTCTATCTTACAATAATACTTTGATATATATCAACTTCGAGTTATTACCCCAGAGTTTCTTCCAGTGGATTTTTTATATATCTTTGCAACATGCTACTACCATAGGTAAGTGTCAGATATCAACCTTAAACCCTTTCCCATATACATCAAATATGTAGAAGACGATTGCTGGTTAAAAATATGGAAACTCTATATGATTGAAAAAACAAATGAAATATTTGATCAAAGTTGAAAACATCGTGGTAAATGGAGAAATTACTCTTTTCGAGATGCAGTGATTATTTCTGAGATAAAGTCATTCAAGGGGGACAACGCACTCGAAAAATAAACTCGAGAAATAACCGTTTCCCCTTGACGATAAAGAACATATAATACGTGATCTACGTTACTGTTTAAATACGTGTTAATTTTGTTTTGCTAAGCTGGTATAAAACACTGAAATTTCCATAAGTTAGAAACACATCTTTTTTATAGCTTGAAGAAATAGCTATGTGACGTTAGAGTTGTCTTTATAACCTCGAGAGATATCTACACTATTTTGAGAGAAATCAGACATTTTATCAAAATATCTTTCAGAGTAAAAGATATATTACAACATATGTTTTAGGTAAAATATTAATAGTGTGTAAAGTGTATAAAACATGTAGATATACTCACATTACAGCTATAGTTGTCCATAATACAATAACGATGGTTCCTGTTATTAAAATAATGTACTGAACACAACCTTTAAAACGTCGAGGCAAATACGATTATGTAATGATATTATTAAAAAGCGACAAATTCATTTTTGTACACATCTACAACAAACAACTTTGTATAGCATTACGGCAACAGACAACTTTGTATAGCATTACGGCAACAGACAACTTTGTATAGCATTACGGCAACAGATAACTTTGTATAGCATTACGGCAACAGATAACTTTGTATAGCATTACGGCAACAGACAACTTTGTATAGCATTACGGCAACAGACAACTTTGTATAGCATTACGGCAACATATAACTTTGTATAGCATTACGGCAACAGACAACTTTGTATAGCATTACGGCAACAGATAACTTTGTATAGCATTACGGCAACAGACAACTTTGTATAGCATTACGTCAACAGACAACTTTGTATAGCATTACGGCAACAGATAACTTTGTATAGCATTACGGCAACAGATAACTTTGTATAGCATTACGGCAACAGACAACTTTGTATAGCATTACGGCAACAGACAACTTTGTATAGCATTACGGCAACAGACAACTTTGTATAGCATTACGGCAACAGACAACTTTGTATAGCATTACGGCAACAGACAACTTTGTATAGCATTACGGCAACAGATAACTTTGTATAGCATTACGGCAACAGATAACTTTGTATAGCATTACGGCAACAGACAACTTTGTATAGCATTACGGCAACAGACAACTTTGTATAGCATTACGGCAACAGACAACTTTGTATAGCATTACGGCAACAGACAACTTTGTATAGCATTACGGCAACAGACAACTTTGTATAGCATTACGGCAACAGACAATTTTGTATAGCATTACGGCAACAGACAACTTTGTATAGCATTACGGCAACAGACAACTTTGTATAGCATTACGGCAACAGACAACTTTGTATAGCATTACGGCAACAAACAACTTTGTATAGCATTACGGCAACAGACAACTTTGTATAGCATTACGGCAACAGACAACTTTGTATAGCATTACGGCAACAGACAACTTTGTATAGCATTACGGCAACAGACAACTTTGTATAGCATTACGGCAACAGACAACTTTGTATAGCATTACGGCAACAGACAACTTTGTATAGCATTACGGCAACATTAATTAATTTTCATAATGAGCATTCCTTCTGCCACACGTTTTTTTTAACTCTTTGCATTTATTATATTTTCATTTATAGAAAGGTTCCTCATTGTCGCCTTGAACTTTTCAAAGTCGACTGTTGCATATTTATCGTATGTATGAAGGGAAGATATATCACAAAATAATTAATATTTCCGCATACTAAATGCCTGTTTTTAAAAAATCGTCAACTTTTCGACACGTATTAATTCTACTTATACAATGTATGTCTATTCCCAACACACATCGAGAAATATATCAGCATTATATGTGAATCACCTTAAAATCTTTTCTATGATTTTCTCAGTACTTATTCGATGTGCGTGCACATGTCCCAATCTTCTCCTTACTCGTTGTTTTCCCTTCCAAGGTTGTTGTAGCCTCGTAATGGAAAATAGGGTTAATCGCGTACCTGATCAGGTAGCACGTAAAGGTGCGTACTGATAGAGTTACACACAGATATTCCCCAGAACATTCATCTTGTGATAAATATAACATAGGTTGACAGTTGTGATGCGTTTTAACAGGCTCAGATTAATCTTCACCGTACACAGATGCATCACATTCCGTAATTAAATGACTAGACAGATGCGATCCAGAGAAGCCTGCACATCCGAGTATACTGATCCGTATCGTTTTTGCTCGAATATACATATACTTAAATTAAAATTAATTACTGGTCACAGTTCAACCAATCAAGAACTGCATCTGGCGGAGGCAAAGAAATGCAGCGGTTCTAGAGAGGTGTTGCTGTTAAGAGGTTTTGTCCTTCGCCTAATTGATTTAATGCATCTGAATGCTAGCTACTTTGAAAGAAGTTTAAGGTAATAGAAGTATTGCTCCAATCGAGCAAATTCTCTTATTCCTACAATTCCAATATCGTGGCCAATAATAATTTCACATCCTTTGAAAGCTTTTTCATTTATGTGTACTTTTTTAAATGAGTTAACATTGTCTTTTTCTGAGAAATTTCCTACTTTTTTTATAATGTAATCTAACGCCGTCTGCTTCAACGTCTGCTTCAACGTCGTTTGTTAATTCGGAAACAATTAAAGAAAAGACATAAATACTTACGGTAACATGAATAATAACTAAACATAGTGTCGTTTATAACACCGATAAAAACAAATCTGCGGAATGAATTGTCACAGGTAATAATATAACTGATATATTCATCCAGGCTTTAGACATGTGTAACATCCAATCAGAAATAGAAACATTGATCATGTGACCACATAAGTCAACACGTGCACAATATAATATACCTATGAGAAAAGGGTATATAAAAACAAGCTTCGTTAGATAAAGATAGGATTCGCCTGATCGGAATCGTCACTAAACGCATAAATTTTAAACAAAAAAATGTAACGCACAATATAAAGACAAGGGTAAGACTACACGAATATGCAGGTTGATCTTAGTCTACATTGTTTGTATAGGTTGTTCGAACATTTGAATTGTAATAAATACAAGTGTTGAATAAAGTCGTGCACAGCAGAGCTAAGCATTCTTCAATATTGATTAAATATTGTTGTTTTTTCTATGAATTTATAAATGAGTACATATGACGACGAACAATGTATATCAATATAAAATGGCAAAAACTTGTGACTGAAATGCATCTACATTGTTCATAAATTATGTTTAACCCTTTCCCCCATATAGACGCTTTCAGACGCCTCTGTAGCAGACATTAATGGAGTTTTCACATGTTTGAAAAGATGTTTTCGAAGCGGTCTGCTACAGATTTGTTGTATGTGTGAAAGGGTTAAATTCGTACATAGAAATCATGCAATTGTTGATTAAACCTTTCCTTCATACATACGCATGTTGACGCATCAGCAGCAGACGACCTTTTTTAAGAAATAATAATGAGCAATTTCTCTCTTTGGCACAATGTTGTCAATTCGGTTCAATTAGTATACTTTCATTAACAGAGATTTTCATATTTTAGCCAATATGTTTTCAAAATCGTCTGTTGCAGATTTGTTGCATGTTGGAAAGGGTTAACATATCGTATTGCAGGATAAGGGTCCAATGCTATGTCTTATTAAAAAGCAGAGATATCAAAGTATAGTCCTAATGTTTACGTTGTCCTTAGCAAATGATCTTACGAGAAGACTCACGAGATCCCCTGTGTGTCCATCAAAAACAAAATTATGGGAAGATGGATTAAAATTAAGATGCAATGTCATAACTGCTGGATAATTAGCTTTATGATATGCTACCACTATGTACTACGTAGTCTATTGTACTAAAGGAGAAACGTAGAACGCAGCTGTTCTCCGTGAAAACCAACCTTTATGCCTTTGCGATCTGTGTTTATCCAGCTCAGCATGCGTATCCACGCCGCATGGTCAGACTCTACACCGTTCGTATGAGAAGGTTACAAGAAGGTTCCGTAAAAACTGTATCCCTTTTTAGCTGCACTGGCTGAAAACCAGTCGGGCTTATGTCATTGCGAATTGTCCGTCGTGCGTACGCCCATGCGTGTGTGCGTTTACGCGATTTGGGTCTTATGTGGTTAGAGATGTGGCTTAAGGCAAAATAATACTTTAATTCATTCTGTAACCACTTAAACTCTTTTGTTTCTTAACTGGTCAATCTTTTGTTTGAAAACAATAGATGTACTACCTAAAAGGTGAAACCTAGGGGCGTCCGTGTGTGCGTGCGTTTAGGCATGCGTGAACTATTGGCTTCAAATGACTTCTCCTCTGTAACCATAGGGCTAATTGGAATGAAATTTCAAAGGAAGCATGTTTTGGATCCATGGACAATTCTGGTTTCCATGGCAGCTGAAACAAAAAACATCAAAATCTTACCCGGCAAAACAGGTTGGCTGATTTTCAAATAAATTGGTAGAAATGTTCCTAGGATTACCTTTTATCAGATTCCTTCAATCCATTGATTAAACGATTAAACAAAGAACATGGCCGCCATGGTGCGGGGCTGGTTTGCCTTATATGGCTATAGGGAACAATTTAAAAATTCTTCTGTAACCATAGGGCTAAATGGAATGAAATTTGAAAGGAAGAATGTTTTGGATCCATGGAAAATTCTGGTTTCCATGGCAGCTGAAATAAAAAACATCAGAAATCTTACCCGGCAATACTGATTGGCTGATTTTCAAATAAATTGGTAGAAATGTTTCTAGGATTACCTTCTATCAGATTCCTTCAATCCATTGGTTAAACAAAGAACATGGCCGCCATGGGGTGGGGCTGGTTTGCCTTATATGGCTAGAGGGAACAATCTAAAAATTCTTCTCTGACATAAGTATGTGGCTGATATTCATATAAATGTGTATAAATGATCTTTTGGTAACCTTCTATGACATTCCTTCAAGGCTTTGAAGCCATATTGATTGGTCTAAAATCATCGCCGTCAGGCGGCGGGGCAGTTTTTGCATTAAATGGCTATAGTAAACATTAAACAAATGTTGTCCTCAGAAAGTGTAGACAATTCTAAAATAATTTTGAAGAAATGTTCCTTGGGTGACCCTCTTTCAGATTCCTTTAAACAATATTGATTGGTCGAAAACATAGCAACCAGGGGCCAGTGCTGTTTTGCCTTATATGACTATAGTAATTTAATTGTTGGCTTATGCAGTGGAGCGATACTGGCCATCTTGGGCCTCTTGTTATGATTTAGCATAGATGCGTTGGTGTATCTTTATTTATACGCTTAATACTTACGATAAGTTTGGTTTTAACAGCGCAACGCTCAAGCATTATTTCCTTTATATTAAGGCCATCCCACAGGAAAACGGACAATCTTATAATTTGAGTTTATAGCAGTAACAATAACATTCCAAAATGTGTCAAAACCAATCACCGGGGGGTTCATCGATTTCGTGTACGACTGTCAACTGAAACATGCAAGGATTTTAGCAACAAGATAATTTATTAGCACTATTGCAGTTGACTCGTGGTTATTCGGAAAGGAATTACTTCAAATAATCGACATGTTCAAGTGATTAATTTATGTAGTGTCATCTTCGTAGATTATTTGAAATAATGTGTTTATTATGTATGGCATAATAGTGACCAAATAATCTCAAGAAAACGACACAGAAGCTCTTCTGATTGCTCGTACTGCTGCTATGCTTTTTAAAAAGACAGATCCGTTCCAGGACATGGTTCGAGTTAAACGATATATTCGAAATATCTCATATTCGAGTTATCGCGAGTCCACTGTATTTTTTTGTATGTTATAAAATGAAAGAAGTATAGACAGATAAAGATATTCCAACACATTCCCTGTATCTGATTTTAAATGCACGACGATTTTCATAGGTTCATTATCTCGTTGGTACTTACTTAACTAGCTAGTATATCTGAGTCAGCTCAAATAGTGAAAAAGTGCAGGCTGATCAGTGCTGACAATATTCGCAAATACCCTATGGTTGATTTTCCTATAGAGCTGGGATTAAAACAATGTTGTTAATAGTATTCAAGTATACCGTTTAACCCTTTCCCTCATATAGACGCTTTCTGACGCCTCTGCAGCAGACGGCTTTTTGAGAACATAGTGGCAAAATAAGAAATTGCTCAAAACCAGCAATTTCGCCTTTTGCCACAAGATTTTCCATTTGTTGACAAAATATGTTCAAAGTCGTCTGCTGCAGAATATGTGAAGGAAAAGGTTAAAAATGCGTTATTATTATTTTTTTTGTTATTTTATCCATCCTTTCCTAAGGACATTACTTGTTTATCGTGCTATGCATTAAACAGATTAGCCTGCATGTTCGCACAGTCCCCATTGTCACCGTCACTTTTGTTCAGTCATGATATCCCACGTATATTGTTTAACCTTGATGGTTATAATTATGTGAGTATTCTGCTCGGCACCCCTTGTTTTCCGCTGTACTCTGTTCTTGGAGATCGATACGATGTTTTCGTAAAGCTATGCTTCAGATTTGTCCATCATGCGTGGAAACTTTATACTTGTAATAAAATATGAATTTTGTTTCCCATAGCACTGACACGTTCCATAAATTATTCAACTATATGTTCGCTTTCGCTTTAAGTATGCAGCGGCTAGTGTGAGCTTTAATATCTATTTAACCACTGTAATTACTATTTTGGTAGTTGGATTAGCCATGGGACGTGTTATATGTAAAAAAAAAAGTTGCGTGGAATCTTTATACTTGTAATTAAATATGAATTTTGCTCTTCAAAGCACTGACACGTTCCATGGGTTATTCAACTTTATTTTCGCTTTCGCTTTAAGTATGCAGCGGCTAATGCGAGTTTTATCTCTATTTAACCGCTGCAATTACTATTTTGGTAGTTGGATTAGCCATGGGACGTATTATATGTAAATAATATTCATTTTTGACAGTTATTGATTATGTGTGAGGTTTATGTGCGAAAATGTGGTTGTACGTGCGTGTATGTGGGTGTATGAATGTTAATATTATTCTCATTACCATTGAATTGTGAATTTCTTGTATACACATGTGCTTTTGTAAATCTTCAATTTATGGAGGAAATAAAGAAATATATAGTTCTAAAATATATTACGATAAGCGATCCTATCCAAACCATGGCGGATATATCGAGATTCGTGATTCGTGCAATACGTGATAATGATATATTTACGTTTGGAGATACACACATCTGCGCTGTTAAATTGCACGTCAAATATAATAAATCCAATGTCAAACATAATCATTGCAGGAACCTGACAGGGAAGTTAGCAAGTAAATCCGACCCTCAAGATTCAATATAGCGAATTTTAATAAAAACAGTGATCTCATTAACAGAAAAAAATGCGTTTTAATTTGTAATATCTCCAATCTGTTACGACCCAGGTGAGCCTGAACATGCGCACATGATCACCAGTGTCTTCAATACCGTCTGTACCCCAACGTGAATCTTCTAGTGAACAGCTATAATTGTAGCCTCCATATATTTTATGTATGTAACCCTTTATGTGATGCCCATGGGAGATGCATAGACACACCCAATTTGTCATGGATCAAATAAATACTTTGAGATCATACTTAAGGTTTACGTGTGCAACGCTTTCGGAGTAATGTTATCAAAAATAATAATTTTGTATGACAATACAAATAGTTTTAGATAAAATATTACACGTCCTGTTTGACATCGGTTGACTATAAAGTAGTATTGCAAAGCATTATTATATGTTTCTTGCTTATTATCCAGACAGTCTGAACAGCATTCGAAGTACAAAGTGATTAACTTATTATTTAGAAATGCCGTCTTCAACAATTTTAATGCAGCAGTATGGAAATATGCAACTCACTGAGAGAGAAAGACAAATGAGATAATTGAAAAATATAAATAAAAAAATAAAAAATCATTTAGACCTCCCATATCACATTACTTAATTAACCTCGCATTGATATCAGATCTTTTGAGTAATTATCATAAACTCTTGTAAAATATCACAAAAAGCATCCGAATGAATCAGAACGGTCACACATGTTAAATACATATATGATGACGGAGCGTAAAGTCTATATTAAGAAGTGTATATTTACCAGCCAGGTTAATATCAATTTGTTGGGTTTGCATTTTTAAGCTATGGATAGCCGGGACATTCTCCTGACTTTGATGATTGATTGGTGTCTTCATGCTTTAGATATTTTCACGAAGACGATTTAAGCAATTCGAGTTCAAGTTAAACAATTACTTAACATACTCAAGCTGAATAGATCCTTACTCCTTAGAAAGGCACAACGGGCGCAAGACTGAGATGAGAAAAGCGGGGAAGGAAATAAATATACCAAGTTGCTATGATAAACACTGAGACGCCTGTATAAAGGGAGGTAAACTCATCTTTACTCAACGTCACTATTTACCATACTTACCCCCCTTCAAACACTATAGTGAATATCTCTAATATAAACGCTTAATTAGAGTTCCACCAAGGCAATGAAGTACTTTTAAAATACGTACAGTGCAACATTAATAACATTAATATAAACAATAACCATGTCCTGGAACCTAAGAAGGGGTTATTTGCACTTCGATCACATACGGGAAACAAGACCAGTGCATTTTTTTTAAATTATTTAGATTGCTCGAACACACCTGTTAAATCATATTGAAATCGGCTCTGTAGTTATACAGAATATGAAGATATTCAAAGTTTGCAATTTACGCATACAAGGAAAATTGACCCTGTCCCTTGTGGTTGTATTATACGATAAAACATTACGATGGTTTGAACAAGATATTGACCAAAAGAATATGCCTGTGAGATTATATTGGAAATTGCCATGTTGTGTCGCAAGAGAAGTCACTCAAAGTTTGACTTTGTGCATATATTGGAAACAAGACCGCCCCCTGTATACATGTTTTGTACGTTGATCATTGATTGGTTGATTGTTTAATATTTTACGCCGATTTTAACAATTTTCAGTCACATCACGGCGTTTCCTGGGTAAGTTACCAGAAATACTGGTCCATTTGTCCTGACACCAGCCAGTCAGACGTAATGCTAACCACGGTCACCTGATCGCCGAGGAGGGCAGCCATAACAACCATTTGTTTAAGTCTTTGGACGTTGATCATACGATAGTGATAGCAATGTCAAAACAGGTGAGAAATACTCATTGTTACGCTAGTCTGATTAAATAGGGATCACTTTGTTTTGTTCTTATATCGTTCATAAAAGCAATATCCGATTTGAATCATGTCGATTCTTTAATCAATGGCTGTACAGGGTACTCAAAAAGATAAGTGCTTACGTATTAAAGTGTCGATGTTATTGAAAGGTCCAGTCAATTTAGTGTCGCCTGCCTTTGCCTTCCGTCGTCTGTTTATTAGACCGTCTGTAAGACTGTCTGTCAATCCGTCATGCTTTCTTATACTAACATATATCAGGTGACACATGTGTTCCTTCGAACACTCGCGTTTGACGTATGTTACTGTTGGAACCCGCACACAGCTACATCCCAAATACTGTCCCTTTTGCACGACACAAGGTAAACTGTAACTTTATTTAACCCTCATCCCGGTTCACTCGCGACTTTAAACTACAAATGCGAACAATGAAGACCATGATCAGCCTGTACATGCATGCAGACTGATCTTGTTTTACTTTGTCTCCTTCCCACTATGTTAATTTCAAGATGCTTCCTTTACTACGTTTAATACCGTCAAAATAAGGTTTGGTGATACTAGTTGCAGGACTTATTCAGCAGGATAAGAGTTAACTAGATGACGGCTCGACATAAAATAGGGTTGTCACCCAGGTTCGAACTTTCCGCGAGCAGAAAAGCGAAGTTCACCGAAATGTTGGCTGTATTGTTTCTTATATAACGTACTTTCTTAAGAATTTTTGTTCGTAATGTTTGGATTTTAGTACTGTTACTGATATACAAGCAAGTGATATGATTATTTTCTTTTTAAGAAACCATGGGTAGATTCTAATTGCATAGCATTGTTCTTTTTACCAATATCAATCAGCTCTTTACCACTAATCCCTTTCCGCCATAGAACAAAACTGAAGAAAACGACTTTAAAATTGTCTGGGTGAAAATATGGACAATGTTCATGGACGAAGGTATACTTTTCTAATATAGTTGGAAACAATATGACACAAGGACAACTTGCTCATTGTGAAGAATCTCACATATGCTTGATGCAGATGCGTAAATATATGTCTTTATTCTGAAACAGATTAAGACATAAGAACACATCAGAGGAAAAAATATAATACAAACGCTGCTCTAGGAAAACCAACGTTAGCGTAATTATTAGAAGTGTAGATATACATTCACGCTGTAGGATCTGGCTCTGCACTGTTTGAAAATACTCTCAGGCTGTATTGTTTACAGAGTACCTCTCAATTAACAATGTAACACAGATTAGGAGTGTGTTAATTCCTAAGACATTACCGCCTCGGTAGAGTAAATTTTGAAACGTCCATCTCGAAAGAGTTTCCCCGTCATAACAAAGTCGTTGAAAATGAGTGAAATAACAAAAGTGTTTTTCATTTTTAGCGCTCAGGATCGTAAGGATATACGACTGATAAGCTGGAGTCAGGATAAATCTACAAGCAGAACTAATGATTGACAAAGAAAATGACCTGGTATAACTGTAATACCGTTGCAAACGGCGTGAAGTTACGTTAAACATTTGCCTTCAAGCGCATCAACAAGCAGTCACATTTGTGAAAGGCGTAACAGTATTGATTTTTTTTCTTGTGGGACCAAGACATGTATTCTTTACGTCATCAATCAAAGCTGAAGAAATTCTCAATAAAAAATTGGATGATTATTATCCTACGACGATCACTATATAATGGCAGAAATAAACTGGAAATCAATTCTTTGAGGATCTTTACTTCTACATTTTCGGTAACAAGATCATTTGTGCTGGATCTGATTATAAGCAGTGATTCGGAGATGCGCATAGAACATTCATAACCAATTTAATTCCCGTACGAAAATGTACACACGTTGGCAATTATTTACAGTGTCTGTTCAGGTCACTTTGCCCGCCTGCTCAGTTGTTACGTTTATGTCTGCGGAAGCAACACCTCTTTATTGTGAATCCTATTATAAACAGAGATACGATGATACATGTCGCGCATGCGTAGAGGGATCATTGGATGTTGAGTATCTGTATGTCTGAAGTAACCAGGGGCGTAGCTCCCTTTAGGCACTGTAGGCACGTGCCTACATATTTTTACTCAAAATGTCTCAAAATGCAGCTGCGGCGATACACATCTGCGTAATGTATCGACCAGATCAGCATGCGCTGTCCGCGCAGACTGATCCGGCCGACACATTCCGTATTAGGGGGATAGATGTATAGAGTAGTGATTCCTGAAACAGAAAATCCACAGGAGGCGAAAAGTGTCTTTTGCTTAGGCTGATCCGGGTCGATACTTTACGCAGAGTCCACAATGTTTATTGATTTTCTCACGAGACGGCCTACACATTGATTATTGCCAAGCTACGCCCCTGGTAACAGCACCTCTTTTTTGCGAATCCAGTGATAAGCAGGAGCACGATCATGCATAGGTGCATGTAGGTATATCTGCACAATGTTCCTTCAGACCACTCTGAACATCTGCGTAGTAGTATCAGAACATATCAAGCTGGCAGAATCATGTATTAAACTTGTGTAAGTAATATGTCAACAGTGTAGATATTGATCAGACTGTGAGAATGCACGCATTGATCTTGATTTACACTTTTCACAGAAGCCAACGTTAACTTTTTCTAATAAACTACCTCATTTATAAAAGCCAAACACTCTCGAAAAGCCGGGAATTTTTTCATTTCGTCGGTAAACGTTAGACTAGCCTCGGTGTAACCGACATTTTGATAGCAATAATTTCCAACAGAAAAAAACGCATTTTGACGCCTTTGCAGCAGACGCTTTTTTATCAATAATCTTAACTGTATTCATTAATTATACTTTCATTTGTAGAGAGTTTTGCCTGGATGTTTTAAAAATTGTCTGCTGTAGATGTGTTGTATAAGGGAAAGGTACACTAAAAGCGTTGAAGGATATGGAACTGTTTTGTAAGAACATGGAATTACTTAATATACAAGAGTTACATTATACAAGGGAGTCTATTTACAAATACATCCGAGAATTAATTGTTGAATGTGGCGTCTATATAATCTGATTCAAGGTTAAACTCTAGCTTGTGTAATTAATCCGTGAAACAGTACAAATTTCAACGAGGTTCATGTTGATCTGGATCTACAAAAAAAACAAGGTTTTAAACTGTGATCATGACTTCGACCCAATCGACCCAAAAATACTGATAATGCTAATTATTCATCTAGACTAGTATGGTGTGAAGTTTGTTTAGAGTCGGTAAAATCTAACGTAAATGATAGATTTTACCTCAAATATGTTAAAAACGTTGTATCACGGGATCTATAGCCAGTCTAGTAAAAAAAAAAGACGTGTTTTCGCATCATATATCATGTCTGGGGACGATAAGAATCAATTTCGAGGATAAACAAATTTTAAGACAGGCTAATCTTTCAAACCGGTCTATGAAGTCGATGAAATTGGATAGAACACTCAACACATCTTCCTCGTTCACTGTCTCTCGATAATTACCTATCAAAAACAAAGGACGAGTAGACTTCGATATGGTGTTATATCATCCCACATCAACCGAGAACATATACATTCACAAACTAAGCCAAGGCATTGCAAAAACGAACTCCGGGCTTTGCGACTGCGCAGGCTGGCAAGGGTCTTTACAAGTAAGAAAGCTGAAATGAAACAAGCAAATTCAGAGAATTATGGTCCCCCGCTTTGGGGGTCTTATTGGTCAGGGTCAAGGTCACAAGGTCAAAATTGGTATTGATGGAAAGGGGTTGTCACAAGGAATACACATGTGAAATATGAAAGCAGTACCTATTACGGTTCAGAAGTTATGACCAAGGTTAAAGTTTTTGTGACAGCGTGACGGAGGGACTGACGGACTGACTGACGAATGAGATTTAATGTCCCCGACGTTTTACTTCGTAAAGCGGGGGACAATAAAGCGCTATGTCCTTAACTCTTTATCACATACAATAAACAGCAGCCGACGTCTTTGAAAACATCTAAGTAAATATAGGCAAAATCTTTATAAATTAAAGTATAAATATTGAATAAAGTTGAAAACATTGTGGCAAAAGGGGAAATTGCTCATAATGAGCAATTTCTCCTTCTGTCACAATGTTTTTAAAAGACGTCTGCTGCGGAAGAGTCTATTTATGAGAACGGGTTAACAGCAAGGCGAACGCAGGCAAACAAATCGGAGTCGTTGGTTAGTCGATTGTCGTGTTGGTTGTATTAACCCTTTCCAACATGCAGACGCATTGTACCGCTTCTGCAGTAGATAACTTTTAAACACTTTGTGACAAAAACCATTCCATCTCTTGCATAAATGTTAACTAATTTATTCAATAATTATACATTCATCTAAGCAATTTTCGTAAGTTGTGTTAGATGTTTACAAGGTCGTGCTAGAGTACATGTATTGTACATGGGGAATGGGTGTAATATGAAAACCTCGGTAAGCCGATTTTCGTGTGGCTTGAATCAGTTTCTATCTACATCACGAGTATTCAGTTCAGATTTTGTTCCGTCAAAATCTATTCAGTGTTTCTTTTCTATCAATCGTTCATTGTCCAGCATGGTTCTTGGAATTGTTACGATGAGAAGAATATGGAACTGATCTACATGTAGGCCTGTATTAACGAACCATCCTATAACTGATCTACATGTAGGCCTGTATTAACGAACCATCCTAGAACTTATCTACATGCAGACCTGTATTAACCAACCATCCTAGAACTTATCTACATGTAGGCCTGTATTAACGAACCATCCTAGAACTTATCTACATGTAGGCCTGTATTAACGAACCATCCTAGAACTTATCTACATGCAGACCTGTATTAACCAACCATCCTAGAACTTATCTACATGTAGGCCTGTATTAACGAACCATCCTAGAACTTATCTACATGTAGGCCTGTATTAAAGAACCATCCTAGAACCGATCTACATGTAGGCCTGTATTAACGAACCATCCTAGAACTGATCTACATGTAGGCCTGTATTAACGAACCATCCTAGAACTGATCTACATGTAGGCCTGTATTAACCAACCATCCTAGAACTTATATACATGTAGGCCTGTATTAACGAACCATCCTAGAACTGATCTACATGTAGGCCTGTATTAACCAACCATCCTAGAACTTATATACATGTAGGCCTGTATTAACGAACCATCCTAGAACTGATCTACATGTAGGCCTGTATTAACCAACCATCCTAGAACTTATATACATGTAGGTTTGTATTAAAGAACCGTCATAGAACTGATCTACATGTAGGCCTGTATTAACGAACCGTTCTAGTTCTACATTAAAACAAATTGTAGGGTGGTATTAATCATATAGCCGATTAGAAATTTGAGGTACTTCGTGATTTATAATTAGAATTACAGTCAAACATGTGCTTAAGATAACCTTTGTTTTGTAACTACCTGTTTATAGCAACTACATTCGTCATTTTCCAACAACTCCCTGTTTATAGCAACCACATTTTTTCATTTCCCAACACCTCCCTGTTTATAGAAACCACATTTGTCATTTCCCAACAAGTCCCTGTTTATAGCAATCTCATTAAAATCAGACCAAAACACTTCCATGTTACATACGTATACTATATACGAGTGTGCGAGTTAAGATCTGGTTTTAATGAGATTGTGTTTATAGCAACCACATTTGTCATTTCATAACCACTCCCTGTTTATAGCAACCACATTTGTCATTTCCCAACAACTCCCTGTTTATAGCAACCACATTTGTCATTTCCCAACAACTCCCTGTTTATAGCAACCACATGTGTCATTTCATAACCACTCCCTGTTTATAGCAACCACATTTGTCATTTCCCAACCACTCCCTGTTTATAGCAACCACATTTGTCATTTCCCAACGACCTATTATCTTCCCATGGACGGTATTTAAACACAGGTTGGACTGTATATCTATACTATTTGTGAATACGGGGACTCTGAATGATTCATCACGGAATTAATTATCTACATAAAGGTCATAATAAAGTAATTCGTTTCCCATAGGAAACCGTTTTAGCATTATTGGCTATGGCTCTTTCCCAACAATACAAATAACACAGAAACCTATATTAAATTAAAGTTCATTCTTAAAACTACAACGAAAACACACAAAATACTCGCATATTGACATTCCTTATTTTGAGCTATGTCGTCAAATTAAAGGTCAATCTTATCCCGCAGTTAATTTTACTTTCAATTTCAGAAAGTACTTGATATTCTGAAAATGCCTCTTTATGCGCTTTGATAAAAATCCTGTGTTTTCTCTAGACAAATCTCGTTAGTGGTTGTCTGTTACTTTGTTTCTATCGCCTTCATTATTATAGATATTGACAGTTCTGAACTTGGCAATGCCCCAGCAGAACGGTGCACTGACGGAGAGTTAAGCGTATAGAGACAGGTACCGTGATACATTAACGTGATGAGAAAATATATACTCCATTAAACCTTTACCACATACAGACGTATTATGACGTCAATGCAGCAAGCAGACAGCTTTTATAAACATTGTGGCAAAAGGAGTAATTGTTCATAATCAGCCATTTATTTTTCAATTTTAGATTTTCCATAATTTCGGCTTGATTCTCTTTTAAAGTTGTCTGCTGCATATTTGTTGTATTTTAGAAAGGGTTAAGTTTATCTAAAGAGCACATTCTTGAGGAGATTTCTTTCGCAAATTTGTTACAACGTTATCTGCTGCAGATTATTTGTATGTAGGACAGGATTAATTACATGCTTCAGCACGTGCATATGGTAATAGCTCGAGCCAAGCAATTTAATTGCGCAAGAAGGTCGACTTCCAGTTTTACAAATTCCATTTTGGAACGTTGTTTTAGTAGAACCGAGAGAACCGTTATTTCTGCAATATCGTTTCAGTTCAGAGTAATATCAATATTAATCAGATGAGCGAGGATTCGAGCAACATGTCTTTAGATGCTGAAAACAGTGGTGCAGAGGTAGAGCGTCGGCCTCGCGTACCACGGTCCCGGGTTCGAATCCCGTTATGAGCGGGTTCTGCTTTCGGGATCTTACCCCAAGGAAACCAGGTTACCAGGAAACAGACATTTAACGTGATTAATATAAGATGAAAGCTTTTTTCGTAATCGATGTAAAATAGATAAGTTAAAACTAAACTAAGCCAGGGGCGTAGCTTGGTAATACTCAATGTGTAGGCCGTCTCCTAAAATCAACATTGTGGACTCTGCGTAAAGTATCGACCAGGATCAGCCTAAGCATGCCACACAGGCGTACCCGGATATACACTTTTCGCCTCCTGTGGATTTTCTGTTTCAGGAATCACTACTCTATCTATCCCCCGTTATACGGAATGTGTCGGCCGGATCAGTTTGCGCGGACAACGCAGGCTGATCTGGTCGATACATTACGCAGATGTGTATCGCTGCAGCTGCATTTTGGGGCATTTTTAGAAGAAAAATGTGTAGGCACGTGCCTACAGTGCCTAAAGAGAGCTACGCCCCTGTAAGCTATATGTATTTAAGCCCTGTTAAGTGAATATCAATGGTAGTGTAATTGAAAACAGTGTAGATCCCGATTAACTTGCGCATCATTACAGACTGATCCAACTCTGCTAGAGTAATGTAAGGTTTCTACAGGGACATAGATCTTATCTACGTCCCTGGTTTCTAGAAACGTCTGACACACATCGTGTATGTGGTTCAGAACGTACGTATACACATGTAGCAGAATGTGTATCATGTATAAACCCTTTCCCACATTAAGACACGTTTCGACGCGTATAGCTTTTGAAAATATTGTGCCAAAAGGAGCAGTTGCTCATAATTCTACATTTGTAACAATGTTTTAAACAATTAAACTTTCAATTATAGAGATGTTTTATGGTTTTGTCTAGATGTTTTAAAAGTCGTCTGCTGCAGATTTGTTGTGTATGGTCGTCTGCTGCAGATTTGTTGCGTGTGGGAAAGGATTTAGACGTTAATTTCAGTTTCTCATTTCATGAAAAGAACATCAATTTAATTGAGTCTGCTACAATCTTAATTACTTTAGCTTGTCCATGTTTCGTGAATGAAGAACTTCTTCTTCAATAATTTAGGCTATGCGGACCACGTGACACGAATACAGTCTGTCGGAAATTTGCGACAAGTGCAGATTGAGATAAACCTGTGCTACCACGCAGTCTGGTAATTTTATTCTCTGTTCACTTATATTCTTGTAAGCATAATAAAAAAAAAACACTATGCAGAACGGCAAACCCTCCGTTGAATTCCTGTAACGTGTATCATGATAATACATTTTAAGCAAATTATTACGCAAAAATTGATTGATTGATTTGTGATTTACGCCGCATTCAAACATGTTTAAGTTATATCACGGCGTTCACTGGGGAGGTTACCAGTACTACTGGTCCATTTATCCTGACAACATTATCCGTAATGCTTACCCCGCAACCTTGAGCCCCATGGAGGGCAGCCATTAATACCAATGTTTATGTTTTTGGTATAACCCGTAAGGGTATCGAACCCGTGACCTCCTTCTCTCGAGGCAGACGCTCTATCTCTACACCACAGAGGCGGTGCGTGACACATTTTGTGATAAAGCAATAACAACACGTAGCCCTTACACAGGAAACTAACGCACGAACGAAATGTTATTAACCCTTTCCCTCATACGACAATTCTGCAGCAGACGACTTTGAACGTATTTTGTCAAAACATAGAAAATCTCCATAATTGAATGGATAACCTATGACAAAAAATGGAAAACATTGTGGCAAAAGGAGAAATTGCACGCTTTGTGCAATTTCTTCTTTTGTCACTATGTTTTCAAAAAGCCGTCTGCTGCAGAGGCGTCAGAAAGCGTCAATATGAGGCAATGGGTTAAATTAACATATATTATTTACGAATATAAATGATTCAATAATATACGTCCACAATTCTCGGGCCCATATGTCACTCTATATTCATATTATAAAAAGAGTGCGTACATTCACTCACACCAAACACAATTCATTCTGTATATACAAGCCTGCATGTACATGCAGTCACAAAAGCATAAATGTTACAAGCATAAATGTTACAGTCATGAAATATTACATAGATAGCGGATAAGAATACACCGAAGTTTTGCAATGGATTGATTTTGACATTTTAAAAAAAAAT
Organism: Serripes groenlandicus; assembly: GCA_031761405.1. Classification (NCBI taxonomy): domain Eukaryota; kingdom Metazoa; phylum Mollusca; class Bivalvia; order Cardiida; family Cardiidae; genus Serripes; species Serripes groenlandicus. The sequence goes on from JASEVX010000001.1 coordinate 87,331,912, forward strand.
CCGAATATCGGTTTTGCGTATGACATGTACATGGATGCATATTTTTGTGACTCGCTCCATTTAGTAAAAGATTCAGTTATATATTGGAATGCTCAGTGTCAAATATAATCGTTTTTTGAAGTGCTTTTAAGGGACAATGTGTTAACCCATACACACATACAACACATCTGCAGTAGACGAATTGGAAAACATTTTGTCACAAATATGGTAGCTCTCTATAAATGAAAGAACATGATGAGCAATTTCTCTTTTGCCCACAATGTTTTCAACAGTCGTCTGCTGCAAAGGCGTCAAAAAGCGTATGTGTGAGGGAGAGGGGAAATCACTTAAAATTGATAGAGAAGAGAATTATACCGTATGATTGATGCGGTAATAAATAATTGGAGGTATTAAGATTTAACGCAAGTCATGGGTACCGCGAATATAGCTAAACTAAAATGCTCGTAAAACAATCATACTGTCAATTAATTCCATTATGTCGACTAACGATGTATCAGTTATATATATATAGTTAGTATGCTATATTGATCTGCAGATTCATTATATAAAATATCGACCCAGGATAACCCGGACAGACACTTTTTGCCTCCTGAATGTTTCGGTCCGGATAAGCCTGCGCGGATTGGGCAGGCTGATCTGTGTCGATACATAACGAAAAGTCCATAATGTTGGTTTTCTCGTGGAACGGCTCATATTCTTTTTAGGCGACTGGCTACCTTCCGACATAGACTATGTAGCCTATTCGTGTTAAATGCATGGTGCTAGCCACATTGACCCACATGGACTTTTGGCAATCGTCGAAAATTAAAAAGGGCCGAATCGGCGTTTGGAATCATGACCGCTAGAATGATAGCATAACATTGGTTACTAATGGCGACTAATGGCGACTTTAATACTTCTGAATTGCGACGTTTAGACTACAACGTACTCGTAAAGGTTTTCTGGTTACACGTTACTGACATTGATTCAATTAATGGAATTTTAACTGTGAATATTTTGAAATAAATAAACATGTAAAATTTAACAACATATTTAACAAAGCCTGTCTGCTATTACGCTATTCAACTTTTTGTTTATCAACCCTCGTACAATTGGTATATTATTTGATCCACGTGGCACAAAAATCTCCTTCGGAAGTATTGGAATTTAAAGCAATTATTAATAAACTGCATACTTTTCAAGATTCTAATGCTAATCCCGCAACTCTTAGCGCCAATTAGGGCAGCCATTACTTCCATTGTCAAAGTCTTTGTTATGACCCGGCCGGGGATCGAAACCGCGATTACCCGCACCTATGCGGACGCTCTACCACTACACCACTGAGGCGGGCTATACGGATAACACAGAATATGTCACATCGTCTCCAACGTCAATCTTCTTGTTACATCGTCCATTTAACATTAAAGATAAATGAGCCATGCAACGAAAAAAAAACACATTGTAGACTATGCGTAAAGTATCGACCGGATCAGCCTAAGCATGTCGCGCAGGCTAACCCGGACAGACATATTTCACCTCCTGTGGATTTCCTGTTTCATTAATCATTACTGTATACCTATATGCCCCTGAGACGGAATGTGTCGGCCCGGATTAGCCTGTGCGGACTGCGCAGGCTGATCTGGTCGATACATTACGCAGAGGCCATAATGTGTGGTTTCGTGTGGAACGGCTCATATGTATATAGCTTATGTAGCCTTATTGGAACAACCTTCGACAAAGGCAACACATAGTCTTCTGCTACAGAGGCGTCAGAAAGCGTCTATATGTGGGAAATGGATACACTACATTATTAGCTGGAATGATATACAGGTATGTTGTAAATTCGTAGTGTAACTATTTGCGCATAAACAGGAACTAGATTGCTGTATGTGTTTCATAAAATGGTGCCCCTCCACAAAATAGAAACCAATGCCGTTGGCCAGTGAATCCGGACAAAGAAATTATGTAAACAGTATATCAGTGATAAAGATCTTGCTACTATTTACGACAACCCATTCACGTTCTAAAAGAGTTCCTGTTTATTGTTTCATCGTGATGTAATTAAAGAAGTTTAACTTCGTGGGTGCAACCCATTCACTTTCTGTTCATAAAACCCCTCTGCGATGATATTGGAATTCTACGATAACTTAAGATCGGTTGTATTTTTATCTTGTTTAACTATACCAGAGACATATGTGTTTATATGTCTCTCTGACTATACACCCAACAACGAATATATTGGAATTCTATGTTTACATTCGGATTGGGTTTAGTTCCTGTTTAACATCCCACTACGACTATGTTGGAACATCTAAGCTAATTTGGGACAAGGTTAAATTCCTGTTTAACTATACACCTAACTACGATATTATTGGAGTTCTACGATAACTTGAGCTCGGATTTATTTCTTGTTTAACCATACATCCATCTACGAATATATTGGAATTCTACGTTTAAGTTTGGATTTGGTTTAGTTCCTTTTTAACATCCCACTACGACTTTGTTGGATTGTCTACGATCAATTGGGATTGGATTTAGAGATTAGCTATGCACCTACGACAGTTATATTGGATATTTACGTTAAATTAGGATTGGATTTAGAACCTGTTTAATTATACAAAATTACTACGATGATATTGAAAAATCTACGATTAATTGAGATTGGATTTAGATTAGGTTTCACTATTAACTTCACTTCTATGACATTGGATTATCTATGCAACTTATACATTGGGATTAGATAAGATTACTGTTTAACCTTACAACCTACGACAGTTTTATTGGAACGTCTACGAACGATTGGGACTGGTTGTAGTGCTTGTTTCAAATAAACCCCACTACTTTTATATTGGACTATCAATGATCTATTCGGACTGTATTAAGTTATTGTTGAACCTTACAACCTTTGACAATTATATTGCAAATCGTATGATAAATTGGGATTGGATTGTGTTCCTGTTTAATCTTACAAACTGCGAAAGTTATATTGGACAATCTACGATAAATTGGGATTGGATTTAGTCCCTGTTTAACCTTACATACTACTTCTTTTATATTGAATTACCTACGATAAATTGGGATTGGATTAAGTTACTGTTTAACTATACATCCCGCAACGAATATATCTAAACATCTACGATACATTGGCATTAGATTTAGCTCCTGTTTAACTATAAACCCAACAACTAATATATTTGAACATCTACTATTAATTGGGATTGGTGACTATATATCTAAGCATGATTCATTGTAACGTTAAACGCAGATTTACCAGATGGGAAACCTTCGTAAACATGGCTGACGATTTATATCACAAATCTAGTGAATTTCTGAACAAATCCAAAAAACCAAAACGGTCTAACATGTACACTGTGGCCAATTACATAACAGAGAAATGGACGAGTAAAAAAGCCCGGATGATCAGCGTCGTCATGTATTTGGCGTCAGTGGCATTGTTTGCAATACTTCTCGGTGCCTATTACATGTTCTTTTGGAGACCTTCTACGAGTAAACTGTTTAGAACATCGCAATATAACCCAACGTGAACATAAAGAGGCGTTTATAGGAATGGAAATCAATGCGTGTTTAAACAATACTTTGATGAAATCACACCTAATTAAAGCACGTATAAGGACATTCTGCTGTTACAGATATATTGCAAGTACTGCTGATGATATAATATTTTCAAAATTTAAACTGTTAAGCTTCTGCTTTATAAAGGTCCAGCTTGTACAGGCAATATGTATTATATACGCAATGAATGAATTGCATTTGACAACATATTTCATTTTAGGCGATGCAATTGTTAATATTGGAGGTTTAGACCAGCCTGTACATCGACTATATGACATCAGAATCTACACACACGATGACAGAATCTTTAACAAATATAAAAGCAATATATGAACACTACATAAATTATATCTATTAGACCGACAACTTAAAATGTACCACCCATTAAACTTGAATATTTTACTATATAATTTAAATAGTCTTAGCTTTGATGAGAATTCGATTACTTTCCTAGCAGAGCAGACTGACATCAGTGATTATGGAAGTTTAAAATGTCCCCGGGTCTATTGTCCACACGAAAATACTATATAATATTATACTTTATACGTATCATACTTAAGATACTTTATTGTTTAATGAATGATTTAAGTTTTTTAAGTTTATCAACCACTTAGTTAATGAAGTGAGTTTTTATTTTGTCTTGCCAACTGCAGGCGGACGATAGTGTCTTATTAAGTTAATATTTTCTGCCTCTTACTGTTGTAAAATCGAAGACAGTATATGATGTATGTCAATCAAAAGGGAAATATTGAATCTAAGTTGTTTGAACTTGTAGTCTAACCCTTTTGTCACATGTATAATGATTGTTCTGTGTCATGTTGTTTAATATTTATATGGCAATACAATATGTTTAAACTTAACTAGATCCACAGGCTGATCTGGATCTACACTGTTCATATAAGTCAAATTCAATGATATAATAGATATAAAGGAAAAAGAAGTGGCGAAAGGTAACGATGGAAGTATTTAAATGTGTTTTGGGGTATTAATCCTTTTCTACATAAAAAAAATCTGCAGCAGACGATATCGAAAACAGTTGCTTAACATATAGAAAATTTGTATCAATATAGGATCTGACATGAATTGTCATTTCATATAAAGTTTTATTAAACGAGTTCAAGAAATGTGTTATTTAGCGAGCATTTGGCGAGCTTAATAACACATTTATTGGACGAGTTTAATAAAACTTTATGAAATGACAACGAATGTCAGATTCTTTTTATCACATGACGAAACACAATACGAAAACCAGTTTTTCGCTGTCAGAAAATAGTTCCAACATGTAATACTTAATAAACTGGTAACTAATCACACAAAACAATATTTGTATGACTGATTATCGCCCCTTTACCTCGTCCATCTAGTGTGATGTTTGTGGTTACTGGATATACGTTCTCAGCCATTTTGTAAACATTTGCGAATGAATACAACAAAAGTGATTTGTTCATGTTATATTTCACGTGTGACATATAAAGAAATACGTAATGGGTATATTAGATCGGATACAAGTAATGGCAAGTGATAAATGAAGGTATATCTTTTTGGGGAAAAAAAAAAGAAAGGTTCTGGCAAAAGGACACATTGCTCATCATTAGCAAATTTCTCCTTCTGCCACAATGTTTACAAATGTCGGCTGCTGCAGAGGCATCAGAAAGCTACTATACTTTGGAAATGGTAAACAATACGTCATATCATTAACTCTCAGTCTGGTATTAGATCCTAATCTATTAGATTAGATCGTTAGTTATGAGAAAAAACAGTAAATGGTTTGTTTTACAACGTTCGCCTGTTACGAATGATGTATTGGTGTTTGTAACAAATCCAGGTTTTGTAAAGTTGATCTGAAATGCATCCACTGGGATTTAGTTATCTTATATTCAGTAAACATTTACATCTTGTCGTCTGTTGAGTTAGTTTGAAACAAAGGCTTTTGTGAACAGTGTATGTTCAGATCAATCTGTACACGTCTTATTGGGAATCTAAACAAGTTGACATAATCTTCTAACAAGCTTATGTAAATAATGTTTGTACTGTGTAGATTTTTATCAGAATGTATGGACGTACAGGCTGGTCTGGATCTACACTTGTAACACAGGCCAACTTGAACATTATCACATGGACGGGTTCATTTGTAAAAAAGAAGTCCGTTACAATGTATTTTAAAGAACTCACTCCTCCGTGTACACATATCCCGGTCGTGTTAGTATAATGGAACGCTACAAATATGAATATCGGTATGTTTTCGAAATAAATCACATTAGCCGGGTCTGGTGATTTCGGGCCTTGTTGGCGCGACGGTTTGGCATCATTTAAAGTATCATTGGCGTAAACGAGTGAGGCTATACTTCTTGTATTTTGTCATATATAAAAAAGAACGATATCACATTTAGTCGGACACTGGAGGCTCAGTGGTTACTGTGGGGATACATATGTCCAGCTGAGCCATAAGACCCCAAAATCAGCCGGCACAGTTCCGTTGTTGTTGTTGTATTGTTGGTGGTATATTTTTAAGGGAGCGGGGTCCACAAAATATCTCATGTTTACCTAATGTAGACGTCATTGTACACAACCATGTTCTGTTATAATACGAATGGGAATTGGAGAGTTAAGTCCCAGTCAAACCGACCTACAGGACTGTCCCGGAGCGTCCTGGACTTAAATTTGGCCGATCCGGGGTCAGATCCGTGTTGGATCCTCGTTGGGTCCGAGCTTATCCGAGACAGTCCTGGATGGTCCATCATGGTTCGGGACACCATCCCGCCAATTTAAAACTGTTTGAAATTGCCGTGGTCATCCGGAACCGACCGGGAGGATTTTTCAATCAGGGGTAGTCACTGTGTTGATCCTGGACGATCCAGGACGGGCCGATGCTGATCCGGGTTTGTCAGGTGTCATCCGTGTTGACACTAAGTTGGATCCGGGATGTTCCGGGTAATTCTGGGACGGTTCGTGACGCTGCCGTGGTGGTACCGGGCTCAGATCCGTATTCGCTCCACGTTCATACGTGTTCATCCGTTGTTGTGCCGTGTTGGGTCCCGGATGGTGACAAAGACGCCCAGAGAGGGGAGGGCCGAGCGGCTTGTCCTGGTGACGATGTCACGTTTTCTACCGTCGAGGTCGATTCAATTTCACACAGGATCACGACGGATCAAGATATCTCTTGATCCGGATGTTCAATGTTAATCCTGGGTGCTCCGTGTTGAGTCGGCTCAATTGGGCTACAACTCTGAAAGCTTCGTCACAAGTTACTTCATTGTCCTTTTAGTGTAGAAGGAAAGTGGAGGATCTTGTGAGAGGTCTGTTACGTATGCACATGCTAGTCTAAGTTTACTTTACTCCCCCATGCATTAGGACGACTACTTCATCACAAAGCCAACTGGTCGACTATATATGAATTCATTAACAATATATACGACAACAGAATAAAACAATTCAAATACCGACTAATACATAAAATCTTCACATCAAGAGAAACACGTTTCAAGTGGAAAATGATAGATTCTCCTAACTGTCACGTTTGTAATATACCTGAAACATACGAACATGTCTTTGTACATTGTCCATTAGTTGCAGACAGCTGGTCACAATTACATAAACTGTTGGCAATATGTCGAATAGACAAAAACATATGTTCAATGCAAACAGTAATCGAAGGGTATAAACTACGCCAGACTAAATATCATCAACTTAACATCATACTGTCACTATTTTGTTTTTGTATATACAAAGCCTATTTCCTTAGTGAAAACAGAACAAAATTCTACAATATATTTTTACTGTTCAAACAAGAGTTCTCCTATCTTTGGAAGATAGCAAACAGGAAAAGTACAGTTGACGCCATGCTTAAAAAATTTCACGACAATCTTTAATAATATTAAGCAAAACATTTTTCATGTTAAAATTAAAATGGCGTTAAAAATCAACATAACATAACATAATCAAACTTACTCATAAGAGACACACATATACACAAACATTCGAACGCACGCATGCCACACTCGATCACTTCATCATTCTAGCGATTTTTTCGTTTTCGTTATGTACTAGATTGATAATACAGTGAGGATTCTTTATACCTTCAAACACTGCAACAGCAGTATTTTATTTGCTTTCTAATAATTGGAATTGTTTCTTACAATATCCTGTATTTTCTCTTTCTTTAAAATTTTGTTTACAGTTGCTGTAAGTTGTGTTACCTATGTAAAAAACAAAATGTATGGAAAAATAAATAAACGGGCTGTCAAGTGACAGTTGGGGAAAAAAAAAAAAAAAAAAAAAAAAAAAAGGACGACTTTTCGTCTAATGCGACTTATATATATAATCTACTCTGACATGAGTAGTTAACCTTTTTAATGATTTCTTTTTTAACATGGACTTGTTCAGCTTTGCATTTGCATAATAAAACAGCAGTCAGCAGTATAGAAAGCGTTGTCCGACGGCGCAGATGCACGGACTGGCCTGGCTATTTACTGGTGACACGTGATTCACATAATTGGTTCCAGAAGTCAAAGGGTCAATAAGATAACGGCATCTTTATACTGTTTGTTCATATTGTTTCTGACAACGGGTCCATTTATCTGATAAAGTTGAGTAGACAAGGCCTTCAGTGGTATTGAATATTTATAGGTTATGAATTTTGCCGGAATATGCTGGGTCTTCGTAGAGTGATACAACATGGAAAGAATGCGCATGCGTCACATTATGTTTTACGCTGGAAAATAATTAATAAAACAACCATCCAAACAGAGAATAACGATTGGGAATTTGTAAGCGACAAAGCATGCATTATTTCGAAAAGCCGCGTAAAGTAGGAATCTGGAGATAATGCAAAGCACTCACGGGAAGAATTCATTGACGTCTCGTATTGTGTTCTTCCCATTTGAAAAGTTTATGTTTTCAGTTAAATAAAACACTTTCAAACTTAGAGGAGATACCTCCATGACATTAACGTACATATGAATGCGTCCAGGGGATAATGTATACTTTTTGTGTAGGTCTTTTTGTGAAAATTCTAGATCCCTGTCTACACATATTATTCATACGCGGTTATTAGAAGCTGCTGTGAACCTGTCTAGATTCTGATAAGACGGAGTAGCTGCAAAGGCTGATCTGAACCGACACTTTTCGGACATCACAACATGTTTCAGGTCCCACGGACGGGCTCATATAATGGTATTGGAAATTAATAAAAAAAAGGGTTCGAACGCCATGTGACGTTAATGCAGAAGGCGATACATATTCTAAATGTTCTTCTAATTAGTCATTCTATATCATGTATTGATGTTATTTTATCACACGATTAAACCATTACGGAAGACAGTAGTGCAGTGTCGGTCTCTCGTACCAAAGGTCCCGGATTCGAATCCCGTGATGAGTGGGTTCTGCTTTTTGGAAGTGTCCACATAAACGGCGCGAGTACTGGTTAAGTCTCCAGGAAGCAGACATCGAGCGTTATTTATATAAGCTATAAGCTTGTTTCGCAACCGATGTAAAAAAAAAATGTTTAAACTAAACTATTATAAAAAAGTTATATACTACAAAGTGGATACATTGTCTTGGTAGTATTGCTTATTTGGACAGGTCCTCTAAAATTGTCACTCACCCTACGTATGGAAATATTGACTGCGGTTGTAAGTCCACAACTTGGTGGTAAATCAGAACCGAATGTCAAGCTTTGTATTAACACTGCGGTGATCTTGAACATTTCTGTGAGTTGTGTTAAAAAGAATTGTCAAAATTCACTATTTATTGGAACATACCAACTGGCACCCCTGCATCATTTTGTAACTTGAATGAGGATCAACTCAACTTATGAAGATTTCTTGAAAACCTTTGTAAACTATATAAATAATGACAACACTAGAACAAAACGTATTCCGTCTCTCTAGGGTACTTCAGAAAACTAGAAAATGAAGCAGAATCTGTGTGGTACCAAAGGAGCGCAGTAATGCGAAAGGGCGCATTTTTGCACTCCCGGTTTGGTATCACATACTAATTTGTCAGAAATTACATCTATATACGACCATTATACATACAGATTGACAGTGGCGAGTTTAACGAGGTTGTGTCTTTGCAGAGGCTCGCCTAAGTCATCACTGTCCGTATATACAATAAAAACAAAACTGTACCTCTACTGTGATGGCATAAATATAGTTGACTCTCATTTGACGAAATGGGGTAGCGTTTCAACTTGCGAACTGTGAAGCCTCAGGTGAACCTGTATATAAACACAAGCGCACCAGAGTCTTCACTCTCCGCGTATATGTTTAATCGTCCCGGAAACAACGTTAACATGAACTTCTAGTTTTACGGCAATATAACATTAAATGTAACCACCTCGGTGTAATGGTGGAGCGTCCACCTTGGGTTCAATCCCCGGTAGGGTCATTCCCAATTCTAAGGATCAGGATTAGAATTACGACTGCCTCGCTTGTGTCAAGATAAGTCGACCAGTAGTTTTGGTAACTGACCACTGAGACGCCGTGATATAATTGAGAAAATGGTAAAAGCGGCGTTAATTACTATACACACAAGCAAAGTAACTTTAAATGACGCCAAATACGGAAAGTCAATAAGACCTCATTTCGAATAGTGCGGTTCAAATATAATTACTTGTGTTTGTAAGCGTGGCGTATTCATCAGATCCAAGACGAACATTTGTTAACCTCATATTGATTCGTCATTTGGACAACACTCCCTTATCATAACTGATTATCTATTGAATTACTCGAACAAATATCTAGACTAGCTTTAGTTCCACACAGGCCTCAAACACCTTAATTGTGTCGCCTTTCTTTGCAGGGGAGATATACATATATCTAAACTAGCTGTAGTTCCACACAAGCCTCACACACATTGATTGTGTCGCCTTATTTGGCTGGGAGACAAACAGATATCTAGACAGCTTCAGTTCTACACAGGCCTCAAACATACTGATTGTGTCACCTTTCTTGGCAGGGAGATATACAGATATCTAGACTAGCTCTAGTTCCACACAGGCTTCAAATACCTGATTGTGTCGCCTTCCTTGCCAAGGGAGACATACCGAAATCACTTCTATGTCTCCTGTCAGTCTTTCCATCAAGCTCCACGCACTGACATATTGTTAGACGACAATCGTACGAACACTCCTTGTCGACAGCATTTTATTGTTTAAATGATTCACCAACGATGAATTAAAGTATTGTATATTGAAAAGGAAATACGTGGTAATGTTGATGAACTATGTAATACACCATTTGATTGCTAGTACCGATTATATGAATTTTCTTATTTATTGTGATTTATACGCCGTTTGCAAAATTATTTTAGTTATATCACGGCGACAGTTCACTTATTCATGATCCCTGGGTAAACAAACAGGTACTAGGCTAGGAAATGTGCTTTGCCCAAGCGAACTCCGCCATGACTGGGGATTGAAGCCGGGACGCCCGGTTTTAAATCCCCTAACCACTCGACTACGGCAAATTCCCCGAGAAGCATGTTTCTTAAATACAGAGTCAGGACTATTGGCAGACGACAATCCATCGACCAATATTTCCCTTTGAATTCTCAAGTGAAATCATTTTTAATTGAAGTTTTCTTTCTGAATGGTCCATCCTCAAAGAATAAACAAATTTCGATATTTTCAATAACAAAATAAATCAATTTACTCACGAAGCAATATGAATGGAATGGAATTCAAGTTCCGCTTCTGAATTTTGAATGACATTGATTTTTTTCATTAACGACCCAATCATATTTCAGTGAAGTACCATTACCATATTTGGTAGCGAATTTGACAAATACCGAATTTGTTTCCGCATGTTGTATTTGCGCGTGATAGTCTGCATGCATTTTCGCCGGAAAATGTAAAGGTATATTATAAAACTATATATACAGTACTGTAAGACAGCTTTCTTTTCCGTTCTGCAGTGATGGATTTATTCTTAAAACAAAGCATTGCATCACGGGAAGATATCTTGTATAAAAGTGAGTGCACGCGCGAATGTGATTTCTCACTTACTGTCACGTATCTTTTCCCGCGCTCAGTTGTCTTTCCGCACTTCAAACGTCTTGTTCTTCACAGGCGTCATACAATTAGTCCTTGGTAAAAAATATTTGTTTACATTTATATTCTACGATACGCTACCTGTATTTCGCACTAATGTATGTTACCATTGTTTGGCATATAAATGTATTTTTCTTCCAAGGATGGCACTGTATATTTTGTATTTTCATTTTCAGGCTTCTTCCACCTTCAAATACATTCATGCTACATGAACTTGAAAGTGACGCAAGTTGCTTTTTGTTATATATTTAACCCCGTTTCGGAGATGAGTGAATGGATAAGAATACATAAACTACTAAATATATTATATTATATACGAATCAAAAAGTTGTAAACATTGTATCAGTTGTTGACTAGACTGCGCTTAAAATCACTCTCTGTCAGTAAATCATCCCGCTGTAATATTCAACCCTACTCATCACCTCAGAATTACATTATTTGCTTTTGATTTTCAAAGACGTTCAAATCATGATACGCCGATGTTGTTAAAACTCAGGTACAGCCGGGATAAGGAGTATATACTTAGTTATCTTATCATTCTATCAAGAATGTGACTTTCACATCTAATTTTCTCATTTCGAGGATTATTATTGGAAATGTAATGACGACAAGAGACGCGTCAGGAAACCAGGGGTCGTGTCGTATCTCCAACACGGCATCATATAGACGAGACGCGTCAAGGAACCAGGGTTCGTGTTGTATATCTATCACGGCATCATATAGACTAGACGCGCCAGGGAACCAAGTGATCTATTGCTTCTCCAACACGCCATCATAATGACGAGACGCGTCAGGAAACCAGGGTTCGTGTTGTTTCGCCAACACGGCATCATATAGACTAGACGCGTCAGGGAACCAAGGGTCGTGTCGTATCTCAAACACGGCATCATATAGACGAGACGCGTCAGGGAACCAGGGTTCGTGATGTATGTCTATCACGGCATCATATAGACTAGACGCGCCAGGGAACCAAGTGATCTCTTGCTTCTCCAACACGCCATCATAAAGACGAGACGCGTCAGGAAACCAGGGTTCGAGTTGTTTCGCCAACACGGCATCATATAGACTAGACGCGTCAGGGAACCAGGGGTCGTGTTATATCTCCAACACGGCATCATATAGACGACATGCGTCAGACGATTTTGGGTCTTATAACATATGCGTACAGAGCAGAATCAGGTGTTTCTTTAGTGTCCGTCTACATGCAGTATACAATATAGTCCTAGGTGCAACTTCCGACAATATATTTAGAAGTGTAGTCACGCTCATTTCATGTTAATGTATGTTTTAATAGTATCCGGCTCAAAGGTGTTTTATAAATAATACTTCAAAAAAACTGTTTTTCTACACTTTTCTAAGAATTGGCACCCACCCAGCAGTATAACACACTTACACTGAGACACAGGCTATGCGCAAATGTCACAATACTCTTTTTATCTGACGTGGCTCCTTTATATGCGGAATTTTGATTAAGTAAACACATCTCCCATTAGACCGAAATCTGACGGCTATACGCTAAATACCCATGTCCATAATAGGCAATTACTGCTTTTCTCTGAACGTTATATTTTATTTTCTGGTTAATGAATTTATCTGTATGGGTTTGTTTTTTTCAGTTCTAATCTAACAACATTTCAGCTATGACGAATGCAAACTGAATTGTCTTTAATGCATATAATTAACTGTAACGTTCACTTAACTGTAACGTTAGTCACCCTTTTACAGGATTTGCTGTCGTTAAATAACGTAAATTAATATTGAACGCTTGTAATGGGGTTAAATTCAGCGTCTATAAAATACAGTGAGCATGAAAAACTTGGCAAAGAGTAGATGTACAATACTTTCCAAGTACGATTTGTATTTTCAACAAAATTACGGCGTTGCGATTTAACCAAGTAAATTAAAACTATCAAATACTCGGTTGGTAACATTTACAGAGACCTACTACAGAATGCAGAGATGGTTACAGATATATACAGATAGCAGACTGCTATTGCTCAGTCATATAACGGCGGTCAGTTGACCTATTCATGTGTTTCCTGGCTTTCACACACCAGTATTACACACAACATTCTTACCAACAAACTGACTGTTTTTCCACATAAACTGTTAGTCCATTGGTGGGAGACAAATGACGCTTGTCACAGTGACTTTTGTCAAACTTCGGAAAGAATGTTGGCCGAGCTGGGGTTCGAACTCAAACCCCTGGATTGACAGCCAGCGTCGCTACCGACTGAGCTACCGGAGCTCAGAGCATTTGTTCTACACAATTTTACGATTCAGCATAATCCCATCTGTTTCTTCTTAGTAAAACGATGGTCAGGAAGCAGATGCAGTTCAGTACATTTAAATAACCTGTGTAACCAGACAGGATGTAAATATTTCGAACAAGAAGGCCAAATGTCCCTTTATTTCAAACAAGAATGCCTAGATGTGCCTATATTGCTACCATAGCCTATATAAAAAGGTTACTAAGAGCAGAAAGGTTCAATATTGACGTAGGGATTAAACGTTTTACATGCTACGATCTATGTGATATTCAACATGTTCAACTTTTTTTTTTTTTTAACAATAAACTGTTTTAAATCCTCTAACTAGATCCATTAGATAAAAAAACAAAGGTGCTAAAATATTAACATATATAAGGTGTATTGCCTCTAGTTATAAGTTAAGTGTGACACAAGCTTAGGAAGGAGAGGTGGAAGTCTATTCTCCTTCCAGTTTAGCAGAAGTATGATAGCAAAAACGGGAGTATATAAACAAAAAATACGAAGTAATTAAAAAAGAAAAGAAAGATATGTATGATCAAGATTTATCATTATGAAAGTTCACATGTATAGTCAACATATAGCAAGAATTATTAAGTCTGTTTTGTTTGTTTGTAATGTCACTTTAATCGTTTTGAATATGCCAGTAGAAGACTGAAAAATAAACAAAAGAAAATGGTCAAGTCAGTTCCCCAAGAGCAAAGAGCGAAAACCAGTTGGTACGAATCGTTCATCTCGGGCGAAACATGAAAAACCGGGTACGAATCAAATTAATTTTAGAAATCGGATGAAATCGTGAAAACAGCGAAGTATTCATAGCGGAAGGAAGCAGAGACAACTTAATAACTCTATGGGAACCGATGACACTTTGTCGTCTATTAAATAAGAATGACCAAAATCGCCAAGCGATGACATGCTGCATTTACAAATAATAATCACGTTACGGCCATGCGTATTGCATAGTTAGATTAACGTTGTTTTTACAGTTTCTAGAATTATACTGTAATATGTAGTAATTAAAATGAATCATCATTGATTTTTAAAGATGACACATTTAATTAAAAATCTCAATATCGTAAATAGGCAAAAACATCGCCAGAAAATGTTTTCTGAGCTTTGATGAATCGGGTCGTAAACCAAACTATAAAATAGAAATATCTTTAAAAAAGATAAACGGCGATCAATATGAGAAAACACAAAGAAATGGAACATGCGCATATTATTTGATATTTTATCTTGACAGAAAACAATAACGTTAAATATGTAATATTTGGTTTATAAATGGTTTAGTTCATATATATATACTTTGGTTTTGATATGAATGAGAGAGAAAAATAAAAGCTTGCCTCTGTCGGGAAGCGAACCACACATCAATTACACTAGCGCGACTTCAAGGCCGAGAATACGTCACATGACTGGAGATTACGCGAGGCTTCCAAGAGGTGTACAAGTTTCAATTGACGATAAATAACTGAAAACTTATTATGTTTAACAAATAATTAATATTTTGCTCTGAAAGATTATATTTCATACGTTTTCACTGATTTTTTTCACTGAAATTTATTTCTTAAGGAAAACAATTAAAGATTAGTATGCAGAAAATTTCATTTTAAAACTTCTCTTATTTGTGCCGCTCGTAGGATCGCCAACTTAACTATGAACCAATCAAAACGTTTAATTTCCTTTATTTCTTCGACATTATTCATTAAATACAACATTTGATTGGTCTACAATCTAGATCATTTGTTTAACATCTAGGTCAAAACCCAGTTAATCAGCTATCGCCGAAAAAAGCGTAGACTAGGAAGTTAGGGAAAAGTTATTAAATACCCATTACATGTGTCTAAAGTTTTGTAATAACGGTAGAAGACATACGTATTTTGTATCATGCTGTTTCTTAAACCATTTTATACAATTTATTTATTAATAAAGGTTTTTTTTTTTTGTTCAAACATATAACAGAGTTTTTCTTAACAATAATAATGTTGGTTGCACCCTTTTCGATTAAGTCACTACATGGTACCAGGGACGTAGATAAGAGGGATAAGTAACTAAATCATATACTAAAATATCACCCGTGCCGACATTTGTAGCAAGTAAAACTCAAAAACTATTCATGATATGAAAATAAAAAATATATTTTCTTGAAGTTGAAACATTCTTCTATTGCAGTAGATAACAATATTTTAATATATTACGGGATTTGATAATATGTTATCCGTATGAAAAATGTCAGTCTATTAATTTTAGGAAAAATATAATATAATTCAGAAATCCCAATATCGGTGTCTTTTAAAACAGTCATTGTTCAAAATACAAAGACATTCAAGTTATTCATTGTATCTCTAACTTTAGTTGAAATGTTAAGCTTTCAGAATATGTATTTTTTGTTTATGTGCCAAATGTGACTTCAAAGTTATTTTTGCTACAAAATGTGAAAATTTGGACAATTTTATTTCTATGTGTGATATTTTAATCAGATAACAGGTGTACATGTGGAGTTGCCTATCCCTCTTAACTATGTCCCTGATGGTACACAATTAAAACCTATCCCGTACTGACGCCGCGCTTCCAAGCGACGTCAATGAGTACTTGCCATAACACCATCTTAACTCTCATCCCCCTGATATCCTGCAACCGTAATCTTCATTCATGATTTTCGACATCTTACATATTTAATGAATAATCCTTACAAACTATGAATAAATAAGTAAAGAACAATGAATTCTAAGATCAGACTGCATTAATGTACAATCTGAACTTGCTCAATTTTGTTCATAATTGTTGAATAAGGTCGTACATAAAATAACAGACATAGCTTGTATAAAACTGTACATACCAAAACTGACATATGTTGTAAACAGTCGTACATGATATAACAGGTATATGTTGTAAACAGTAATACATAACATAACAGGCACATGGTGTGTACAAAAGTACATAACATAAATGACATATTATGTTCTAAAAAGGAGTATATAAAACAACAGACATAACTTGTATAAAACCGTACATAACATAACAGATATATGTTGTATAAAGTCGTACATAACATAACAGACATATGATGTATAAAGTCGTACATACCAAAACATGTATAACTTCTACAGTTGTACAAAAAACATAACAGACATATGTTATATAAAGTCGTACATAACATAACAGACAAATAGTGTATAAAGTCGTTAAAAACATAACAGACATATGTTGTATAAAGTCGTACATACCAAAACATGCATAACTTCTATAAAAATGTACAAAAACATAACATACGAGTACATAACTTGTATAAAGACGTACATAATGGAACATGCATAATTAATTAATTATGTTGTATTAAGTCGTACATATCGTAACATACACATGTTGTATGAAGTCCTACATAATATATAATACATTAATTGTATAAAGTGGTTCATAACACAACAGACATATGTTGTATAACTTCCTATATAACATAACATACATATGGTGTTTAATGTCCTGTGAATCTCATTGATTTAAGGGACGGTACTACACAGATGTGTGTTTAGTCTAAAAACGAGTTATCTTTCTTTTTAAGTAATAGAAGTCCATGTATCTCTTGTTTCATGGCGCCTCTAAAACATATGGTAGTAGTTTATGTACCATGACGAGAACGTGTTCTTCGTTGATCATTAAATAGCAATTTTCAGCTCTTAGTTTGTGAAAGTGGGAGAATCGTTTATCTTGAAGAAAAAGTATCAATTGTACATTGAAATGATTAACCCATTGAATATTTTCATAAAAAGCGAGCTGCAGATGTGTAAAAAGGCGGTTCAAATTAACCAGAGACACATTTATTATAAAAGATAGATATGTATTGTGTTTGACTTATACAATAACTAAAATATCGTCTTTAACATACATACGTACATACATACATACATACACACATTTATACATGAACACCAGATCTAACGAATTTGGCTATTATTGCATCTACGTACAGTGACAACTCAGGTGAGTCTGTGCATACGCACATTCTCACCAGAGTTTAGTGTAGTAATAGAACCAGTAATAACTTTTTTAAAAATAAGCTAATCGTATAGCCCCAATGATGTTAGACCCATTTTGAGATCCCGTTATTCGAAGTCGCAACAATTTTAAGGGCTTAAATCATATATTTTCCCCCTCTATATTTTTACATAAAATCTCACAACTTCAAGTAAAGAATATAAAATAGCAAAACCCAAATTTACCACGTGATCCTGTCACTGACATGTTAAACAGGTCGACAGGTCGAATTACAAACTACTTGCAAGTGTGACCTATATAATTTAAACGTCAAGGTTGATAAACAAAGAACGGTCGTTCATAGCACAAACATATACATATACAGTGTCACATAGACTTTAAACCGAGCTGTAACTTTCGTTAATGATACAGAAAGCAAATCGCCGGAAAGTACCACATGTCACCTCTTCTTTGTTACAAATAAGTGACTTGGAACATCTCCGGGGTAGGCCTATCTCCGTATAAAGTAGTCTGCTTAGTTCACGGCAAATTGTAAATTCAACACGTATTTAATTGTTCTGCAAGGTAAGTAGAAAGTCACAACAAATTTAAAGAATTAAAGAAAAGGGTTGTTTTAAATAACAAGATTAATGACTCGATCTATCAGATGTTTTTCACTCTGTGTGGAAATTTAGACTGGAGTCCGTCCCTATGTTAAAGTATAGTTACAGCATCTGGACTAAAATACTGCAATAATCTATTTATAGAGTACGTTTCTAGTTTTAGGCTTTAACTTCAGGTAATCTGATTTACTGTTGTTGTTAATTAAGTATGTTTTATAATGCAAATTTATGTATGATTTATATGTGATCAGTGGCTAGCGATTAGGCGTCTTGTATTTCTTCTAAATGCTGTTTTGTACAGCTTTCAACAGCATTTCAGTTATATCCCGGCTGGGTAAATTACCAATATTACCGATACTGTCTCACTGCATCAGTCGTAATGTTATCTCCGCAACCCTTTACTCAATTACTACCATTTTTTTAAAGTATACTGTATGACTCTATCGGGGTAGATCCCTGATTGTTCGCTCCCGAAGCTAACTTTCTAACCACTTCAACATCTTCTTGTCTTCTTCTTCTAATATTGTACAGGGTCTACTCTGGGGCATTATAGTTCTAGCATCTGACAGGTGCAGATGAATTAAAGCGACATAGTTAGATACAAGGGAGTCCGGGTGCCCTAGCTCTTTCCGAAACTTGCTGATACCCCTTGGTTCTGTAACGTGCTCAGCGTATAGCACCGATACTAGTTTGTAAGCGATGCACTTTTTCCCGGAGAGTACCTGTACTTTACCACTAGTGGTGTGAGAGACAATTAAAAGCACCTAAGAAACTAAATTCCAGAACCCGGATCGAGATTTGAACTCGGACCTCTTTAACTGTCCTTCGTTTTAACCACTAGACCAACGGGCCACTCCGGGCATTTGGTCTCAGTGAGCACCCAGATAAACCAGAGCAATCGAACATTCTCATCAGAGCCACTATTGTCCGCTTACAATTAAAATAGCCAAACATTCAGCGTATGGTGAAGATCTGGAAATGTAGCCCATCTAAATTCACTTCCATACCCATCACTGACTGTGATACAAAAAAGGAGTAGCAACAAGATCCAAAATAGCCTGACGCGAAATATGTAGATCAATATAGCATTAACACTTTAAAGGATGATCTGCGTCCATTCTAGCAAAAAGAGAGACTATATATATAAGTATAATCTGTGCTCAGAATTTGTGCTCAAGAATCTGATTTGTCAGAAGAAAATTTGTTCTCCAAATTGACTAATCAGAAGCCATATTTTGGAGCATGGAGTTCATTTCTGACCACTGAGAATGTTAACGGAGTTTTAAAGTTTCGGACGCGAGTCGAGTTAACGAGTTTAGTCGAAGAGTTACGAGTTCGCGGCTCGTGATGGTGTTAGACACACTTGTCGTAAAATGACGTTTCACTAATTGTTTTCAAAATGTGTAATAATATATCAGCAAACATCGTTTCAGGCTTGATTCATATAAACTTGATTAAATTGTTGGAAAACAAGAAATAATCAACACGATGTTTTCAAAATTGCACAATGCAAGCTCGTCAAAGGGACAAACGGTTGAAAAGCAGCTATCTTATGTTTCGTATGGCAGGGTAAAAAGAAGAAGGAAAGTGTCATTTTGAATGAGTTATGGCCCTAACAAAAGATCAGCAGTCAAGATTACAGAGCAGAGTCGAGAGAGCGTAAACATGTAAAGAAAGTTGAGGCAGGCAAGTTAAAAATAACCGAATTACCACTATGGTATATACATAACAGTTATTTATACCGCAGGGACGAGGACTAGAATATACTAATAGCAAGATTTCTACTTATCACGTAATACATGCATTGTCGGCTATTATATATGAGCCTTTCCACGAGAAATTCAACAGTATGAACTCTGTGTAAAGTATTGACCCGGATCAGACTAAGCATGCCGCGCAGGCTAGCCCGGAAAGACACTGTTCGCCTCCTGTGGATGTTCTGTCTCAGTAATCATTACTCTATACCTCTGAAACGGAATGTGTCGGTCCGGATTAGCCTGCGCGGACGGGTCGATATATTACGCAGAGTCAATAATGTTGGTTTTCTAGTGGAACGGCACATATACATTTGACTATCGAATGTGTGCATAGAGCAAGACTATAACATATTTAAACGCATACACACGACACTGCTAGCCGAGTTAAACTGTGTCAATAAAGATAACGTGCTACAATAACAGGATTGATATTTTATACCAACTTATAAAGTAAAAGTTAAACGATAGAACTACCACCTGTCCGGGAGCAAGACTACACAATAAAACGCACGTAACACGCTACTGCTAGGTCAAGCTAACTGTGACATACATAACGTGAGGATAAACAACAACATGGTGAGGTTATGTTTTCTTATTTCTGTTTCTGTTGTATGTAGAATGTCGTTAAAAGAAGTGGTTTTAAATGTTTACGTTGTAGCGTTCGTAGATAATGCGATATTTAAAACAGAAATACTTTGTTGGAAAGGGCAGCTTACATATTGGTATAAAAGGAAACATCTTTTAAATCACCGGGGGGGGGGGGGGGGGGGGGGGGGGGGGGGGGGGGGGGAAATACATGTATTTTCCTATGTAACATCTGTTAGCTGCAGCTGTATGCATGCATAATTGACATTACGTAATTATGTCGCGGTCTTCGTGTGAAATATACTTCTCGGTAGTGTAGTGGTAGTGTGCATCGGGTGCGAGATGTCGTGAGTTCGATCTTCGACCGGGTCATGCCAGAAACTAAAATGTCGTAGTAGACCTATTAAATGTATTTCCCTCCTTAGCGGTTAGGATTGTGAGGTTAGTGTTACGGCTAAAACGCTGGTGTCATGATAAATAAACGAATAATACTGGTAAATTACCAAGGACACGCCGTTATAGCACTGATATTATTTTGAAAGCGGCTTAAAACATCATACAAACAAACCATGCTGTATAAAGTGTACCATCAACGTTATACAATGTAGTTACATCTGTTTTCCCCGAAGTACATGTAAAGCCATCGATAACATCGTATGAGCCAGTGCATGGAAAAAAGGACACGTTTGTTCGGAACAGTGTCATCTTGTCCATCGTCTAAGTCTTATCCAAACCTTCACAAATTGACAGAATATTCTCACAAGCTTGTTTAAGTCAAAATGTATAGGAATTTATTAGTGTAGAACTTAATCAGACTGCGAATGCACGGGATGATCTGGATATTTGATGTTCCCAATAGACAACTTGTATCTCTTAACATGAACTTTAAATTTATTTACACTGATCCTAGCCAGTAGGCCTATTCTTAGTCGTTCTAGTAGCTGTTTGTTTTGTGTTTTAAGCGGCTTTCAACAAGATTTTCTTTATATCACAGCATTTCCTGAGTAAGTTACCAATGCTATTGATCCATTTATCTTGACACCAGTCAGTCAGTCAGTTGTAATGCTAACCCCACAACCCTGAGCAACAAGGAAGGCAGACATTACTACCATTTTGAAAATACTTTGGTATGATCCGACTGGGTATCGAACCCGCGACCGCCCTCACCCGAGGCGCATGCTCTACCGCTACACCACCGAGGCGTTCCGTCCTAGTAGTATTGGTTTATTTACCAAGGGATCATGAATAAGTGAACTGTCGCCGTGATATAGCTGAATTAATGTTGAAACGAAATCGGACAATGAAACAAATTAAACCAAATCGTTCTAGTATGATACTGTCAACTGATTTACGTGCTGTCATCGAACTAATGCTAGGATCATCGTATATCAGTGTACAGTGGTTTCGTTGTCTAAATAAATAACTTCATTCCGCAATCAGTTGCTAAATAAGCCGGCCCATGGGAAGTGGTACAAGTTGATTTGTGCGACCAGTGCAGATCCAGACCAGCCTTTGCAACCATACAGTGTGATCAAGATATCCACTGTTCAAATTTAGTGTGTGTGTAAGCTTGTAAACGGCTTCTGTCAACGTGTGTAGCTTATTGTAAAACGGAGCAGATGGACAGGTTGATCTGAACCTTCACAGTTGAAAAATGTCAACTTGTACGTGTTGCTACGGACGGATTCAAATGTCCATCAATTGACTAACGCTGACACTTTTGCTAGATATTAAAATTATTAGATATGTCTACTACGTTTTTGTATTATGTTGTATAATCTGTTTTCGTATCCCTCATGTATTTTCTGGAATGTTGTTCTGTGTGTTTGGTTTTCCAATGTTCTACCAGTCTGTGATCTATATTGATAAACTAGACAGAAAATCAGACTGGAAAAACAGTTGAATCACATCATGTGATATCAGCTGTAATCTGTCTGTTTATCAATATCTTCATAACTGAGCAGCTTAATCCTTTCCCACATACAGACGCAATTTGACGCCACTGTAGAAGACGACTTTTGAGAACTTTGTGGCAAAAGTAGAAATTTTCTTTTTCTTTCTACCATGTTCAATAATTATACATACGTTCATTTTAAAAGCAAATTATTTTGTTTTTGCCTATATGTTTTCAACGTCATCTGCTGCATATATATTGTATGTGGGAAAGTGTTAACTGGGAAGCAACTTTATGCGAACCAGATAGACTAGAAATACAATACTAATATGCGGTATCATTTTTATCGACATATTTTCTCTATTGTTAAATTGTGTTAATCATATATACATATTTTCATGTATATATATATATATATATATATATATATATATATATATATGCACGAAATTGACGTTTGACATATATAAAGTGAAATGTACAACAGCATAGCTGTCACATCTCTCATCTGTTCCAATATCCAATAAAACCCGTTTGTTTTGGGTACTTAGATTGAAAATATGGTCTCAGTGAGATCATTCATTCAAGTACCATTAACATAACGTTTGAATACCCAAAAAAGGTTTTCATAACATAAAATTCGTCTCTTTATATATTGTTCTAGGATAAGAAAGTCTGGACACTGATTTTAAGCTCGACTATTCGGAGAATATGAGAGCTATGGTACTCACCCTGGCGGCGTCGTCGTCGTCGTCGGCATCACATATTGGTTAATGTTTTGCATGCAAGTACTTATATTACCTATTATCAGTTGCTATTGAATGCATTGTATTTAAACTGTCTACAATGCTTCCTAACCATCACATCTATGTAAATAATAAAGTTAGATGATTTTATCTTGCATATGGTGCAAATTATGGCCCTTCATTATTTGTATTAGAGACTTTGCCATTATTAAACTAATAAGCGGTGGAATAGTCTTGCGGACAGCTCGTTTTTATAGCATTGGTTTGCTCCAGGAAAACCAACCTTTGTATATAGCATATGTGACACGTGGATAAATATTCATCTCAAATATATGTATCCATGCCACCTGACCCGAATGCACACTGTTTGTCAAAAGTGTATAAGATCCCGTCGTGGACGAATGGTAAGCATCAGGGAGTTGGAACCGGATGTCCCGGGTTCGAATACCGCTCGCGGCGGTCATGGTAGAATAACCATGGACAAGGCACATTTACTAGACAAATACGGGTGTGTTTACCCAGAGATCGTGATAAGTATTCTGTCGTCGTGATATAACTGAAATAATGTTGAAAATGACGTTAATCCCAATCAAGCAAATACAAATCAAATTTTTTTGAAAGTATCTGTGACTAATTGGTTATTACTGTCAACACATATCAAACGGCACGGATGCACATATTGATCTAAATATCCCCTGATTGCACATGTATTTAACATATTGGTGAGACTGTGATACGTTTTTTCTTACAGGTTGACAGATTAAGCGACACACAAGTAAAAGGTAACTATAGCTAGATGATATATTGACAAGTGTCAAAGTATAAGTCCTAAGTAACAAGGGAGACCCAATACAAATTAATGAGTCACTTGTACTATAACTTTGTTCAATCATGAAATAATTATGAGTCCCATAGACTGTTGTGAGTACATGACTCAGTAGTGTTATTCGCAGATTACAAAATCACTGTTAAGCTAAATGGACAAAGATAATTAGAAAGATATGTGTTTGTTTCTATTTGATGCTTCAATTTTTTCCTTTTTGTCAGAGCTCTAAATAAGGAACGTATGTTTTGTTTACTGAAATCCATATTTGATAAGCGCATCAGTGGTATAGTTGTAGAGCTTCTCGCTCGGGTGCGGGATGTCGCGAATTCGATCCCCGGCCGGGTAAGACCAAATATTTTACAAATAATAGAAATGCCCCAAACCAGGGTTGCGGGGTTTGCATTACTCTTGACTGCCTATAGTGTTAGAATAAATGGACCAGTAGTATTGGTGACTAACATAGGAAATGCCATGATAAAACTGAAACAATATTGAAGGCGGTGCAACACACCAATCAATCAATCAATCAATCAATCAATCGATATTTGATCCCCTAATCTCAGTTTGCATGTTCTGGATCGAGTTAACAGAATGGGACAAATCAGTTGAGTACAACACTATAAAGTTGTGTTGATAAATAGAGCGATTATCAAGGCCTGTCAATATACATAATCATACCATGACTTGATTAGCTGGATTCTTTTATAATTCTTTCATGTTGAACAATTTATACCGTTACCCCACCTGCAAATTCATTATGACTCATCTGCAACAGACGTCTTCTGTAAAAAAAAAAAAAGGGCGGAAAAGGAGGAAATTACTCATAATGAGCAATTTCTCCTTTTGTCACAAGATTTTCAACTTCATTCAATAATGGTTCTTTCATTGATGTAGATATTTTTTTTCCACATTTTTCTGAAGTAGTCTGCTGCAGATTTGTTGTATGTGGGAAAAGGATTGCGTCAAATGTCATTGTCTATACATATGGCGAGTTGTTTTACTTGCGTTACATTCTCAAAATAAATACCAGTCAAATGCAAAGATCGCTCAAGCATCGCGTGATGATTTCATTTAACATTCAAAATAACAACATCCATGATCGATCCAATGGTTATACTATCGACTTTCTCATCGATAATAAATGTATACTGAGTCAGTGTATGAGAAAATGTACAGAATTTACATTTCTGAACAGTGTCGGTTCAGACGATCTTTTCCACCTGCTCCGTCTTATCATAATCTACACAGAAGTTGACAGAATCCTCTAACAAGTTTGTGTAAGCAATATGTGAACAGTGTTGATCTTGATCAGACTGTGGTTGCACTGATCTGGATCTATATTGTTCACAAAAGCCAACGTGTACCTTTTTGTATGCACTGGCTCAAACATGACAGCAAAGATTTATACCATGTGTGAGCGTTCCTCTTTGTAAGACAAGACATCCTTTATAGACCAGTTCAGCCTGTCTGTCTGTCAAGTTAGTATTTTGGTTATATTTAAAGGATATTGGAAGCAGACACATGTTTCGAGCACTCTTGTTTAAATGTTTACACGTGGGCTTTGATCAACCTACCCTTGACAAGCACAGGTGTCAGTCTCGTTTAAAAATCTAAAAATAGCATTTGACTATATATATATATAGTCAAATGCTATTTTTAGATTTTAAACGAGACTGGCACCTGTGTTGACAAGCAATGCGATACAAAGCAGATATCATTATTTATACGTACATCATATACAACTGAATTATTGTCCCCCGCTTTTAGCGAAAGCTGGGGACTATTATTTCTCATTCGTCAGTCAGTCCGTCCGTCAGTCCGTCAGTCCGTCCGTCAGTCCGTCAGTCACGCTGTCACAAAAACTTTAACCTTGGTCATAACTTCTTAACCGTAATAGGTACTGCTTTCATATTTCACATGTGTATTCCTTGTGACAACCCCTTTCCATCAATACCAATTTTTTTGACCTTGTGACCTTGACCCTGGCGGGGGACCATGATTCTCTGAATTTGCTTGTTTAGTTCAACGTTAATCGGATGTATCATTAAACATTGTAAAAGCAGCCACTTGGAAAACAACCATCATATTATTGTAGAAACCAGAAAACCGGATGAACCAATTTGATATAGAGTTTAAATCATTGTGGGAAAGAGAAGAGTCATTCGTTTAAATCAATTTCTTCCTTTCAAACGATGTGTTATGATAATTCTTTTGCTGAAAGAGGCGACATTAAAATGTTTTTGTGTAAATGAACCGGTTTACAAGATTATGGTGTGCAGGTTAATTACCGTGACATACAGTGTATATGTATTGATGCACACACCAAATATATGTCGTTAGCCGTATGCCATTACTACTAAACATGATCAATTACACCTGCTCAGTAACCCTTACCAACATATAACAAATCTGCAGCACATCACTTTGAAATCATATATATATAAAGCCAAACATAGGGAAAAAGAAAGTTAAATTTCCGTTTACCATGATTTCAAATGTCGTCTTTTGCAGTTGTGTGTCATAACACGTTTTCAAATGGGAAAGGGTTAAAGAGAACCTAGTTATAGCTTTTTCATTTATTTATTTTTGTAGAAGATAGTCAATTTGTGAAGTTTAGCCTTTACCTCTTATCTATTCGTTCTAACTCCTCTGCAGCAGACGACATTTGAACTCATGGCAAACGGAGAAATTGCTCATGAGCATTTTCCCTTAAAATTGCAACAATCTTTTCAACTCTAAAATAATTTTACTTTTATTTATGAAGATTTTTCACATTTTTGGCAAGATGATTTAAAAATCATCTGTTGCAAATGTGCTGTATGTTGGAATGGTTTAATTGTTCATGACTTCCCTGTTCTACGCCGTCTCTCAATGCTTCTACATATATCTGAAATCCAGATTTTTGGAAATCATGTTTAAAAATGCCGTATAAGTGAAAGGACTACCTCTACACACTAAGCATCTTGACACGCAAACTGACCTTCCGTGGTCTTGATATAATAGATGTGTTGATTAGGGTTTGTCGCCGTTTTCAACAATTAGTCAGTTAAATCTCGGCGACCTGGTCACCCCTCCCTGTGCGTTTTCTGGCTTTGTCACTATAGTTCTTTACAAAACAATATTTTAAAGCAACTGGCCGCTTTTCCACATCGTCTGTTAGCCGATTGAAGGACCGAGCTAGGGTTCGAATTCACAACCTGACAAAACAGAGAACTTACCAAAAGTAATTTGCGATCACATTTGAATGTCCAGATGTCTTCTTCTTCGGACAGACTAAACTTGTTTCTGACAGGTATATTAGTTCCTCAGTAAATTACATATTAATTACATGATGTACAATAGACTCGTATTACTCGGAACATGTGAACAATCCAATATACGTTAAACTCGAACACTTTCCTGGAATGGATATGTCTTTTTAAAACAGAGAAACGGCAGATCTGATTGCTCATACGAACTCATACGAACACTCAGAACTTGTGTTGTGGTGATTTCATCACTGGGTTGATTTTCACAACAAACACGTTTTCAAGGATAAAACTCCCAGGAAGAGATCAAGATGATCTCAACTTTGGACTGTCATTATCACGATCTTACACAGACACAAATTTCCCTCTTATGTCTTTACCAACCAGCATACCGTGCAGTGTTTGACGAAAATAAGAACGAGAAAAATGAGGTTGAATATCGGCACGTAGAGGACATGTTAACAAAGCTCGGTCTGGACCCGTCATCTCAACAGTTGGAATCAATCTATGAAGATCTGGATGTATACTGTGAGTAAATCATACTTTATCACTTATGCTTAAGGAAAACCAAACAAAGTTATTTGAATCCGGTGACGACTCAGATAAGACTGCACATGTGCGCAGTCTTATGCGCATCTACACTGTTCTCAAAAGTTACACAAGATTTAGAAAATTATAGTCGCTCAAACATCGACTTTCATATAGCCAATATACGTCTAAAGGGCCCCATAAACTTGGGGGCCGACATTCGGTACAATTCCCAAGCCTCAACAGTACATATTATATAGTTTCCACCACAATATATAGTTGCAAATATAAAATGTTTACACATTTAAACAATAATACTCATTTATGGAATGGAGAGCTTTTTTTTCGTTTTCACTCGGTTTTATAGAATGTGTGATCAGGTTTTTTTGTTCATACCCCCATGGAAACGAAAAAAAACCGCTCCATTCCTTATATTTTAGCATTAATATGGCAGTGAATATGGCAATAATTTCAGTGAGTAATAAAACATAATAGTATTTTACAACCATAATACAGCACGTCGCAAATGTTAATTTTTTTTATTCATGAGGTTATGAACAAAATATTTCGGCCAATCACAGACAAGCAAAAGTGATGAACACAAAAAAAACTAAAATATTTTCAAATGAATTCCCTTTATCTTATTTAAATGAAGTCCCCAATTTGCCATTTTACGAGTCCAAAGGACCCGCCCCAAACCTCAAACAGGGCTGGCCTCGCTACTGAGCTAGCTTTGAAACAGCGTTCGCCCTGGGATCCAGAGTTCGGTCCAGGTCTCTACCACATCAATAAAGAAGCTAGTATAATAACAAGGCACAATAAGTGCGATTTCATACTCATGCGTACATTGTCTGCATTTGCATGAAATAGAATTGATGCGCAAGTAGACATTTATCAACACATAAGATATGTTTTTCCTGGAGTTTTAATTAATTGTGTTTAAAACGTTGTGGCAAAATAATGAATTTAGAGCGTTTTCCTCTTTTGTCACAATGTTTCAAACTTCATGATATAACTCCTATTTGAAGAGTTATTTTCAAGGTGGCTCACAGCAGATGTGTTGTATGTGGATAGTTAGGTCACGAACACGGGGTTTATAAAGCAAATGGGTTCAACACTTAAGATCTTCTGTTTTTGTCTGAAGAGATAGCAGAACTTCGACCTATTCCCACATACGAAAACAACTATCTGCTGCAGACGACTTTGTAAAGGAGAGTTCCTATCATGGAATCTATTTGTTTCGAAAAAGCTGTGGTGGTGAACTCACTTTATTGTTTATTGAATATAGTAGGAAACATAGTGACTAAAGAAGAAATTGCTGATACTGAGAAAGTTCTCCTTTTGCTGCAATGTTTTCAAAGTATTCTGGTTTAGATGTTTTAAATGGGCAAGGATTAATCTTACAGCTTTTGCTCTTTACAGGTGCTGGTAGTTTTGCATTCCCGAATTTCCTACAAATCATGGTGAACAAGTTTGTCAAAGAATCCTCTCAAAGTTCAAAGAAGCCAAAAAAGAAGGTTCGAATCAACGGTATGGACGATGATTTAGAGAAGGAAATGCGAGAGGCGTTTAGAGTATTTGATGCTGATGGTAATGGGTTTATAAGTCATGGTAAGGAGAAACGCCCACATTTTTGTCACGGTAGTGGAACGCCTGCAGAGGCCGGGTGCTCGACTTGTCACCGCGATTGTTCAAGGGGGCACTGCGCGTCTGTCTGGTGAACTTCGCCTAACTTTTGAAAATAAGTAAAAAAATAAAGATAGCGACGAGTCGACGACATTCTTGTCTAGCCATTTTCAAAATCGTTTGCTTCCGTTAAATTGGGCATATATCACTTTACAACAAATCTATGTCTACATGTGAAGTAGACATATGCCTATTATAAAATCGTTATTTGAAACAATAGTTCCACTTTCAATCGAAATCCTATTAAAGCAAAGAAAAATGATATGCACGTTAAGATTTTACTCAGAAGCTACACATATTGCTTCTCTACGTATAGCTGGACATTGGATGTTCTAATGAGACTTCAAATGTTTTAGCGGTGCTCTAGGAAAACCAACCTTAATGTAGTTATTGCACCCAATGTGTCACCTGTCTGCATATCCTTGCTGATAATCCAAATGAGCCGTCCCGCTAGAAAACCAACATAATGGCCTCTGTGTAATGTATCGACCCAGATCAGCCTGCGCAGTCCGCGCAGACTAATCCGGACCAACACATTCCGTATCAGGGGGATAGAGGTATAGAGTAATGATTCCTGAAACAGAAAATCCAAATGAAGCGAAAAGTGTCTATCCGGGTAAGCCTGTGCGACATGCTTATGTTGATCCGGGTCAATACTTTACGCAGAGTCCACAATGTTGGTTTTCTCGTGGAACGGCTGATATCAATATATCTGCGTAATGTATCGACCAGATCAGCCTGCGCTGTCCGCGCAGACTGATCCGGCCGACACATTCCGTCTAAGGGGGGATAGATAGAGTAGTGAGTCCACAATGTTGGTTTTCTCGTGGAACGGCTCATATCAATATATCTGCGTAATGTATCGACCAGATCAGCCTGCGCTGTCCGCGCAGACTGATCCGGCCGACACATTCCGTCTAAGGGGGGGATAGATAGAGTAGTGAGTCCACAATGTTGGTTTTCTCGTGGAACGGCTGATATCAATATATCTGCGTAATGTATCGACCAGATCAGCCTGCGCTGTCCGCGCAGACTGATCCGGCCGACACATTCCGTCTAAGGGGGGGATAGATAGAGTAGTGAGTCCACAATGTTGGTTTTCTCGTGGAACGGCTGATATCAATATATCTGCGTAATGTATCGACCAGATCAGCCTGCGCTGTCCGCGCAGACTGATCCGGCCGACACATTCCGTCTAAGGGGGGGATAGATAGAGTAGTGCTTGATGTCCACCAAAAATGCAGCTGCGGCGATACACATCTGCGTAATGTATCGACCAGATCAGCCTGCGCTGTCCGCGCAGACTGATCCGGCCGACACATTCCGTCTAAGGGGGGGATAGATAGAGTAGTGCTTGATGTCCACCAAAAATGCAGCTGCGGCGATACACATCTGCGTAATGTATCGACCAGATCAGCCTGCGCTGTCCGCGCAGACTGATCCGGCCGACACATTCCGTCTAAGGGGGGGATAGATAGAGTAGTGAGTCCACAATGTTGGTTTTCTCGCGTGACGGCTCAATTGGTTGTTGCTTTACAGACGTTACGATAAACTTCTATGACTTACTAGCGAAAAATACAGGGCCAGATCGGACTGTGTAGATGTCTAGCTAGTATGCATCTACACTGGTCATACATGGTGGTTTTTCGCATAGCGCCGCATATTCCCTGTTCGCACTGATCACGTGAATCTTTTTCACATGGCAAGTCTGATTTACATTTATTTCTATAACAGCTGAGTTAAAACATGCCTTAAGCAATATGGGAGAAAAAATGACGGACGAGGAAATCGAAGAAATGATGGAAGAAGCGGATAAGGATGGAGACGGACAAATCAGTTTTCCAGGTAATCATATATTTAAATCCTTTCCCTTCACACATGGAGACGAACTTTGATGAATCTACAGAAGCCGTCTTTTTAAAACATAGTGACCAAAGATGTTATATATATTATATATCCATATATTGTCTTTATGTTTTTAAAGTCGGCTGCTACATATTTGTTAATTGCTCTAAAAAACCTTTGTAGTCTGTAGTCTACAATGAACATTTACTTCTATCTTTTGGAAATGCTTTCCTTGTTATATTTAGTCTGCAATACTTAAGTAATGTATTTCAATCGTTTCAGAATTCTGTGCCATGATGCCCAATCCATAATGCTCAAGTTCGGGAAAACACACCCATCCGAAGTCACACAATTACTTCCACAATGTGTTTTTAATCGGTGATTCGTAGACTTCCATGTGCCTTTTGTGTTCACGAAGTTGTGATGATTATTTCGTGGGTTTAATGTGCCATGTTTTTATTAGAATGTGCGAGAATCACACACAGTTTGTATCTGATCTGTGAGTGCGATTTCTCAAGTACCACAACAACCAGGATGAATGTTTATTATTGTCCAGTGATCATGCAAAGTATCAGTCCATTGTGTATTGTGTAAAATGACGACTTGAAATAACGTTTTTAAAAAAGGAGTAATTGAGCATATTATTTTTTAACCCTATGTCAACACACTCATATGTTTGTTTCGAGATCTTTCATTACAATAATTAAAGCAAACGACTCTGAGAATAAAATATCAGGGAAACCAATAAACCATTAAACATAGACAAATGCCAGCTAACGTCCATTGCTATGTTTTAAATCGTATGCTATTGTACTCGACGTAAAATAACAGATTATGTGATGAAGGTTGGTCAATTAATAAATAAAAACCTGGGTGCGTATATGATGCCGGTAACAAGGAGTGAGTGCGACAAGTGTTGCCTGTTTACACAATGTGTTATTCAGAGAGTCATATGTTTTTAAGATATTAAGAAAAATGTAACACATTTTTTGAAAATTCGAATATTTTGATACGAACTTGAAAACATTGTTGAACAAAAAAGGAATCATAACTAATTTTTAAAGTTGTTCTTTTCCAGCAATGTTGTCACAATTTATTGGTCTGTTGTAAGGCCCTCGAATGTCATATAAAGGGAAATGATTTTAGTCATGACATATAGTCAGTGACGTTGTGAACCGACTCGTAACAAATATTAACAGACATTTACTAGCATCTCGTTTTTACAAAAGCCCTGTGATGACCTAGTTCTAATTTCAACATACATCTCGATTATCCCTTTCACACATATAGACGCTTTCTGACGCCTCTGCAGCAGACGACTTTTTAAAATCATTGTGACAAAAGGAGAAATTGTTCAAAACGAGCAATTTCTCCTTTTGCCACAATGATTTCATCTTTATTCAATAATTGAACTGTCATTTAGAAAGATTTTCCATATTTTTGCCTAAATGTTTTAAAGTTGTCTGTTGCAGATTTGTTGTATATGGGTAAGGGTTATACACTTTACTATTTAGAGATACGTGTTCACACTTAAAATTCGACACCTCAAAGTTCATACTTCATAGTTCAGTGTGGTCACTTCAGAGTTCATAATTCACACGTCAAAGTCCACAGTTCACTGTGCTTTCGTATTACATTTGTAATCCTATGTTATTGCTTCCAACGAGGGGATGGGGGAATGCGTCAATATGCGACAGTCCTACTATTATAAAACTGTTTCTTTTTCACAAGGTTGTTTCATATTTATACATATACATGTGTCAGAATACAGGTTGTAGACAATTTTATTGCATAGCTATTCATATAGAACCAAACCGTTCCAACTACGTATGGTTTTGTTACATCAGTACTGATGATGACTTTTAAATAGAAATGTAGTCAAGTTACAAGTTTTATTTACTCTTTTCACATTTACATGTGTTTAAATGATGATGTATATGGTACAAGACACATGTTTGTATACATACATATAAATTTCAACATACAATAAAATACAGATCTCGATGACAGGCAAATAATTTGTTATTGTATTTTCAAATTTAGTCTTTGGTTAATGTGTCAACTGTAGGATAGATACAGTATGGGAATGAAATGGTAAAAGAGGCATTTAAACCCTTTCTAACATACAGACAATTTTTGAAAACATTGCCACACTGTTTTAAACTCTGTTCATTAACTTATCTTTTTTAAAGTCGTCTACTGCAGATTCGTTGTATGTGGGAAAGGGTTAATGCAGAGGTCCGTTTGCACTATTATGAGCAAGTATTAAATTGGTTTCCGTTGATTTTTGAGATGTAGATTTAGATTATATCGCGATAATTCTCAATCTGTTTAAAACAGTGGGATTCATCAGGTGGTTGTTTTATATGAGCCGTACCACAGAAAACCAACATTATCGACTCTGCGTAAAGTATCGACCCGGATCAGCCTAAGCATGCCACGCAGGCTAATACTGGCCGACACATTCTCAGGGGAGTAGAGGTTTAGAGTAATAATTCCTGAAACAGAAAATTCACAGGAGGCGAAAAGTGTATGTCCGGGTTAGGCTGCGCGGCATGCTTAGGCTGATCCGGGTCGATACTTTACGCAGAGTCCACAATGTTGGTTTTCTCGCGGAACGGCTCATATT
Source organism: Serripes groenlandicus (assembly GCA_031761405.1). Taxonomy (NCBI): domain Eukaryota; kingdom Metazoa; phylum Mollusca; class Bivalvia; order Cardiida; family Cardiidae; genus Serripes; species Serripes groenlandicus. The sequence goes on from JASEVX010000001.1 coordinate 87,366,123, forward strand.
TATTACGGTGTCTTCAAACCTTTATGTCATCAATGTGAAAAGGCACGAAATAAACTATAACAAGTATGTGTTCAGATGTAAAGTATAGATTAGTTTTCATTCGCATAGCCAATAGTAATATTGCATTTGGTGATCACTACTTGAAAGATTTATCTCGATTTTGCACCGATACAAACCATTAAGTTTTGTCTCATTTTAATGTAATGTCACATTATAAAAAATAAGGATATTTTGTCCACTTGATATTATGTTGATATATATTATAAATGTATCCGATAAGGAACGTTCACATGTTTACTTGATTTGCTTGTATTCAATGATGGATTATCAATAAAAAATGAAATTTATTCTTGTTTCTTATATCAAATTGATTGTTTTCAAACACATTTCTATCAAGCACATTCGAATAAATTTGCTTCATCGATGTTTACTACTTGTTCCCATAGGTATTCCTCGTGCATTCTAAACTGTCGCTGTTACGTGACATGATTGGTCAGTGGCTATAAAATGACCTTTGTCCCTATTCAAAATGTGACAGTTCAATGTGAAAGCTGTATACTGATATCACGGCTACCAATTTACGTACGCCGCTTTCGCCGGGTTTTATCTTTGAGATGTATCCACTCAATTGGCGCAAGTACTGGTTAGTCTCCAGGAAGCGGACATCCACCCTTATTATTATAAGCTTCAAGCTTGTTTCGCAATCGATGTCAAATAAATAAGTTTAAATGAATACGGGTAAACTAATTTTAAATCATGTTTCCCGTCAATAGGTAATGTGTATGAACTTTGCAAAACTTTCCAAAAAATTGTGTCCATAGTGGATTTTTCGATGCAGTCACGATTCTGCTACGTTTTGATTGGATGCAAAGTAAATATCGAAACAATAAAAGCTTTTAGAGGAAATATTTAAATATGATAATACGTACTCGAAAAGGGAACGAGCACAAGTAGTTTTATGTGTGATCATTTCCGTTAAATAACACTCGTCGTCTATTTTTGAAACGAGTTCAAATAAAAACTCAAAAGGTTTTTTTGACTTTCCGGAAGTTACAAATCAAAATTCCTGTAATTTGACGTCAGAGTATGACGTCATTATATTAGCGTAACGCAAATGATGAATAAATAACCAAAAGAAAAACGACAGAAATTATAGGAAGGGTTATTTTGACTTGTCACAAATGTAGTTCCGTAACTTATGGAATCGTTACATTTGAAGAACTTTATGAAGGGCAAGTTGATTATTTGTTGTACCTGTCATCAAAAGTTCATGGATTTAAAATCTTGGCCATATTTTAAAGTTAAATATAAGCTTAACCTGATGATGATTTTTATTTTCTTTGCTTAGGTCGGTAGGACTCGTAATTGACGTAAATAACTGATCGTGCTGCAAGCAAGGGGCTAACTGCAGTTCACGGGGAATTATTTACCGATCACAAAAAAGTTAATAAATGTTTACCCGAAATAGGTAGCACTTATACTCATATTAGTAATTCGGCAATATCAAGGTTATTGCTGTGTAAGTTTATCCTAACACCGATCGACAAGTTATAGTGCATTCCAGAACGTGGTGACAAATAGAGAAATTGCTATTATACGAAAAAACAAAACATAAATGGTTTTTTTCGCTCATAGGTAACAGGTGTGAGATTTCTTTTTTTCAATAACCCATGACACCATGGGGGTCGCCATTTTGGGTATGTATAAAAAGCGTTCGGCAATACACAGATTTAAAATTATTGTCTAGTTAATCTTTTTAAGAAAATCTAAATCGACATTTAAGGTCATAAAAGTGCTGTGTTATTTTCGTGTGATCTAACTTTCTGTACAAAAAAGTTAAAAAATAACTTTGAAATAAACGACCGCAATTCGACGCCAGAACATACATTTTGACTGTACCCTAGCCAAAGAACGATGTGACGTCATCTCCGTAACACTTCATTTGGCGTTATGTCAAATGGAGCGACGTCGTTTCCCGCAATCAAAGTGGTATGAACATTAAATACCTCAAATTCCTATGCATGAGCTATAGATTCACTCATACAAAGTATAATTATTTATCAAATAGTGTTGAAACAGGATAACTTTCACATATTGAGCAATTATACCTTTGGCGACAATCTTTTCCTTAGTCGTCTGCTGCAAAGGAGTCAGAAACTGTCTCTATTAGGGAAAGGATTAAGCAGAAATGTGACCCCTTACATAATTTGTTCCAGTCATATTGACTGGTTGAAAAAGGTAGTTGCCAGATGGCATCAGAAAAGGGCTGTTACACATTTGCTTCTTTACCATAATATAGGTAATTGATTAGGGACCTTAAGCATCTTGGCCCTCATGTTTAAACCTTGTTCATTATAAATGTTCTTCATTGATTTTCTGAAAGTCTTTACTTTATTATTTTCTGTTCGTAATAATAGACGACAGCAAAACGAATTCCGAACATTTTGTGATCATGCAAAAAACATGAGATTAACATTATTATCGTTAAGTCAATTACTTATAAATCATTTTGTATTGCCAAAGTATGCTCTTTAACTTTTATTTACAATCATCTTACTGTTTTTTCGTAAATAGGTAGCACCTATAGATATATTAGCATTATCTCCTGTTTTCAAAATGATTTCAAATTTCGTTTACAACAAATGTATCAAACACCGCCTGATTTAGGGAAATGATTAAAACAAACCATCCATGCGTATATTTTTACTGGGACTACAAATACTCATTGGCAGTCCCAGATTGTTATAATATACACGTGAACCTGTCGTTTCGGTTGTCTCTTGCATCTACAAAGGGAACTAATGAATTAATAAAAAGTTTAATGTACTCGGAGTTGTCTACCTTTTAATTAATACGTAATGGACTAACTATATATACTGAAAGAAAAAAGAAACGCAGGGTAGGCTTTCGTGTTGAATTGAAGTAGTTTATCACATTTCTTTTAAAATAATCGTTACATGGTTTTCAAGCACTACCTTTAAAGAGCAGTACTGCGAATTTTCATTAACTGTTGTCGATTAATTGCACAGTAATTGATTCGCAGAGGAAGATACCCTCAATTTTCGAAATTGAAAAGTCAATATCCAGTATGGCCCCCTCGCGCCGTTATTCCTGCTCGTGATCGACCCACCCCCAAACCTATCCCTCTCAATCACACAGGCGTCGACAAAACGTTCCCTACGACGTTGGGAGACACGACGTCGCCCATCTGCACGAAACAGAGTAAATCGCGACTCATCACGGAAGAATACACGTCTCAACTGCCTCATGGGAAATGTCCGAGGAGCATGTGCATTCAACCATGCCATGCGACGCCTACGACGCTCACGAGTTAGTGGCAGACCAATATACGGACGATGTGCTCTCAGACCGACCTCTCGCAGTCGATTGCAAACAGTTCTTGCATGAACAGGGCGGTTGTGAGTTTTCAGAAAACGTTATATTTTCGTACCCTGCGTTTCTTTTTTCTTACAGTATATATATGTAGTACAGTTGTATTTATTGGCGCGGCGTCAGTATGGGATAGGTTTTAATGTTGTACCATGGGGTGACGTAATCAAACAGGGAGAAACCAATGTAATTATTGTTAAAAAAACCTCTGTTGTTTGATTGAAAAAAACAAACCTTTATGAATCAATAAATTATATCAAATGATTTAAGACACAAACAGATACAAAATAGGCATGTCTTCTACCGTTATAACAAAACTTTAGACACATCTAATAAGTATTTAATAACTTTCCCCTAAATTTCTAGGCTACGCTTTTTTTATAGTTTGGTTTACGACCCGATTCATCAAAGCTCAGAAAAAAGTTTCTGGAGATTTTTAAATAAATGGGTAATCTTTAAAAAAAATCAATGATGATTCATTTTAATTATTACATATTACAGTATAATTCTAGAAACTGTCAACACAACGTTAACCCAACTATGCAATAGGCATGGCCGTAACGTGACCCGTTCTATTTGTAAATGCAGCATGTCATCGCTTGGCGATTTTGGTCATTCTTATTGAATAGACGACAAGGTGTCATCGGTTGCCATAGAGTAATTAAGTTGTCTCTGCTTCCTTCCGTTATGAATACTTCGCTGTTTTCACGATTTCATCCTGTAGTGACCTACTACCAGTATTGGACCCGCATTATAAACTTGTATTATGTATATGCCGGTGTTAACATAGATTGTTCACTTCCGTAATTAAAGATCAACAAATCAGTACATGCTGTTCCGAGTCCTTATCAATCCGTACACAACTACATCATTTGGCGACGAGGTAAACTACGTTAGTAATTCTACAATATATGGTAGTACAACGCAAAAATGAATTTGCCATTATTTCCATCGTTTGATTACGATGCGGACAAATCAAATGCCGGGCCTCGATGGGAAAAATGGGTCGGTCGTTTGGAAAATCTTCTTGTCGGAATGTCGATAGCAAACGATGCAAGAAAACGCGCTTTACTCTTACACTATGCTGGGGAGAGGGTGTATGACATTTACGATGCAGAAAAGGCTGATGGCGATACCTCATATGACGAAACAAAAGGGGTTCTCACAAACTATTTTGCACCAAAGAAAAATGTTCAAATGGAAATTTACAAATTTCGATTGTGTAAACAAACGCAGACACAGACATTGGATGAATATGTTACTGAACTCAGAACTCTGGCAAAGACATGTGAATTTACAAACAGTGATACAGAAATATTGCAGCAAGTTATTCAACACTGTAAATCAAACCGCTTGAGGAGAAGAGCACTTCGCGAGTCAGATAAGTCACTTTCAGACATATTGACAGTAGGTCGTTCACTCGAATTGTCAGACGAACAGGCACAGACAATGGAAAAGGACAGAGAAATGGTGAATGCAGTTTACAAAGGAAATGAAAGTCAAAGACGTTCATCAGGTAGAGAAAAACATAAAGAGAAATCTAATCACTCTTGGCATACCACAAAGAATCCGAATCACTCTTGGCATACCACAAGGAATCCGAATCAAAAACAGAAATGCAGAAACTGTGGCGGTGAGTTTCCTCACAGTAATGGTTGTCCAGCAAAAGGAAAGACATGTAACTTCTGCAAGAAACAAAATCACTTCATGAAAGTGTGTTAACTTCTGCAAGAAACAAAATCACTTCATGAAAGTGTGTAGACAAAAAGTACGCGGAACAAGAGAACATGTACGGGAAATACAAGAAGGAGCTGTTGCAGGACAGTCTGAGTCAGACGAAGAGTACTGTTATGGCATTATTGGTTCTGTTGGCAAGAATTCTCCGCGAACACATGTGATGATTGGAAAACAAAAAGTCAGCATGATAGTCGACACAGGAGCATCAGTAAACATTCTTGACGAACAGACACACAAACAGATTGGATCGATAAAACTCTCCAAAAGAAATATGCCAACACTCCTGCCGTATGGTGGTGGAAAACCATTAAACGTAAAAGGAAAATGTGATTTGATGATAGAGAAAGGTAACAAAATACAACTACACACATTCTTTATTGTCAAAGGCAATCATGGTGCTCTACTTGGGTATGAAACAGCACGTGAATTAGATATTATCCATGTGGTGAAACAAGTAAAGGAAATCAAAGACAAATATCCTGGCCTTTTCACAGGAATTGGAAAGTTAAAGTCACACACAGTAAAATTACACATAAACAATTCAATTAAACCAGTGGCACAACGACAAAGAAAAACTCCATTCCATTTACGAGACAAAGTTCAAAAGGAGATAGAGAAATTGATAAAACAAGATGTCATTGAAAAAGTGGAAGGGGAACCAACCCCATGGATATCGCCAATTGTCACACCGCCTAAAAAGAACACAAATGAAATACGGTTATGTATAGACATGCGCGAAGCAAATAAAGCCATTGAAAGAGAACGTCATTTACTCCCAACAATTGACGAGTTGGTAAATGACCTAAATGGCTCAACCGTTTTCAGTAAACTTGACCTGAGAGCTGGATACCATCAACTCGAACTGGACTTAAGTTCGAGATACATTACAGCATTCAATACTCATGTTGGTGTCTTCAGGTATAAACGTCTAAACTTTGGAGTATGCTCAAAGTCTGAAATATTTCAAGAAACAATACGAAATGTCATTCAAGGAATTAATGGTGCTAAGAACATATCAGACGATATCATTATATTTGGTAAATCACAGATGGATCACGACACAGCTTTAGAACAAGTCTTTCAACGACTTCATGAAAATGGGTTGACACTCAACCAAGAGAAGTGTGAGTACAACAAAAAGACAATCACTTTTTTTGGTGTTGTATTCAGTGGTAATGGCATCTCAGCTGATCCAAAGAAAGTTCAAGCCATTAAACAGATGACCTCTCCACAAACAGTATCTGAGCTAAAGAGTTTCCTTGGTATGACAAGCTACTGTTCTAGATTCATACGTAACTATGCAGACATAACTGAACCGCTGAGAAGGCTTACAAAAAACGATACAGAATGGCAATGGAATCGGGAGCAGCAACAAGCGTTTAAAATTCTACAAATGGAACTATCAAGTGACACAGTCATGTGTTATTACAATCCAAGCAAAGAGACACAAATAATGACTGATGCAAGTCCTGTTGGATTATCCGGAATAATGACACAAAACAACAGAATTGTGGCATATGCGAGTCGCGCTTTAACAGATACTGAAACTCGTTACAGTCAGACAGAACGAGAAGCCCTTGCTGTTGTGTGGGCGTGTGAGCACTTTGAAATATACTTGCGAGGAGCTCCACAGTTCACAATTTTAACTGACCACAAACCACTTGAAAAGATATGGCAGAAACAGAAACCACCACTACGCATTGAAAGATGGGGTTTGCGTTTGCAACCTTACAAACTATCAATTAAATACAGACCTGGAATCGATAACCCTTCAGACTACATTTCAAGGCATCCAATAAGCTCTGAAAACGCTGAACAAAAGTCAAATGTGGCAGAAAAGTATGTTAATTTCATAGCTGAAACTTCAAGCCTGAAGGCAATGACACTAGATGAAGTAAAAATGGCTACTGTCCAAGACAAAACATTGATGCAAGCTATTGATTATACAAAGTCTGGAAAATGGTATAATATGAAAACTATTGACGATCCAGACATTAGCATCGAAGAATTGACTGCTTTAAGAAGTATGAAAGATGAGCTTACTGTTCATAGTGAGACAATTCTTCTAAGAGACAGCAGAATTGTCATACCAAAGGCACTACGAGAAAGGGCAATCCACATCGCACATGAAGGACACCAAGGAGCAACGAGAACAAAAGCTTTCCTGAGATCAAAAGCCTGGTTTCCCCATATGAGTGACATGGTGGAAGAAGTTATAAAAGGATGTATTGCATGTTTGGCAACAACAAAAGAAAGAAATAGGATGGAACCACTAAAGATGTCCGAGTTACCTGCTGGCCCTTGGCAAAATGTGAGTGCCGATTTCTGCGGACCTTTTCGTGATAACTGATGAATACTCAAGATATCCAATCGTTGAGGTCATTAAATCAGTGTCAGCAAATCGGGTCATACCAATACTTGACAAAACACTATCAGCATTCGGTATTGTCAAAACCATCAAGACTGATAATGGAAGTCCGTTTAACTCGGATTCGTTTAGACAATTTGCTTCATACAGCGGATTCACTCATCGACGTATTACTCCAAGATGGCCGAGAGCTAATGCACAGGCCGAAGCATTCAATAAGCCACTCATGAAAGTTGTGAAAGCAGCCCATGTAGAACATAAAAATTGGAAACAGGAAATGTATAAGTTTCTGAGACAATACAGGGCGACTCCCCATACTGTAACAGGTTTTACACCCTATCGTTTGATGTTTCAACGTGAACCAATTACAAAATTACCACAAGTATATGTAAATGAAACAGAACAAAGGATAGACGAGTTGGCAAGACAGAGAGACGAAAAATCAAAATCCGCATGTAAAGAATACAGCGATAAGAAAAAACAATGCGAAACACTACCCAATCAAAGTGGGTGATGAAGTACTTGTAGAAAATGAAAAACAAACCAAAGTGAACTCGAAATACGTACCATCTCCTTATCTGGTAAAATCAAAGAAAGGAAACATGATAACGGCAGAAAATGAAAAACATGAAATTACCAGAAACAGCTCAAAATTTAAAAAGATCAAATCTGGACTGAAATATTGTATAGACAATCATAGTGAAGAAAATATTGAAAATGAAGAAATAATTGATAATGAGAAGTTCATAGAAAATACATTTGAAGATCCAGTTGAGCTCCCAGTTGATACTCCTAAAGTTCCTGTAGTGCCAGATCCAGTCGCAATGCCAAACCGACCAATAAGAACAAGACGCGAACCGGAATATTTAAAGGATTATGTAAAAAAGTGATACATTTAAACTGTGTTGGGGCATAATAATCCCCTGTTAAACTGTGTTGGGGCATAATAATCCCCTGTTAAACCATGAAAGTTGTGTTTTCCACTCAAATATCATCTTTTAGTGAATAGTTTAAATAAACAACATTTAACTTTATTAAAAAGGGAAGAAACAAGAACATTTCATGAAAGTGTGTAGAACATTTGATATCTACTACAGAACATTTAATATCTATAACAGAACATTTGAATATCTATAACAGAACATTTGATATCTACATTTGATATCTATAATAGGAAATTTGATATCTATACTAGAACATTTGATATCTATAAAGAATGTTTATATCTAGTCATCATATAACATTTTGTATTAAATCAAAGGAAACATATGAAACATATTTGAGACCTAGTAATTTAACATTATTGGAAAAGTTAGTTTAATACCAGTCATTTTATATGAATATGTTTATACAAGATTTTCTATATAATGAGTCAAATTGTTAACCTATACAATTGCTTAGTTAAATAAGTTTGATTGTTAACCTATGCAATTGATAAGTTAAATATGTTTGTAAGACCTAGTGCTAAACTGCTAGTAATTTTATCAATATTGTTTGGAAACATCATATCTAAAATAGGGAGAGATGTAGTGACCTACTACCAGTATTGGACCCGCATTATAAACTTGTATTATGTATATGCCGGTGTTAACATAGATTGTTCACTTCCGTAATTAAAGATCAACAAATCAGTACATGCTGTTCCGAGTCCTTATCAATCCGTACACAACTACATCACATCCGATTTCTAAAATCCATTGGATTCGTACCCGGTTTTTCATGTTTCGTTCGAGATGAACGATTCGTACCTACTGGTTTTCGCTCTTTGCTCTTGGGGAACTGACTTGACCATTTTATTTTGTTTATTTTTCAGTTTTCTATTGGTATGTTCAAAACGATTAAAGTGACAATACAAACTAATAAAACAGACTTAATAAGTCTTGCTATATGTTGACTATACATGTGAACTTTCATAATGCTCAATCTTGATCATAAATATCTTCTTTTTTTTTTTAAATTACTTCGTATTTTTGTTTATACTCCCGTTTTTGCTATCATACTTCTGCTTAACTAGAAGGAGAATAGACTTCCCCTTCTCCTTCCAAAGCTTGTGTCACACTTAACTTATAACTAGAGGCAATAAACCTTAATATAAGTTAATATTTAAGCACGTATGTTTGTTTTTTATCTAATGGATTTAGTTAGAAGATTTAAAACAGTTTATTGGTAAAAACAACAAGTGAGAAAGTTCAGCTTGTATGACACATTATAGTTGCAGTGAATGTTGAGCAAACCGTAAACCAAATGGTTTCAGGAGTAAACTTGTCATTTCACGACTAAACTTCAAATGCTGAATATCACATAGATCGTAGCATATAAAACGTGTAATCCCTACATCAATATTGACCCTTTCTGCTCTTGGTAACCTTTTTATATAGGCTATGGTAGCCAGGTGAGCACTATAGGCACATATTGGCCTTCTTGTTTCAAATAAAGGGACATTTGGCCTTCTTGTTCGAAATAGTTACATCCTGTCTGCTTGCACAGGTTATTTAAATGTACTAAACTGCATCTGCTTCCGTTAAGTCATGCTTCAAAATCATGCGCGGCGTCTTTGATACATTTCTGCTTGGACTATTTAGCCTTTTGTCGAATGACGCAAGTCGCATGGCTTTTGTAGTTTTATTTCTTTGGTTACGATGTAGTTAATTAACACTTTCCCACATTAAGACGGATCTGTGGTATACATACGCTATTGCAACTAATGTATAACAAGGTAAACATGCGAATCCGCGACGATTGAAATGTCTATGTACTCTTCGCGAATAAGTTGAAGAAGCGTTCACGCTTGTCATAATCACCAATTTTGTTTTTCCCTGGAACACGGTTTAAGTACTTTTCCAATTTCAAATTCTCGTCTCAGGTGATATCCAGAGTCATAAAACCACCCTAGAGGTGCGAATTTAGGAACAAATTGAAATAAACACACATTTATTGTATTAACGATTTCTTTACCAGCGACATTTAGATCTTTTGCAAAACAACACTCCCAGCACATTTGCAGCAGACTACTTTGAAAACATCTTGGATTTAATTGGGAATTTCTGTATAAATGATCGCATACATATTTAAGAAGTGTTGTGGCTAACTCTTTTACAGATATAAACTCTCTTTGACGCAAACTCTAAACTAGGAAGATGACAAACATGTTTTCGGATGTTAACAATCGTCTTATGCATGCATGCACATTCATATTTTGTTCATAGTGGTTGATGCTCTGACTTACAATAAGTAATGACAAATAAAAGCCTTCTTTTGGAGGTTAGGAAATTAATCCTGCCCCACATGCAGACGCAATGGCGGCTTTTGTAAACACTGCGGCAAAAGAGGAAGTTGCGCATGGTGAGAAATCTCTCCCTTTTCCATATTGTTTTAAGAATATTCAATAAACATACTATCATTAATAGAGAGTTTTTATATTTTCGAAGTCGTCGGCTGCAGTTTTGTTGTATGTGGGTAAAATCTAAAGCCGTTACAACAAAATCACATACATGAAAGGTCGACACATGGTTATAAGTGTCGTCAGGGAGTTTAGAGATGATTGTACTACTAGTTGGCGAACAGGGACGGTGTTGAAACGCAAAGCTGTTCGGGATGTTTAATGATACCAAAGTCCAAAAGGTTGATGTTTGTGTCACGTGTCCACAATTGTTCTAACAGAACTCATAGATTTTTAATTTCGTTTTCTTCGCTGTTCTCAATTTAGAGGAATCTGTTATAACTGTATACTTTATACTATATATATTTAGCAAGAATCTCAAAGTTCTATGATAATAGTTTATGCCCACGTAGACTAATGGATTGATTGATTAATTTGGGTCAAACCACGGCGGCCAGTTCACCTACCTATGTGTTTCCTCGTTTTCTCCAACCAGTACTTCTAAGACTGTGTTAGCCCATTGGATGGAAGACAAATGACGCGTTAACATATGACAAACGTCGGAAAGAATGTTGGCCGAGCTGGAGTTCGACCTCACCATTCCTGCATTTGACGGACTATTTAATTCCCCGGACAAAACAACACAACATTTTACTACATGGGTTTAAGTTCTTATCTCTCCCGTTACTACGCGACGATGTTTTGCGAGATTGTGAAATATAAAAGCTTTTCCGTTTTCCAATGGTATGACTCTATTGGGAGTTTTTGGAAGCAGCAGTCAAATTGGTAACTTATAGCGATAACCAAACAGCACAGAGCAGAACTGTTAACCAATCCTTTGAGGATTTGTGACAATTGTAGCTCAAGATATGTCTGCTCTTCCGTGATTATTGTCAAAAATCAAGACATAGGATAGAAGTTTCATTACCTTGTCTATGACCGATTGACGAACAATGAAGATCCGGTTCCTCCTGTAGGGCTGCGCAGGTTGATCTAGATATACACTGGTCGCATTTGCGGGGATCCCTCAGCTGTAGGTCAGCTAAGGGATGGTCTTTATGTTTTCATGGTTTGTGAATAAGTGTTGTGTGTGTTGGTTGTCATGGATTTTGTTTGTCATATATATATTAGTACGGAAGGTGAATATATATATAAATAACAATCTCTTCTGAACTACCGATACATATTGAACATATTATATTACAATTTTTGAACGGTATGTGTTATATAATGTGACTGTTCGTATTGTCGTTTTTATTGTGTATTCCTGGAGATGTAAATGTGTTTCAGATTAATTAGAAATATAGGATATCAAAATTAACGGTAAGTAAGCCATACTTAACCCTTTCCCTCATACGACAATTCTGCAGCAGACGACTTTGAACGTATTTTGTCAAAACGTAGAAAATCTCCATAATTGAATGGATAACATATGACGAAAAGTGGAAAACATTGTGGCAAAAGGAGAAATTGCACGTTTTGTGCAATTTCTGCTTTTGTCACTATGTTTTCAAAAAGCCGTCTGCTGCAGAGGCGTCCGAAAGCGTTTATATGAGGGAAAGGGTTAAGTTCCAGTAATAAGCACGCTGTTGCATGTTGTTTGATTGATTTATTAGGGTTTACCGCCGTTTTCATTATTTGTTCAGTCATATCACGGCGGCCAGTTCACCTACCTATGTCCATTTTGGCTGTATCACACCAGTTCTCGACACAATTGTCTTTCCAGTCAAGTGACTGCTTTTTCAAATAAACTGTTAGCTCATTGGTGAAAATCGAATGACTGTTGTCGCATTGACTTTTGTCAAAGGTCGGAACAAATGTCGGGTGTATGAGCATTTTGTTTAGGTCTTAAAGTAAGACGCAATTGTACAGATGTCATGTGACTTTCAGAAAACTATGGTACGATCGCCAAACGACCATCAATGACAACCTACGACTAGTTGCCCTAGTTGTAGCGATTTGACATAACTGGATGCAATCGGATGTACGATCAGTTTAAGACTGCATACGATTGCAGTGTGACATTCGCACCTCGAGTAAGTAGGATTAACATCATATATATGATCTACTAGTCTTACGAAATCACACGTTGGCGTACACAGCTTCAGATAGGTAACATAATGGTCCTTACTGACAACTAGTCATACTCTAGCCGTGCGACTTACAAACAACTATTCATGGACGGTTGGTTGCCTGCGACTGTGTTGAACTATTGTACAACTCGCTGCGACCGATTAAAACACATATGCGATCGCTTTTGACTTTCCACTACCCAATTCAATCCTAGCGATGCGCAATCAAGTTTGTGTTGCCTGAACGTATCTAAGAAAAAGATATACATCAGGGGTGATGATAGACCGACAAACAGACAGACAGACAGACATGACAGACATACAGACGGACGGACGGACGGACGGACGGACGAACTCATAGGAGTGTACTTGTGGGGTTATTTCCGTTGATGTTTACTTGTGGGGTGCACCCCACAAGTATGCAATTCATTCCGTAATTAACCCCCTTTTACGGAATGAATAACATTAATATGCAAATGAGATACCTGTTATAAAAAATAAAAAAAACACGCACCCCACAAGTACTCTCTCATGCGGACGGACGGACAGACAGACAGACAGACAGACAGACAGACAGACAGACAGACAAACAGACAGACAGACAGACAGACAGACAGACATACATACAGACAGACAGACAGACAGACAGACAGACAGACAATAACTTGTAAAACATCAGGGGTGAAGCTAGTTTCAGGTATTCTTTGGGACATGGGTTTGACATTCTGTAATGGTATACCGACAATCGGGTGGTGTCCGACAGACAGACAGACACATGCATTGTAATCATTATCCAGCTGTACACAAGTTATCCGCATACGTTGTGTAGTGGTTAGTGGGTCCGCCTCGAGAGATAAAGACTCGGGTAGTAGCAACTTCCCTCCATGGGACACTCAGGGTTGCGTGGATATCATAAGCGCCGATATCAGGATAAGCTTACCAGCATTACTGGCAATTTACCCAGAAACCCCGTGATATGACTGAACTACGGTTGAGAGCGGCTTAAAATACCATAACACAATTTTATTCTCCATTATGGTATACGTGTACCGCAACACACGACTTAAACTACATTGGTCGCTAATAAATCATCTGTATCCATAGAGTAGATACCAGTTGCAAGCCTGACCCGTCGTAGCCGCGTGGTAAGCTTAAGGGATTCTGGCTCGGAAGCCCCGTGTTCGATCCTTGGTTGCGACGCTAATAGCTTTTGCAAGGCACATTTCTTAGCTTAATTCTTGTTAGTCCCTGATTGATAATGATAATGATATTGACAAAACAGGGATATTACTGTAATACTGTTGAATCGAAATAAAACAAAGTAGCAGACCAGGCATTCAGTATGATAAGGGGAACTGCTTACCAAAGGAATTTTAATTTTCTCGTCATCAATTCTTTAAGAAATTATAGAATGACTAAAGGACATATCATTACAATATCCGTTTAAGAGATCGCTTCATACCATTTCTCGTAGTTTAGTCCTGTAGCAGATGACGTTGGTAAGACAATTGTTTTAAAAGAAAAAGCTGATACTGACCATTTATCCATTGTTCACAATTCCCTCAAAACCACTCGCGGACAATTATTCTTTCATTTCTAGGAATTTTCAGACGTTTTCTTTGTGTGTATTTAACGCGGAAGGGTCTTAACCCTTTCAAACATACAACAAATATGTAGCAGACGACTTCTAAAATACATAGACTGAACTATTGAAAGAATCTATGAATAAAAGTACGATCATTGAATAAAGTTGAAGACATTACAAATGCCTCAGCTTGAGAAACTTCTCCATTTTCCTCGATGCTTTCAAAAGTCGTCTTTTGCAGATGAGTCAGAATGCGTCCGTTTGTGGGAAAGGGTTAAGATAGTGCGCCGGTATCGGGCAATGGGTTAATGGAGGTAGCAAGGTTGGATTAATTACGTATTGTAATAGGGATGGTATATATATATATCCGCTTTAGAATTGATATATTTGCAAAAAATAAATAGTTATACCATTTGATTTGTTTATGTTAAGGCTATCAGATATACAAATTAGCTGTTCAATAGTGCTTTAATATTATTTTGGGAATAGCGTTATAAATCAACTAGACACAATGGTATGTAAACTGGTAATCTATACTTTTATTTTGGAGTTTAAACATATTAATACACACTTAGCTATATAATTGTATAAATGTTTTAAAGACTTTACAATTAAACTTCAAATTACTGTATTACCTGGATATGGATAAGTACATTTATGCATTCCTAGAGATTACATTCATTTGTTATAATCATTTTAAACAGACACATGAACGTATATTTGACGAATTTATTATTCATTTTATAAGATTCTAAACTGCATTTCTTGTCATAGTAAAGTGCTGTTAAATATCATGCAATTAGACTGTAGATCTACTTGGCAAAAACAACCTAATGACAAATGCACCCTCTTACTGGAAATAGTCGATTTCTCACTGTCATATCGTGTTAGTAATATTCAATTGTGTGTGTAAATGTAAGATTCGATCGCATTACTCTAATTGAGTAAAGTAATATAAAGTAATGTAAAATGTAAAAGATAGTAACATCTTGGAAATTCGACATTTAATTATGAATCCGAGGCTGCTTTGAGACATTTCTCTCTTTTCCGAGAAGTTTTCAAAAACAATTTGTTACTAAGACGAAAAAATCATCTTTCGCACAAAAAGGGTTAACAGATTAATTGCATTTCTTGTTACACTTCCCAACAAACAACACACCTGCAGCAAACAACATTGAACATATCAACTCTAGACGATGGACATTCTCAGTGTATGAGAGTATAATTATCTAATAGAGTAGAAAACGATATGACAAAAGGAGAAATTGCTCAGTATGAGCAATCTGCCTTTTGTAACGATGTTTTCATAAGTTGTCTCTTGCAGATGCGTCAAAATGCGTCTAAACTGGGAAGGGTATAAATAACATACAATGCATGACACGGGTGAATCGTGAATAGCACTATTTCTTTGAAGAATTAGACTCCATTTGTTTTTATCTGTTTCCAACATAAGTTCATCAGGTTCAGTTTGTTAAAAAGCAATTCTTTATATCCTTTGGTAATTAGTCAATTAACTAACTTTCTACGTTAGTGTACGCCTTGGGCTTGCAAAACAATTATTTCGGAAAATTGATATGGCTTTAAGAAAACGTTTACATTGGAAAAAGAAGCTGTATCTAAAGCAACGGTCATTCTTATACGTTTAAAAGGTAACGCATTAAATAAAAGTTGCCAGTTTGATGAACTATCTCAATTTTTATTGTAATCAGCCATATTTTTGGACGAATCCCTGGTTGGTCCCACTTTTACTTGGAAAAATAGATGAACTTAATTATACCAAACTATTTATGTAAATAGTAAAAGAACTCGCCCATAGAAAAAGGAACAAGTTGACTTTTGTGAATAGTGTATACCCATATCAGCATGTGCAACCGCACGGTTTGATCTGGATCCACAATATTCACATATTATTTACATGCGGCTGTTAACAATTTGGTCAACTTGTTTATAACCTGAAAAGACTGAGCAGGAGGACAAACCGATCTGAATATTCATTGTTTAGAAATTCAGTAACATGTACCGCTGTTTCAGAGAGCTGACACTTGAGAGCTATAACCATATACATGTACAAATCTAGTGTAAAAATGACGTTAAAAATAGACAAGGGTCGAGTAATGACCAGTTATTGCGATAGTTATCTTCGTTGAATTAATATGGTTGTAACACGAGTTTGCACGTTCGCTTTACCATGCTTTTCTAATAGATATAGGGTAAAGAGCGTACGGTGGACTGTTGGTTCGACTAGAGTTCGATCTCGGTCCGGTCATACATAAAACATATTAGCCGTTCAACGAGAAAACCAACATGATGGACTCTGCGTTAATGTAATATGCAGTCCGCGCAGGCCGACACATTCCCTCTCTGGGGGATAGAGGTATAGCGTAATGATACCTGAAACGTGTCTGTCCGGGTTAGCCTGCGCGGCATGCTTAGGTTGATCCCTGTCCATTTGGCACAATGCTCGTCATCCGATAAACAGGGGAGACAATATACCATTGTTTGAACTGTACTAATTATTGACTAATTTGACTATTATTTGCTCATGTTATCATTTTGCTAATTAACGTCTACTGTTAACATGGGAGAATAGGGTAATAAAACTCGGGTTTTATGATTTCGATATTGTTTAAATCAATTTATCAATATATACTCTAGCCATTTTTGTCAATACATTGTTTCCGACATAGAGCCCGATGTTTGTTTGTTTATTCATAATGAAATAAAATAATCAATATTCTATATATATATCGAGGACTTGGCGTGAAACGGTTGTAACTAAAAACCTATTTTGAAAACCCTGGTTTAGGGGCAATTTTGACCCCTTTGTAAACAATGCAAATTTAGGTGCCATTGCTCAGAACGAGCAATGGCACCTAAATTTCCATTGTTTACCAAGTAAAATGAGTTAACGCTTATAAAGACTTTATGGCGAGGTGATTAACCTTGGTAAAAAAAATACAAATTTAAGTTACAACCGTTTCACGCCAAGCCCTCGATATAATGATTCCTTCCTCCATAAGCGTGTTTACTCTTTGCAATAGAGAGCATCAATTAACCAATTAGATCCATCAGTTATGGTTTTATTCTGTTAAAAAACAGTCGAAAATAATGCAAAGAGAGTTCAAATTGCTTGTAACGAGCAATCTAAATTATTCTAACACTGTTTTAAGATGTGTGTGAGCTCGTGCGTTTCAATCCATTTGACATACCGTTCTAACAAATGTGAAAACATAATTCGGAAATGAGACTTATATAAATATAATTGAATACCATTAAAATACCGTAAAAAACTAGGCATATATCTATATACTGAGTAAATTTTTTTAAGACTTTTACACAGCCTTCTTATTTGAATTTTTACTTTTTTGCGCAATGTGGATGATACTCTTAGTTCTTTTAATTTTTAGTTTGAGGTCAGGGACGCTCAATTCATTTGGACATTTCCGAGAACTGTTTCGATCATCTTGCAATCCGAAGTCTTAACATTCCATTAATTGAAATCCCGTTTCTGGTACCTTCTTTTGTAATACAAGGTAATTATCCGAGTTCAGTTCTTTTTCTGATTAAAAGGGCATCATTGGTTGCGTCATGTTTATTTGTTTTGTATGTTGTGTTTGTTTTTTCTACACCTTTGCCGGAAAAGTTTGCTTACGTTCCATAATGGCTGACGAAGAAGGGAATATGGTACAATAGCACATGCAAGTATGGCATAATATTATTTGATAGGTAGCCCTCTCGTATTTTCAGTCCAATTTCATAAAACTGCGAAATGAATCTATGTACCGTAGCAAACACCGATTCTTCATTGTAGATCCGTGTTTCTTTGACAATTAACAAATTGTTAGATATTGAAAATAATTGCTATTTGCTGTTTTTAGCATTAACAATCGAACACTCATAAGTAACATAATTAATCAGAGACCTTTTTTCTTCTGAAATAATCTATCAGGAAATGTAAATCGTCGGAATCGAGAAAGCTGTCCTGTGGCGCATTATTTTCTACATTATACCATAAGTGCCTTTTTATTTTATTATTTTTGAATAAAGGATATTCACTGATAACCAGTTAAAGTAATTGTAGCATAACACTAGTCGGACTGCAGGTATATTTTGTTTTTCATATATACATCTAGGACTTAATAGCATGTTGACGGACAGTGACGGCTGTGTTGAGACTGCGTGGATGTACAGGCTCAACTGTCTCCTTCTTATCATAGTTATATACTAACAATGAGAACGGTTTGTGTTCCAGTTTGAAAAAGAAAATATTTTAAGACAGGATATTTGGCCACATGCTACTTTAAAATCAAGTATTTTGGATTTATTTTCAGAAATCATCAGAAATCATATTAAAGAGTGACAGAAATACTCATAATAATCGATAAGTCTTAATGTATACTTTCATTTCAGACTTGGAAATTCTAATAAGAAGTACATTCTATCTTCTACAGTATATCATAGTTGACATGTTCTTACATTATAGAATATTTCTACAGTATAGCATAGTTGACATGTTCTTTCATTATAGGATATTTATACAGTATAGCATAGTTGACATGTTCTTTCATTATAGGATATTTATACAGTATAGCATTTTTGACATGTTCTTTCATTATAGGATATTTATACAGTATAGCATAGTTGACATGTTCTTACATTATATGATATTTCTACAGTATAGCATAGTTGACATGTTCTTTCGTTATAGGATATATCTATAGTATAGCATAGTTGACATGTTCTTTCTTATATGATATTTCTACAGTATAGCATAGTTTACATGTTCTTTCATTATAGGATATTTATACAGTATAGCGTAGTTGACATGTTCTTACATTATAGAATATTTCTACAGTATAGCATAGTTGACATGTTCTTTCATTATAGGATATTTCTACAGTATAGCATAGTTTACATGTTCTTTCATTAAAGGATATTTTATTTGACTTGTGCCATCTTCCAGATTCAATTACTAATCTATGTTCAGCAACACGAATAATTGTAAATAACATTTTATATTGTGGTTAAAATAAGGTTTAACACACTAAATTAGAATAAAGCCTGTATGTCCTTGCACTTAAAGATTGTGTAAATCAGCATTATCATGAAGTCTTTGTTCAAATTATACAATCGTCGACAAATGGCAAAGGGTTATGTAACAAAACCCGGGTGATTTAAAACAGACCTTCATAAAACAAAGCAGCTGCATTGAAAATATATTGCGTATCGAACTTCTGGCCTCTTTTTACAAGTTTAATTGTCTTTAAATCCTCTAATTCAAAGCCTCATCCCACGTCATAGGCTGTATAATTATCAAGATCGGATTTCGGTACAGGTATTATACAGTAATGTAGACATGCCACAAAGAAAACAACATTCACGTGATCAAAAAACACTCAGATCCGCCTGTACCTTTTTGTAGTCTGAGCAGGATCAGCATTTTATTCCAACCCTTTCCCGCATCATTAAACAGCTGACGACATAAAATTATGAACAATATCCATAAATGAGTGTTTAATTATAAGATAGAATTGAAAGGATAACCATGAATATCATTGTTATTAAGAAAAACCATGCAATCAGAGCTAGGTCGTATGTAACTTGAACCCTTTCCCCGCTCAATTCATTCCTGCAACCGGTTTCAAAATCCCTGTTCTTGGATAACATAGGCTTAGTCTAGTTTATATAAAACATGGATAATGAGATGTTTAAAATCTTACAAAGAACACAAATATTGCTTAAAGTCGTTCATAAAAAGAACGCAAATGTTGTTGAAAGTCGTTCAAAAAACGAACGCAAATGTTGTTGAAAGTCCTTCATGGCAGAAACGCAAATGTGGGAAGTCGTTTATAAAAGGAACGCAAATTTGGTTGAAAGTCCTTCATGACAGTAACGCAAATGTGGAAAGTCGTTTATAAAAGGAACGCAAATGCTGTTTAAAGTCGTGTACAACAGGAGCGCAATTTGTTTAAAGTCGTGTATAACACGAACGCAAATATTGTTTAAAGCCGGTCATAACAGGAACACAAATATTTCTTAAAGTCGGTCACGACAGGAACGTAAATAATGTTTAAAGTCGGTCATAACAGGAACACAAATATTTCTTAAAGTCGGTCACGACAGGAACGTACATAATGTTTAAAGTCGGTCATAACAGGAACACAAATATTTCTTAAAGTCGGTCACGACAGGAACGTAAATAATGTTTAAAGTCGGTCATAACAGGAACACAAATGTTGCTGAAAATCGTTTATAAAAGGAACGCATATGTTGTTTTACGGTCGTTCATAAAAACGCTAATAATGTTTAAAAACAGTATAAGGTTCAAGCTCTTTAAGTTACATAAAATTGTTCATTATGTTGTAATTCAACTGTTATAATTACATTGGTAGTTTAATGTGTTTTAGGTGAATGTATTATGTACAGCAATGTAAACAGTCGTCAGACCATCATTGTTCAAATAGCTTTATTTGTACGCATATTCATTATGAACCACAAAAATATATCCTCGCCACGGCATCATTAAATGGGGCATGAATGCAAACCGAATTGAACAATTGGTCCGCGTCATACGATTTATGTTTTTGTATAGCACCAACGTAACCGTGGTTTGAAACTTTAAAACTCTGAAAACGAAAACGTTCTGAATGTTCATATATGTCCTCAATGCTCCAAATAAGGCTTCTAATTGGTCAATTTGGAGAACGAATTTACTTCTGGCCAATCAGATACTTGAGCACAGAATAAACTTTTAATTTTGGTGCCGCGTCTAAAAACTGTGTATTGTAATATCAAAACAATGGGATTACTTTGTCATAGATAACATCTGATTCTTTACTACATGCAAGCATACATTGGAAAGTCCTGTCAGATTGAACGTATCTGTTTGTTTCATTGCTTTCAACATTATTTCAGTTATATCACGGCGACAATTCACTTATTCATGATCCCTGGTAAACAAACCAGTTCTTGGCTAGGAAATGAGCCTTGTACAAGGGCACTCCACCATGAACGTTGTGCCGCGACTGGGGATCGAACCCGGTTTCAAATTCATTTACAAGCTCACCTGAGTTGTCAATTTCGGCAGACGCAAAACGACCTCAAAGTCACATAACGCAGCTCATTTGTAATATAAACGTCAGCAACTAAAACAGCTCTGGAGATCATGTGCGTACGCGCACTGGTTCGCCTCAGTCTCCACAGTTTATGGGTGAAACAGGATCTATTTTCATTCAATTTAATAGTAGGTGGCCTGAAGTGGAAAACATCTAAGAATAGAATATCAAATACTCGGTTAATCCTACAGCATGGATATGTTCTCGGAATTATAAAGGTGATGTAATTTTCTAAATTAAACGCGATTTAAATTAGTCTCTTCAAAACCAAACACATGTGAAGTTAACTATTGGGATATTTGGATACATACAAATCGATTGTGATTCAGCACAGCCCTTGACCGTAATACTAAATCAAAGACATGTACAAAGTTAACGATAAAAGGCGATTCTGTTAGAGAAAGGGAAAATCAAAGACATGTACAAAAATAACGATAAAGGGCGATTCTGTTAGAGAAAGGGAAAATCAATTCAACTTTTCAACCCATTCTAATTCGAATACGTGTTGTCGCGGTCTGAACAATGTCACAAGGAGAGAAATACATGCAACCAGTCCGAGACTCGAACCAGGGACTCTCGTGTTCAGGGCGAGTACTCTACCGACTGAGTTACATGTCGCTAACATGTTATCTCTCCATCTGTGTACAAGTTCAGACTGCGACATACATCCCTGCTTAACTCGAAATTCGTCCCCGAATTTCGGAATTCCAGTACCAATGATGTCATAAATCACACTGCAAGCGCTGTAAGACTGACCAAGCAGTGCTGTCACGGTCCCTTATAGGGCGCCAATGTCACAATGAGAGAAATATATGCAGCCAGTCCGGGGCTGGAGCCCCGGACCTCTCGCTTTTAGGGCGAGTACTCTACCGACTGAGCATACCGGGTCACTAACATGTTATCTCTCCAACTGTGTACAAGTTCAGACCGCGACAAACACACCTGCTTAACTGGAATTTCGGAAATCCAGTCCCAAGGATGTCATAAATCGCACTGCAATCGTTGTTAGATTGACCAAGCAGTGCTGTCACGGTCCTTTATTCGGCGCCAATGTCAAAAACGGGCCGCTTACATGCACTCTCTCCAACTGTGTACAAGTTCAGAACGCGACACTGGGTTTAATTTATTAATAAGTGAGGTATTGTTGAACAAGAATCCGTTAACCCTTTCTCAGAAGCAGACACTTTCTGGTGCCTTTATTATATATATACAAATAGGAACATTGTGGCAAGAGGGAAAAATCACTCATATTGAACATTTTCTTATTTGACACAAGGTTTTTTAAACTTCATTAAATATTTATTCTTCATTTATAGAGATTTTCCTTTTTCCCCCTAAGCATGTAATCAAATGCGTCTGCTTCAAATATGGCGTGTGTGGGAAAAGGTAGAAAATGTTATATTCTATACACATGTTACAATGTCCTTAACAATTATGGAATATGCATGAATGCTCATGTACCGCTTGAGACATAAAGGAGGTGTGCCAAAATCAATGTCCTAAATGATTTACCAATAGTTGGTATACTTTGTACATAATAAGACAAATCATTTATCGAGGATTTGATACACTGGATGTTTAGTAACTGTAATTTTATGATAATGATCCGCATCAGACGAAAATGTGTCTAATTACATACCGTTTTTGACATCACACACCTAAGTATGTGCACAAACCTATTTTGGGCTACGCTTTCAGACTTTCGTCAGAAGTTACATTGATTGCTCTTCTATAGATAGGCCGACAGTTCAGTATCTGGCGAGAATGAAGGGGCTTCATTGATGGCTCTTCTATAGGTAGACCGACAGCGCAGTATCTGGCGAGTATTTAGGGGTTTTATTGATTGCAGAAGCGACAATATACCTCTTTTCCTGACACTGGTCTAATTGTGAACTGGCCGACGTGGTATGACTGACACAGTGTGGACAATGACGTTAAACCCAGTTAATAAATAATTCAATCGTAACCAAAGTCTGATTTAAAGTCTTTCCACACTTTCAATTTTTACTATCAATATCGAAAGTAAATTACTTTAAATATCAATCGCTTAGATAATAACCAAAAGATTCGCCCGTTTCACCAATGTTTGCTCCATCACATCCTAATTGTTTTGTCTTTCTAAATGTTTAAAAACGGATATTAGAATTAATAACCGATTCCCACATAAAACAAATTTGCAGCCTTATATTCCTGAAACACAAAATCAACAGGAGGCGAAAAGTGTCTATCCGGGTAGGCCTGTGTGGCATGCTTAGGCTGATCCGGGTCGATACTTTACGCAAAGTCCACAATGTTGATTTTTCTCACGAGAAGGCCTACACATTGATTATTGAAAAGCTACGCCCCTGTTGATGTAATTTTATCTAATTTCAGGAGACAATGAGTTCAGACCAAATAGCTGGTGAGTATTAAACATAATACAAATTGAAAAAAGGCGATTTGAAAACATCAACGCAAACATATGGAAAACATAGAACCTTATATGTCCACAAATAAAGGTGTTGCTTTGATATTTACTTTTAGTAAACATATGGGTATTGAAAATATTGTGATAAAAGGAGAAATTGATCATAATGAGCAATATCTCCCTTTTGTAACCATGTTTTTGAATCTCGTCTTCTGCATATGAGTAAACAAAGCATCTGTTGGCGGGAGGATAAATGGAATGTTACCGATATGTAACGATTTATTTGCTCGTTTCGAATGGTGTTTTAGCAGTACATGTATTTCAGTCATACACAGGCGTTTCCTGTTAATATGGCCAGCCCCATAATCGTCAAGGATACACACACCAGGTACCGTACATTGACAGGGGCGTAGCTTTGCAATACTCAATGTGTAGGCCGTCTCGTGAGAAAATAAACATTGTGAACTCTGCGTAAAGTATAGACCGGATCAGCCTAAGCATGCCACACAGACCTACCAGGATAGACACTTATTGCCTCCTGTGGATCTTATGTTTCAGGAATAACTACTCTATACATTTATGCCCCTAAGACGGAATGTGTCGGCCGGATCAGTCTGCGCGGACAGCGCAGGCTGATCTGGTCGATACATTACGCAGATGTCTATCGCCGCAGCTGCATTTTGGACGATTTTGAAATTATCTAGGCAAAAATATGGAAAATATCTTTAAAGGAGTGATTAGTTATTGAAAATAAATTGAAAACATTATGATAAAAGGAGACATTGCTCATAAAGATATGTGAGATATGTGATGTAGGCCTACATCCTAAAAATTAGGGGCATACCAATAATAAGATCATTTTTAAAAATAACCAAAATGGTCTTACTCTTTCCCACAGCAAAGACATGCGCTTTTTGTCGTATTTGCAGCAGACGCTTTTGACAACATTCTGACAAAAGTAAAAATTGCTCATAATGAGCAATTTCTCCTTTTTCCAGAATGTTTTTTAAGTTTGTTCAATAATTATATTGTGCATATTTCAAATACATTTTCAGCGTCGTCCGCTGCATACTTTTTTTTACGTGGGAAAGGGTAGCATATATAGCAATGGGTTTTTTTCTGTATATTTCAGAGTACCGCGCGGCGTTTGACATGTTTGACACGGATGGAGACGGAACGATATCTACACAGGAACTGGGCGTGATCATGCAAAACCTGGGACAATGTCCGACACAACAAGAACTTAAAGACATGATCAACGAGGTCGACACGGACGGTAAGCGCGTTCAGATTACATAACGTTAGAGAATCAACCAACTAAAACATGGGATAATGTCATATATAACAAGAACTTCCAAGACATAATCACTGAGGTTAATGCAACGGTAAGTAAATAGATAATTGTACATTAGCACATAAGAGAATCAACCAACCTAAAACGTGGGCAATGTCCAATACAACAAATAACAGTAAACGAGTTCGGATAACAGACCGTTAGCTCACGTTTAAGAAGCTGAGACAAAGTTCCAGACAGCAAGAACTTCAGGACGTGGTCAACGATGTCGATACGGGCGGCAAGTGTGTCCAGATAACAGAACGTAAGGTAACGAATTAACCAACTAAATACTAAGAAAATGTCCGACACAACAAAAACTTCAGGTCATCAACCATTTAAAAACTGGAGCAATGTCCGACACGATAAGATTTTCAGGACGAGTGCGTTCAGATAACAGTACGCGAGCACGTTATAGAATTAACCAACCAAAAACTGGGACAAAGTTCCAGACAGCAAGAACTTCAGGACACGATCAACGAGGTCAATACGGACGGTAAGTGAGTAAGTTCATATTACTGATCGATAGCACATTAGAGAATTAACCAACCAATGACTGGGACAATGTCCTACACACCAATAACATCAGGACATGATCAACGTGGTCAATACGGACGGTAAGTGAGTAAGTTCAGATAACTGATCGATAGCACGTTAGAGAATTAACCAACCAAAAACTGGGACAATGTCCTACACACCAATAACATCAGGACATGATCAACGAAGTCGATACGGACGGTAAGTAACCAGATTGCGAGCAGATAACTGATATGTTATGTTAGCTCACGTAAGATAACCATATAGAGAATAATTATTTGTGTGCGCATCCATATATTCTGATCCCAGTTGACATAGCTCGCTTCTGTTCTATTAAAATTAAGTGATGTTAGTAGTAAATATATTTTGGATTTGAAATCAAAATGAAATGTCAAACTGGGGAGCCACAATCAGAATCGCCAGTGCTTGACCTGCATAAATATGAAAATTTACTTTCGCTTTTCCCGACTAGTGATTAGAAGCTAGAGGAACGACCATATTTGCAAATGGACCATCGGTAATTCTAGGTTTCAGACAATTTTAAATCGGTATAAACCAAGACCTTGGCTTTAACAAAAACTGAATCTCAATTGTAAGTGGAAACTTTAACCCTTTCAATGCTGCATTTCTAAAATTGACTTGTCTAGCATTGCACTTGGAACAGTCCATTGCCAATTATAGGAATATCAAGATAAAAACTTTGACCTAAGCAGCCACGAGTATATAGCCTAGTTAAATGGCGCAGACAATCCGGCTGGCATGGCTCTATATTGGTGGCAAATGTGCTTCACAAAATCGATTCCATTAGTCAAACGTTTAAGCATGATACTCTCTACAAACCACTTTTAGGTGCGTTTGTAAACGTTACCACTACACGTTGTCCAGCTTATAAATCCTTGACGACTCCATTGATTAAATGTATTTAACAGGAAACGGAACTATCGAATTCCCAGAATTCTGCAAGATGATGTTAAAGTGTCTTGACCCCGTTGATAATGATCTCGAGCTCCATGAGGCGTTTGGCGTATTTGATAAGGATGGGAATGGTTTTATAAGTTCAGCTGAACTAAGACACGTGATGTTAAACCTCGGCGAAAAGATGACGGATACAGAAATCAGTGAAATGTTAAGAGAGGCGGATATCGATGGAGATGGTCAGATTAGCTTCGAAGGTAAGTTCAGATTTAATTAGAATAAATGCGAGGTTTTCTTTTAGAATGATTAAGTCTAGTTTTGTATTTCCGAATCTGCGTTAGCAATATCCCACATACAGACGCAATTTGATGCCTCTATAGCAGACGACTTTTAAAAACATTTCATAACTATTTATACATTCACTTACAGAGATTCTTTCGCATTATCTTTATATTTGTTTAAAGTCATCTGCTGCAGAGGTGTTGTATATGTGAACATGTTAAGTAGAGCATTTCAAACAAAAATCTTTCTCATACGAAATGATAAATAAATACATTACTACGCAATAGCACACATAACATCTATTTTAAAATAGAAAATGTTACGTCATTCTGTTTGTTACATTATATATCTAAAATGTATTTTCTTTCTTTCCGTTTGAACACTGGGAACGTGCCTTGAGGAACCATAAGCAATTATCACTTTTTTTTCAAGAATGTTTTCTAGCATTTTTCAAAAATAGTAACCATCGATTATTCAGGTTTTTAAGTTGTGTGTAGTATGAACTAAGCACATGAAATAAAACAAGGATTGACTAATCTACAATTTCAATTGTTTTTATTTCAGAATTCAGGATCATGATGAAGCCAGAAGATCAACCATTTGTTTCTGGAACTAAACCTTAAGTGGACATTCATTAATTTCTATATCGTCATGACATAATTTAAAACGAACGCTTGAAACATTTTTCTGTTATTCCTGAACATGTTCCTATATTTAGAAATACGCACCAAATACCATTCTTTAGCTACATTTACCCAACTTGAGTATGACAGATTTACCTAACAAAATTGGCGTTGGGGAGTTATGAGGGTTCACAGCCTACAGAACGATCAGATTAACAAATAATTCATAGTTGAGCGGACTTTAAACGGAACTAGTTGGCTTTGATTTACACTGTGCACATATTGCTTACACAAGTGTATTAGAATATTCTGTCAATTTGTGTAGATTTCGATAAGACAGAGCTGCTGTAAAGATTAAACTGGGCCTACAATGTACAAAAATATTGTACCAATGTGCATACCTTGTGGCAATAGCTCACTCGGTAACGACGAGGGCTATCAATTCAGGCAGGAACATTTCTACAAAATTATTTGAAAATTGGCCAAACACTTTCGGAGGAGAAGATTTTTTAAGTTTTCACTATAGCCATATAAGGCAAAATAGCCCCGCCCCCTGGCGGCCAAGTTTGTTTTAACCAATCAACTTGGCTTGAAGGAATCCGGGACACCCGGTTTCGAAATCCCCGACGCTAACCACTCGACCACAGCGGATTCCTCTCCCTATGGAGAAATCGCGGCATGTTACGTGGTGAACAGACCGCTGTAATCTCGTTGAAAACGGCGTTAAACACCAGTCAATCACGTCGTGAATAGACCGCAGTAATCTCGTTGAAAACGGCGTTAAACACCAGTCAATCACGTCACGTGGTGAACAGACCGCTGTAATCTCGTTGAAAACGGCTTTAAACACCAGTCAATCACGTCACGTGGTGAACAGACCGCTGTAATATTGTTGAAACGGCGTTAAACACCAGTCAATCACGTCACGTCGTGAACAGACCGCTGTAATCTCGTTGAAAACGGCGTTAAATACCAGTCAATCAAGTCACGCTGTAATCTCGTTGAAAACGGCGTTAAACACCAGTCAATCACGTTACGCTGTAATCTTGTTGAAACGGCGTTAAACACCAGTCACGTGGTGAACAGACCGCTGTAATCTCGTTGAAAACGGCGTTAAACACCAGTCAATCAAGTCACGCTGTAATCTCGTTGAAAACGGCGTTAAACACCAGTCAATCACGTTACGCTGTAATATTGTTGAAAACGGCGTTAAACACCAGTCAATCACGTCACGTGGTGAACAGACCGCTGTAATCTCGTTGAAAACGGCGTTAAACACCAGTCAATCACGTCACGCTGTAATCTCGTTGAAAACTGCGTTAAACACCAGTCAAACGATCGCACGGGATAGGGAGAGGAATCCGCTGTGGTCAAGTGGTTAGCGTCGGGGATTTCGAAACCGGGTGTCCCGGATTCCTTCAATCCAAGTTGATTGGTTAAAAAAACATGGCCGCCAGATTAAACAACAAAGCTTACTCATTTTCATAAACTATTGCATTCTAATAGCATGCAATAGAGGAAATGGAAATATGTGAACATTTCGTATTTTTCTTGTGATGGGCCGTTTTTAATGGTTATCAAAATATGTCAGTATACATTTAACAAGATGGCCCTAAATCGATCACCTGAATATTTTGTTAAAGTCTTTACCTAAACAAGTCTATGTTAAACAAGTGATCCCAAGGGTGGGGGCCATTTTTGACTAATCTTGGTAGAGGTCCACTAGATGATGTTAGATTTCAAATATCAACTTTTAGACAATTTTTTTTAAAGTTTTTCCCTATACAAGTATAATATTATGTTAAACAAGCGACCCTGGATGGGGCCATTTTTAACCCGCGGCTATAATTTGAACAATCTTGGTAGAGGTCAACTAGATGAAGCTACATACCAAATATCAAAAGCCTCAAACAAGATTTTTTTTGAAGTTTCTCCCTATACAAGTCTTCGTAAAACAAGTGACCCCTGGGGTGGAGCCATTTTTTACCCTAGGGCTATAATTTGATCAAGATTGGTAGAGGTTCAATAGATGAAGCTACATACCAAATATCAAAGGCCTGGGCCTTCTCATTTTAGACAAGACGATTTTTAAAGTTTTTTCCCTATATGATTCTATGTAAAACAAGTGACCCCCGGGGAGGAGTCATTTTTGACCCCGGGTTATAAATTGAACAATATTGGTTGGTAGAGGTGCACTAGATGAAGCTACATACCAAATATCAAAGGCCTTGGCCTTCTTCTTTTAGACAATAAGTTTTTTTCCTATAGATACAAGTGTATGTAAAACAAGTGACCCCCGGGGAGGTGTCATATTTGACCCCACGGCTATAATTTGAACAATCTTGGTAGAGGTCCACTAGAAGAAGCTACATACAAAATATCAAAGCCATTGGCCTTCTATTTTTAGACAAGAAGATTTTATTTTTAAAGTTTTTTCCCTATACGAGTCTATGTAAAAAAAGTGACCCCCAAGAGAGGGGCCATTTTTGATCCCATGGCTATAATTTGAACAATCTTGGTAGAGGGCCACTAGATGATGCTACATACCAAATATCAAAGGCATGGACCTTCTACTTTCAGACAAGAAGATTTTTGAAGTTTGTTCCCTATACAAGTCTATGTAAAACCAGTGACCCTAACGGAGGGGTAATTTTTGACCCCAGGCCTATAATTTAAACAATTAAGGTAGAGGTCAACTAGATGAAGCTACATACCAAATATCAAAGGCCTTGGCCTTCTACTTTTAGACAAGAAGTTTTTTTTAAGTTTTGGTGAATTTCTCCTTTTTTGTTGCCGTGGTTCAACCGGAGTTCTCAATGGAATTTAAATCTTTGAACAATTTTGAATGAGGGGCCACCAAAGGAACATTTCTGTGAAGTTTGGTTGAAATTGGTCCTGTGGTTAAGGAGGAGATGATGTTTAAAGCTAAAAGTTAATGACGGACAAAAAGGGATCAGAATAGCTCACCTTGAGCCTCTGGCTCACAGGTGATCTAAAAACGTTCTTGTTAAATGTATAATAAGGCAAGTTGCTTTATCATCTTAAGTTTCTATACCTCAAATTGTTCGATTCAAAATGTTTTGTAGCACGATTCCCCACTCCAAGATTGGACACTGTAGTCTACATGGAAAAGCAGGCAGTTGTTCAGAAAAACTGCTGTGTGGAATACTGGTGTGAGAAAGCAAGGAAACACATTGGTGGGTGTACTGGTCGATGTGATATAACGAGAAATTGCTGTACTAGCATTAAATCCCAATCCATCAATTATGCACGTAACGAACGAAATCGTTCATTCTCTTTCATCATTCTTACTAAATGTTTTTATGTTTAATGTTAATCTATGATATCCATGTTTCTTGTATAACCTTGTTTGATTTGATTTAATTGATCATGTATGTATGACTAGATACATTTATGTTGTATAAGAAATATGTTCGGTTCTGTTCAATGTTACCCTCTTTATAAAACAAGGTATCGGTTGAACCGATGTATGCTCCCCGAGGGTATAGCCAGGACACAGGAATGGTCATCACATGCACATCTCTTCTTGTTAGTGAAGCCTCCCATAAAATTTCATTGAATTCAAGTCAGAAGTTGCTGAGAAATAGTATGGACAAAAGCAAATATTAAATAGAAACAAGAGGGCCATGATGGCCCTATATCGCTCACCTGATTTTTTGTTTTGTTTGTTTGGAGTTTAACGCCGCTTTCAACAGCTTTGGTCATATCACGGCGGTCAGTGCACCTACCCATGTTTTCCTGGCTTTCCCACACCAATACTTACACAACATTCTTTCGAAGCCATCACCTGATTTAATAGAACTTCAATAGTTTTCAAAGTTTTTACTCTTTTTAGGCCAATACTTTTGGACAAGAAGATTTTTAAAGTTTTAACAATGCACATATAAGGAAAACATGCTCCGCCCCCTGGCGACCATGTTTTTCAACGGATCAAAAATATTTGAACAATCTTCGTAAAGGGTGCCCCAAGAAACATTTGTGCAAAATAATTTTTAAATCGGGCCAGTACTTTTGGACAAGAAGATTTTTAAAGTTTTAACAATGCACATATAAGGAAAACAAGCTCCGCCCCCTGGCCGCCATGTTTTTCAACGGATTGGAAATATTTGTACAATCTTGGTAAAGGGTGCCCCAAGGAACATTTGTGCAAAATAATTTTTAAATCGGGCCAGTACTTTTGGACAAGAAGATTTTTAAAGTTTTAACAATGCACATATAAGGAAAACTAGCTCCGCCCCATGGCGGCCATGCTTTTCAACGGATCGGAAATATTTGAACAATCTTGGTAAAGGGTGCCCTAAGGAACATTTGTGCAAAATAATTTTCAAATTGGGCCAGTACTTTTGGACAAGAAGATTTTTAAAGTTTTAACAATGCACATATAAGGAAAACAAGCTCCGCCCCCTGGTGGCCATGTTTTTCAACGGATCAAAAATATTTGAACAATCTTGGTAAAGGGTGGACCAAGGAACATTTGTGCAATTTTTTTTTCAAATCGGCCCAGTACTTTTGGACAAGAAGATTTTTCAAAGTTTAAACAATGCACATATAAGGAAAACAGGCTCCGCCCCTTGGCGGCCATGTTTTTCAACGGATTGGAAATATTTGAACAATCTTGGTTAAGAGTGTCCCAAGGAACATTTGTGAAAAATAATTTTCAAATCGAGCCAGTACTTTTGGACAAGAAGATTTTTAAAGTTTTAACAATGCACATATAAGGAAAATAAGCTCCGCCCCCTGGTGGCCATGTTTTTTAACGGATCGGAAATATTTGAACAATCTTGGTAGAGGGTACCCCAAGGAACATTTGTGAAAAATAATTTTCAAATCGGGCCAGTACTTTTGGACAAGAAGATTTTTTAAGATTTGGCAATTTTCCCCTTTTCTGATGCCGCAGCAACCAAAGTTCTACTTGGAATTAATTTCTTTGAACAACTTTGAAAGAGGACTACCTAAGGACCATTCCTGTGAAGTTATTT
The DNA here is from genome assembly GCA_031761405.1 of Serripes groenlandicus. NCBI lineage: Eukaryota > Metazoa > Mollusca > Bivalvia > Cardiida > Cardiidae > Serripes > Serripes groenlandicus. The sequence continues at coordinate 87,398,866 of JASEVX010000001.1, forward strand.
TGAAATCTGTTCATTGGTTTAGTAGGAGAAGTCATTTGTAGGAAATTGTTAACAGACGCCGACGACGACGACGACGGACGCCGGACGGTGAGTGATCAAAAAAGCTCACCTTGCACTTCGTGCTTAGGTGAGCTAAAAATCAAAGGGCAATAATTCTGTAAGAAATTATAAAACGGGATAATGGAAATAATTTGCACATTTCTTGCTGTTAGTGAAACTTTCCATAAAGTTTCATTGAATTAAAGCCAGTGGTTGCTGCGAAATAGCCTGGACAAAATTGTCTGATGTCATATTATATAGAAATTAAAAGGGCAATAACTCAGTGAAAAAGCATCGAACCGGAACACAATGATAATATGCAAATCTCTTGTTAGTGACACTAAAGTTTTATGCAATTCAAGTCAGTAATTGCTCAGAAATAGCCAGGATAAAACTGAGATGAACAAACAGACGAAGCAGGGACTATAATATGCTTGTCTCGAAAAAAAATCAGGGAGCATAAAAACAAAATAAAAACAAGACGGTCATGAGGCCTTGGATTGTTCACCTGAAGACAAGATAATTTAAATCTGAATCGAACCAGCTATGCAAAGGTTCAACAAGGAAATATCAATGAGAAATTATTTTGAAAACGTACCAGTTCTTTTAGACAGCAGTCAAAGGTTGCACTATAGGCACATGGGGAAGCTAACTCAGACATCTGGCGTCCATGTTTTTTGAACAATTAAGTTGACTTGAATAATTGTTGTAGATGGTCACCTATGAACTTTCTGCCACATTTGATTAAAATCAGACAGACACTTTCAGAGCAGAAGAATTTAAGAGTTTCCACCTTTCCGATGCTTTCTGCCGTCCATGTCGCTAGCACTCTAGTAACAAACTGATGTAATAGTAAAATGTGAAGGAACAAATGAGCATTTTCTTTTTCGGCTCTTACGGTTATATCAAATTGCAAAAAAAGAATATTTTTATACTGGTAGGCTGCCTTACAATATTTTACAATAAGAACACAGGTAGCATACGAGTACTGTAAGGGCTAAGCAAATAGTTTTTATTATTTTCTTTTTAATATAACGGTAACAGCTGAAATCAGTGTGTTACTATGGTGCCATTGGGCCATGTTTATCAACGGATCAATATAGCTTGAATAATTTTTTGAAGATAGTCATCTAGGGAACACTTCTACAAAATTGTCTTGAAATCAAACAAGCAGTATAAGAGGAGAACTGTTTCAAAGTGTTTCCATTTAAGCCGTTTCTGATTCTGCAGCATACAATTTGAACACTTCATAAAGAGAATCAACAAAGGAAGTTTCCTGTGAAGTTTGGTTGAAATTGGAATGCCAGGCACAGGGTTATTACAAAAGCTTACTTTGAACACAAATCTGGAGCACTTTGTGCTCAGGTGTGCTTAAAAGAAGAAAAGACTCATCTAACAATATTACACAGCTTTATTGTTTCTGGGCATAACATATATAATAGTCAGGTCAGGGATAAAGGGGTATTATTTTCAAGAACATAGCTATTTTACTCATGTTTTTTACATGAGACAACTCCATAATGTCACACTAAGCAAATAGTTTCAGGACATTCTAATTCATCATTGATTAGGGCTCAGATGGATTTCTTAATCAAATAGATCTTATATTCATTTCAATAACGATTAGCTCCCCTACCACCTCGTCCCCCTCTACCTCTACCTCCTCCTCTTCCCCCACGACCACCACCACCATCCTGCTGATATCCTCCGTCTCCTTGGTAGCCACCACTCCCACCACCCTGATATCCACCTCCACTTTGATATCCACCTCCACCTTGACCTTGGTATCCCCCTCCCCCTTGACCTTGGTATCCTCCTCCCCCACCTTGATATCCCCCTGCTGATTGGGGCCGACTTCCATAACCGCCACCACCTTGGTTCCAGCTACCTCCAACACTACCACCTGAGTTGTCCCAACCTCCTTGAACCTTGCCCCCTCTCCCGCCTCCACCTCCTTGATAATCTCCTCGTCCTCTTCCTCTTCCACCTCTTGCACCTGTAATACAGAATTTATGGAATAAAGCTATGAGTCATCAACACTCAAGACAAAGTACAATTTTTATGTTCTAAAATCCGTATTTGACACACACATACTACGTTGTGGGTACTCAAAAGAATTCTCTCAGTTTGGTTGGGTAATAAGAAAGATATTGTAGGAAAAGAGCCGTTTTCTCCCCCTTATCTAGTTGTCTGAGTCAGGCATAAAGAGGTTTTGTTGTATTCATGTTTAGGAATCACAATTGAGCATATTGATGCAAAACTAGTCGGGCTACAGAAGTAGATTATCAAGCATTTTGTCCTTTTAAACTTGATTCAACACTTTTCTGAATGCGGGCACATTTTGATACATCTGTAGAAATTTTACTTTTGACACATTTTTTTTTAACTCTATTCAATAATTACTTTCATTTATAGATATTTCTCTTATTTTCGCCAATATGATTTCATAGTCGGCTGCAGATGTGTTTGTATGTATGAAATATTTATTTACTATTGAATTTTCATATGGGAATTCTAGTCCGAGTGATATTTACGCACATGTAATAAATGAGTGCATCACGGCATGTTTATCTTTGGTGGATAATATTAGGAGGGATAAGGATGCTCCTATCCACTGTTCAATGGTATATAATAAATATGTTACATAATAATAAAAGGCTATTATCTACAATACATGAAGGTGGTGGGCTTGGCGTGAAACGGTTGTATCTAAAATAGGTATTTTTTTACCAAGGTTAATCACCTTGCCATTCAGTCTTTATAAGCGTTAAATCATTTTTCTTAGTAAACAATGGAAATTTAGGTGCCATTGCTTGTTCTGTTGTTTTTTTCTCATACCAGGAATTTCTATCAATCTTTACAATGTACTTTGTATGTAATATATAGTGTAAGTTTATGCAAACTTACTCTGTGGTCTTTGACCTTGTGGAGCATCTGATCTTTTCATGAAGGAGGGCATCTCTGGGGGAGGTGGTTCAAGTTCCCATGCTCGTCCACCTCTGTCGGGTACCTAAAATTTCAAAGTTTCAAATTTTATTGGTAAAGTATTAAGACCTCCACAGCCCATATACACCACATCTACAAACATATTTACATATTGACATGACAATCATGGCAGCTTACACAAAGACATGTTAATGCTTTAAAACATATGATTTGTTTGCAAACGTTTACAATTTCCAGTAATTAAATGTAATACAAATATAAGGTTTGAAGCTGCTTAAGCATAAAATGCGGTCTCTTGAGTGAAACAATATATTGTTTGGCGTGGTGCCCTAGTTCATGACCTGACATGATCTATATTCAAACTTAGCATTGACATCATCAAAACCTTTATTCTGACATAGTTTCAACATGCTCAAATGAAAAAAATGCAGCCTCCAGTGTTTTAACATGATTTTCCTTCAATTTGACCTTTTGACCTAGTTTTTGACCTGACCTGGTCTAGAAATCAGCAAGATAAACAAACTGAATAAGTTACATGAATATTGGATGATGGACTTCGGGCTCAAGTGAGCTATATACATACAGAAGGACAGACGGAGACACATATATACAACTCAATAGGAACAAGGGCCTCCCATAATCTCTTCTGGCCTTTGGCTAGTAGAGTTTGTAAAATAGTCCATAATATCAGTAATGTCTTTTCCCATATGATTTTATAATGTTGTCCCTCTCAAAAGTTGGTTTTTGTGGGTGCATGCATTAAAGCTATAAATATAATGTAGTTACAGAATTAAACTAATAATTTTGTATAAAACTCTTTCATCTATATTTATTATTAATACCTTACCTTTGGTATTAAAACTCTGTTTATTGCACACTTAGTAGATTCTCTGGCTGTTCCACTACTTGTTTTCTGTATCTTTAATAAGTCTAAAACATATTTCAACTAAAGCTATTACTTTACAATGGCAAAACTCAAAACAGTGCCTGTCATCACCAACAGTTGTTTTTGTTATTCTTAACTCACAAAGAACACAATTTCAAATTGGCTCAACCCTTTCCCACGCCTCTGCAGCAACTCTACAAGTTGAGAATTTGAATGTACAGTCCAACCTGTGTTTTAAGACCACCCATGGGACGAGAACAATCTGGTCTTTGTTGCCGAGTGGTCTGTAATTGCAGGGTTATTTATGCAGAAAATGAGTATTCTTGAAAATTAAAAGTGTGGTTGCTAAAGACAGACTTGCTATACACAGGTGGTCTTTAGAACAGATTTGACTGTATATAGAATCATTGCCCAGTTATATTTGGTCTTGATCTGTGAGCTATGCATATCAATCTATCATACATGTAGGTATGCATTGCAAAATCTCCCTATGTAAAATTAATATTTGATGAGCTACAAAAAGGACTCGCATCGATAACAAAGAACCAACCCATCAGTGATTATAGCAATAGATTTAGTTTTATTTGAATATGTTTCATGCTCAAAACCATAATGCCCATTTTTTTTTTACCACAATGTTTTCAAATCTTTATAAAAATATACTTTCATTTATATACAGTCGAACCTCGTTAACCCGGATGCCGTTAATCCGGAAAATTCGCGATCCGGACCTAAAATTCCGGGAACGGATTTTTTATGCTTAATTATTCTCTGTTAATACGGAAATTCGCGTTCCGGAACCGGACAAAAAATATCGGGAACGGAGCGACCATTTACACATAAAATCCACTTCATTAGTCCGGAAGTCCAAACATGTATATGTTTTTTTTCTCTCAATTAGTCCGGATTATACTGATTGCGTAAATCTTGTCGCATGTCATAGTTTTCTAGTATGTCCTAACAATATGTGTTAAAAGCTGTGTACTGTATACAATGTAATAGGACTGTTCCATAATCAGCTAGCGTGTGTTATTGTTTACTTTGATTAGAAGTCATAAAATAGCAGCTAATCCGGCGTTGATTGCCAACATGGTATAAACTGATTTTGAGATTAAAATTTTGACCCAGAGACAAGTGGAGATCTGACAAAAAATAATCAGGTGTTCCATATTTGTATATTTTGATGCTCATTTTTCAAATTATAACATATGTTATCCATTTTTTGTATATATCATGATTAAACTTCGCTTACGACAATGGTGCAATCTAGAGGTAAATAAAACTTGAAGAGAAAAAATTAACTATTTTAATTCACCTCAACTATAATCATAATATTGGGTCAGAACCTTTGACACCTATGTTCAGGCTAAGATGACAATTTTGCGCCGGTAAAATTTCTAAATCGTTAATCCGGAAGATTCGCAATCCGGACATTTTTCTCTGGTAACCAAAGTGTCCGGATTAACAAGGTTCGACTGTATATTTGACTGCATGTTTTGAAAGTACTTTACATACTTTAAATCTTCAATATGAGATAAAAAAACACAAAGGTAAAAATACATGGTAAATCTCTATTAATGAAGTATAATATTTGAAAAGAGTTGAAAACATGTTTTTAAAAGTCGCCTTATACAAATGCATTTAAATACTTCTGCAGGTGGAACAAATTTGAAGAAGACGACTTTGAAAAAATATAAATAAATATTGGGGGGAATCACTAAATATGAAAGTATTATAATTGAATAGAGTTGAAAACATGTGACGGTAGGAGAATTTGCTTGTTATGAACAACTACTCTATTTGTCAACATGATTTCAAAAGTTGTCTACTGCAAAATGTGTTAAAAAACATTTGCAGGCGGAGAAAGGTTAACCCTTTCCCTCATATAGACGCTTTCTGACGCCTCTGCAGCAAACGGCTTTTTGAAAACATAGTGACAAAAGAAGAAATTGCACAAAACGTGCAATTTCTCCTTTTGCCACAATGTTTTCAACTTTTTGTCATAGGTTATCCATTCAATTATGGAGATTTTCTATGTTTTGACAAAATACGTTGGAAGTCGTCTGCTGCAGAATTGTGGTATGAGGGAAAGGGTTAAAGAACTAACTTTAAATGGCATACATACCATCTCTTGCTGATAATATCTGCGGGACACCAATCTCTGTATAGGATTTTAAGGACTTTCTTATAGGTTGGTATGCTTCTGCAATTTTGTTCTCATTTTTCTGCAATAAAAATTGTCTTTCAGTTCATATTTGAAAACCATTTCTATCTATGAAATAAATGCATATTTATACAAGAAAAAGATTTGTGAACAGTTCATAGTTAGCAACCACTGTGGTTTGGTTCAAAGATCAAGTTTACATTGACCTTATTGTGACATGTGAAATGTATAAAGCCCTAGGTGTATCTGTTAAAACAGACTAACTCTGGAAATTATAATGAAGGAGAAAGAGCTTGGACCAGTATTTCTTCAAGTGGCATCAAAGGTAAAGTTCAAAGTTGCCTTATTTTAACTCAATTTCTCCCAAAGAGTTGGTATAATAATATGTAAGTCTAACAGTTAAGAAAATATGGATTAGACAGAAATATGGATGAGCATAAAAGGCACAAACCTTAATCCTTACTCACAGAAAACATATCTCAGCATATGACTTTGGAATAAATTCAAGTATGATAATTCAATAGAGTTGAAAAAACATTGAGGCAAAAGGAGTTATTACTTGTAATTGAGCAATTTTTGCTTTTTCCACAATGTTTTCAAAATATGTCATCTGCAGAATGCATCCGAATGCATGTGATAAAGGATTAAATCTACCCCAGATAACAAAGGCCTAGATAACTTATACTATAAACTGGTCTATTTCCGCAAAATATCTTATTATCTACATTAACCCTAATGTTGTGGTATACTTAAACAATTCAGATCAGTGAGATGAATCATTTGAGTACTAACAACATAGGTATTGAGTCAAATTAGGATTTCAGAACATTAAATAATCTCTTTATCTAAATGTAGGAAAGTTGCAATATTCTAAAAGTATTTTATGCCACCCTAATAGTCTTTCAGTTATATATCATGGTATTTTCTGGGTAGATTACAAGTATTACTTATATTTTCTCCTGACATCAGTGCATGAGTCGTTTTACAATCAATCCCTCCAAGCCTGGGTACTAGAAAGGAAGCCACTTAGCATTTTACAAATCTTTGGTATGACCCAACAAAACCCACTTTTTTTAAACCCTCATATAGAAGCTTTCTGACGCCTCCTCAGCAGACAACTTTTTGGAAACATTGTGACAAAAGGAGAAATTGCTCAAAATAAGCAATTTACCCTATTGCCACAATGTTTTCATTTTTTCACAATTATTATAACTTCAATTATAGAGATTTTCCAAATGTTTGAGAAATTAAACATGAGCTTTCATTTATGGAGAAAAAACATATTTTTGCATTTATGTCTTCAAAGTCATCTGCTACAGATTTGTGGGAATAAATTAAATTATCCAAGTGAAAACATAAGTGAACCTTTGCTTTATCTGACCACATAAAAGACTGTATAGTGACATCTAAGCGTTTTAACAGCATTTCTCTTCTTGTCTTGTATTCTTCGGTGAGTGCTGCATTGATCTTGTTTATTTGATCCCACTGTTTGTCAGAGAGACGGACTTTCAAAAGAGATTTACCAATCAAATCCGGACTAGGCCCTATCAGCTCTTTCACCTAAAAGAAAATTTGAGAAATTACATTTATTATGAGAGTTGTGTGGCACTTTAACATTCAAACATAGAGACTTTGGTAGAGGGTCAACCATGCTACTTTCAAGTAAGTTACCCCTTTACCACTTGTCAACGCAGTCTGACTGACACCTCTGCAGCAAAAAAAAATTAAAACCATTTTTGCAAAAGAAGTAATGGCTCATAATGACTAAATGAGCCTTTCTCCTTTTACCACAATGTTTTAAACTCTATTCCGTAATTATACTTTTCTACAGTTTTGCCTTTTTGTTTGCAAAGTTGTCTGCTGCAGATCTGTTGTTTGGAGGAAAGTGATAATAGGAGGTAAGGCAGTAAGATAACTAAAAAGGTTACCTTGAGTTTGACCCTTTCCAATACATGTATGACAAGTCTGCTGCAGATCACTTTAAAACATCTAAGTAAAAATTTGGAAAATCTCTATAAGTGAAGTACAAGAGAAAGTTGATGCAAGGCATCAATGTCGCCGGAAAAGACTGCATTAATTTATTTTTTTAACGCACATGCATTCTTGACTTTCATTAATCTAAATATACACATAATGGAATAAAGACTAATTCCAGGATTTTTGAAATTCCACATACAAATTTCAGGATTTCTTTTGTATTTGTCAATAAAACCACAACAAATACAGTTTGGGATTTAAATCTACATGCAATAAAAAGGTATTTAACCCTTTCCATGTTTGAAGCAACAATAAAAACCTTTAAATGTTTAAAACATTGAGAAAATGGTTAAATTGCTGAAGACATGAACTTTCTCCTTTTTAATAATAATTATAATATCAAAGCATTTCACAGATGTTAAAATTTGTCCTCATATGTTTAAAAAGTAGACCACACTTGAAAGACCATATCAGCTAAATTATTCATTTAAATCATTGATGAATACAATATATGTATGGTGCAAGAGAAATGCCAGTTGCAAGTCCCATTACTATTTAAAAGGTGGCAAGTATGAAATTAATTGGATGCGAAATGTTCACCTCGTCTCAAGTTCGAGTCATTTTGACATAAAAAAAAGTGAATAAAAAATCAGGCAAAGCTCTAGTGCATGTTTTATTCCACTGCATTCGAGAGAAAAAAAGCATTTCTATATAATCTTTTATGTGAATTTTATTAGTCACCGCGACTTCTATTTTTAATAGGTTTTCGGAAATCACATGGGAGGGGGGGGACTATTATTAGAAAGAAACACATTTAGATGTCTTGAACATTTTACAATTGTGTTTGTTTAAAAACACTAAGTAATGACACATCTAAAATGAAATAAATATTCCGATGTTTTAGGTATTTTCAGTTTCTTTATTTTGACTCGCATTTATGTTTTTTTGTTTTATTTACAAAGACAAAACAGTCCCTATTTGCTAGACTGGTATACTTTATTTTACACTATATACTACATGTACTCAAAAGGCGATAACAACAAACCTTTACGTCGCACAGTCTAATTTCAATTATTTGTTTACATACGCGCACCTGCCTGAAGCAGAGTCTGACTGTTTGTTATGTGTAAATATCAAGATGAAAATGAACTCGAATATTCTCCTTTTAATGGCAATTTTAACTTACTGAATGTTATTTTCATGTTCAAAGAGATGTCTTGATTTGATTTGTGAAGAAGGCATTTTATAATGTTTATCCATGTATATCTAAAATATGAAATGTTTCTATAAAGCTAAAACTGTTGATCGCGTGACTCGCGAATACCAACTGCGTAGATCAATCTCCTTTGCAGAGAGCCGCTCTTTACACTCACTTACAAATAGTAAATCGTAGGTGATTTAAAATGTTTATTTGGTTCGAAACAAATGAAGAAAAGAACAAACGGAGATAAAACTAGTTTTAATAGAAAAATTACTTTGAACGAACACTCTCTGCCTAAAAAGAGAGTTTCAAGAACGACACCTCTGCGAATAAGAAAGAATCGGGTCTTTCGTACAAAATTATTTCGTCCTTGACAATTTTAAATGTGTCATTTAATTCCCTAAAGGCATATTGCTTCCGATCTGCATATTGTTATGCATCATTGACACAAGGGCGCTCATCATAATATAATTTTAAAACATGAGTAGTTTGTTATTTTCATTATAAAAAAGGAAGGAAAGAATTAAAATAAATTAACATGTTGTAGGGCTCAGTTTATGTTCGAAACTAAGTTAAATTATACAACAATTTTAATGAGATTTAACTGGTTAGTTGATATTATGTTTCGAAGGTGGTCTAATTTATAAATATTGGACTACATTTCAACATTTGTTAAAGTATGATATAATTACGAGGCCAAGCTAATGTAACGTGCCGGGCTAAAGACGCAGAAGATCCCTTTGAAAAGTATACTCAACCCTGAAGGGGTCCACTTGTCTTATATATCTAACCCTAAACTCCATCACTTCGAATGAATGAATGAATGTATATTGTTTTATGGCGCATCAACAGCTAAGGTCAATTAAATTTTTAATTATTCATGATCCCTGGGTAAACAAACCAGTACTAGGCTAGAAAATGTGCCTTGCCCAAGGGCACTCCACCATGACCGCAGTGCCGCGACTGGGGATCGAACCCGGGACACCCGGTTTCGAAATCCCCGACGCTAACCACTCGACCACAGCGGATTCCCCATCACTTCGAAACGGTGATGTAAATTTGCATATCAAATGCAACGTATACCGAACGTTTTCGTTACAATACTTCCCACTCCGAGAAGACTCGTCCCGAGTCTTGGCCTGGGAAACCCGTGGGTAAGGCAACTCCGGTATGGCAGTTGTCTTCATCCCACCGCTGCCACCAATGTAACGTGCCGGGCTAAAGACGCAGAAGATCCCTTCAGCGAAAAGTATACTCAACTCTGAAGGGGTCCACTTGTCTTATATATGTAATCCTAAACTCCATCACTTCTAAACGGTGATGTAAATTTGCATATCAAATGCAACTTATACCGAACGTTTTCGTTACACTAATATCATTTTGAGAAAAAGAGAAAACTCATGTCTTCAGCGATTTAACCCTTATCTCATTGTTTTAAAAGTAGATTGCTGCAAAGGTGTCCACTGTTGACTTTAATAGAGGAAAGGTAAAATGACGTGCTATTGCATGCAAATCCTAAATTGTCTGTTTTGTGGTTTTATTGAAAAATAATAATTTCAAATATTCTGACAAACATCTTGAAAAGTGTATGTGGAATTCACAAATTTTATAATTATTCCTTAATGAAAACACTGTATACATACTAAGACTAATGATTGGCAAGATTTCTCATTTCCATTACTGTTTATGATCAATAATTAGTTGGTTGTGTGTATGGTCAACCTACTTTGGAATGGAGATTGATCATAAACAATGAAAGGCTTCAATTATCATTCACTTCGTTGACAAAACAATGCAAGTTATGATACATTTTCACTTGACCCCCACCCCTGATGTTCCAATATGCACCTCAGTTGATAACTGTTTATTCAACTACTATAATGTTAGTGTTATGCATAACTGCACTATGGATATCCGGCGACATTGATGCGTTGCATCAACTTTCTCTTGTATTTTGTTTTAAATAAAATGATTAAAGTCTATGTAGTGAATTAAAAGTCTTCCTAAGTAAATTAACCAGTGAAAACAGTTGCAATAAACGGTGATGTGTGCAAGAATTACAAATCTATGCGGTCGGTATGCACTAGTCACATGATCAACATTTTTCAGAGCATACTATATTTAGCTTAGAAACAGTTCCTATTTTAGATATACATGGATTAACATTATTAAATGAATTCTACACAAATCTCTTTGAACGTGAAAATAACATTCAGTAAGTTAAAATTACTATTAAAAGGTGAATTTGACGTGATTTTATCCCGATTTTGACACATTATAGTCTACTGCCAGTCTAATAGGGGGCGCATTATTACTCATTTGTCTTTGTAAATAGGATAAAAATATGAGTTTAAAGAAACTACAAATACTTAACCCTTTCCCTCATACGACAATTCTGCAGCAGACGACTTTGAACATATTTTGCCAAATAATGGAAAATCTCTATAATTGAATGGATTTCTTCTTTTGTCACTATGTTTTCAAATAGCCGTCTGCTGCAGAGCATCAGAAAGCGTCTATATGATTGAAATATTTATTCATTTTAGATGTGTCATTACTTAGTGTTTTTAAACAAACGCAATTGTAATATGGTCAAGACATTAAAATTTGCTTTTTTCTAATAAAAACTTGTCTACCATTTCATCTCAAATAATTTAGGCACAAAATCTCTTACATACATTAGTTTGATAATTCAACAGAAACTACTTTGTTATTCTTAGTAGCAAAGAAATTGACCTTTTCCCAAAATGAAATCCCCCAAAAGTCCATACATGCATTTATTCCTAGTTTTTTTAATATGAGCTTGATCTCAGCGATTCTTAATTCGTTGAGGCTTTACTATTTTTCTTTCATAAAGTTAGAACAAGTTTATCCTTATATTTTAGTAACAGTCATTCGGACCATAAGATGTATGACCTTAAAACATTCACAAGCTAGCATAACTAATAAAAACTTGTCTACCATTTCATCTCAAATAATTTAGGCACAAAATCTCTTACATACATTAGTTTGATAATTCAACAGAAACTACTTTGTTATTCTTAGTAGCAAAGAAATTGACCTTTTCCCAAAATGAAATCCCCCAAAAGTCCATACATGCATTTATTCCTAGTTTTTTTAATATGAGCTTGATCTCAGCGATTCTTAATTCGTTGAGGCTTTACTATTTTTCTTTCATAAAGTTAGAACAAGTTTATCCTTATATTTTAGTAACAGTCATTCGGACCATAAGATGTATGACCTTAAAACATTCACAAGCTAGCATAACTAATAAAAACTTGTCTACCATTTCATCTCAAATAATTTAGGCACAAAATCTCTTACATACATTAGTTTGATAATTCAACAGAAACTACTTTGTTATTCTTAGTAGCAAAGAAATTGACCTTTTCCCAAAATGAAATCCCCCAAAAGTCCATACATGCATTTATTCCTAGTTTTTTTAATATGAGCTTGATCTCAGCGATTCTTAATTTGTTGAGGCTTTACTATTTTTCTTTCATAAAGTTAGAACAAGTTTATCCTTATATTTTAGTAACAGTCATTCGGACCATAAGATGTATGACCTTAAAACATTCACAAGCTAGCATAACTTATTAGCAGACAATACACTTGTCTAATTATAAGTTACCTTGCTGTTGAAATTTGGATGGAATCATGTCAGTCTAAGACAAGACATGGAAATTCCATGAAACCAGGTTTTCTATAATGGAAGGTGTTTAATTAAGAATTAACAGATCTGTCAAATCTTTCTGTTAATAGTTTATCAAAGCTAGTAATTCAAGTAACAGGGAATATTTCTATTGATGAATAATCATAATTACTTTGTCAATTAAATATATCACAATTTTATCTAACAAATATCAGTTCAATACAGTCAATCGTGTGTTGATGGCCTCATTTATTAAGAACATATAATAGATAACAGATATTAAGCAACCTTTTGTTGTAAGCAGCCACATTTTAGGATCCCTAATGCCAGGTTGATTATCAGTGATCTGCCTTAACCCTTTACTTGATAGTAACGCGTTTATGCCTTTGCAAACAGACTAGATCCAGGGCCCGAGGTTATGAAACTTACTCATATCTATGCTATATTCTTTTAAATTGCCAAGTTATTTAATATGGAGCATATTTGCGCGAAGTTATTTGAAAATATCTATATGCATGGTAACGTTATGGTCTGAACAAAAAAAGTTCAAGTAAAGCATATTTTCTGTCACTGTGACCTTGACCTGGAAGCTAAACACATAAATTGTGCATATGACACAGCGTCTTGATATGGTGTATATCTGTTCCAAGCTATTTGAAAATATCTCTATGGATGAAAAAGTTATTATCCAGACAAGAAAAGTTCAACTGATGTCTATTTGTTGTCACTGTGACCTTGACCTTAAAGCTACAGACAAAAGTTTTGCATGTGACACATCATATTGATATAGTTCATATTTTTGCCAAGTTATTTGAAAATATCTCTATGCATGACAAAGTTATGGTCCGGACAAGAAAAGTTCAATTAAAGTCTATTTCTTATCACTGTGACCTTGACCTTGAATCTACAGATTTTTTTTGCATTTGGCACATCGTCTTGATATGGTGCATGTTTGTGCTAAGTTATTTGAAAATATCACTATGCATGACAAAGTTATGGTCCGGAAAAGAAAAGTTCAATTAAAGTCTATTACTTATCACTGTGTCCTTGACCTTGAATCTACAGATTTTTTTTTTGCATTTGGCACATCGTCTTGATATGGTGCATGTTTGTGCTAAGTTATTTGAAAATATCACTATGCATGACAAAGTTATGGTCCGGAAAAGAAAAGTTCAATTAAAGTCTATTTCTTATCACTGTGTCCTTGACCTTGAATCTACAGATTTTTTTTTTGCATTTGGCACATCGTCTTGATATGGTGCATGTTTGTGCCAAGTTATTTGAAAATATCTCTATGCATGGCAAAGTTATGGTCCGGACAAGGAAAGTTGATGCCTAACCGCCCGCCCGCCGACTTCGCCAAACTAATAACCAGATTTTTCCTTCGGAAAACCTGATTAAAAAGCAATACAATTGAAATCAAGAAAAGAAGCATAACTAAGAAACCAAGTTTTCATTATTGACCATTACACAGGTATTCTACCAAATGACCAAAAATCTCATACATGTTTTCCTTTCTATCTAAGCTACCTTCTATGAAATTGTTAGAATCAGTCAATTCTAAAGACAGCTACTGAAACAAAAATACAACCAGCTCACTCATCAGCCCAACCTTTCCCTGAGACCTGGTTAACCCTTTCCCTCATACGGCAATTCTGCAGCAGACAACTTTAAATTTTAAAAAAAAATAGAAAATCTCCATAATTGAATGGATAACCTATGACAAAAAGTGGAAAACATTGTGGCAAAAGGAGAAATTGCACATTTAGTGCAATTTCTTCTTTTGTCACTATGTTTTCAAAAAGCCGTCTGCTGCAGAGGCGTCAGAAAGCGTCTATATGAGGGAAAGGGTTAAAAAACATAAGTTTACAAAGTTAATGAAGTCTACTTACTTTAGCCTCCAGTTTACTAAATAGTTGGAAAGGTGTTACATTTGCTGGAGGTTTAGGAAATCCAAGAGCAACCAGCATTTGCTTTAAATGACGAGCTGTATTACTTTCATGCTGTGAAATATATATATATATAAAAAAGATTAACACTTTCCATTCATACTATTATTTGCAGCCAACAAAATTGTTAAACCCTTCCCCAAATGCAGAGAGATGTTGACGCCTTTGCAGCAGATGACTTTTGATAATGAGCAATTTCTCCCTTTGCCACAATGTGTTCAACTCTCTTCAATAATTCAACTGTCACTTATAAGGATTTTCCATAATTTTGCAAAGTTGTTTGTTGGAAATGTTTGGTGAATATGGGAAAGGGTAAATATTAAAAACTTGTATAAAGATTATTTATAGTGAAGATTTTTCCGCTTTACGAATGATTCTTGATTTTTATTTTTAAATTATAAAGTACCGTATATCCGCGGCCATAAGTCGAATTTTTGAGACTCAAATTTTGGTGTTGAAGCAGGGACTCGACTTATGACAATCTCTCCTAAGGCTATATTTTACACTCGACAAACAGTAGAGAAACTGCTTTTTATCAGCGATGCATCCTTTCCTTACATTTTTTTTATCTAGTTTTAAAGCTGTAAACAAAGGAAAAATAAATACCATACCCTTTAAAATCCTTTTCAACTTTAAAATCCTTTTCAATTCAAAGTTAATTTGTCCAATTTAAAGAAAATGTAGTAATTTCTCCTTTTGTCAGAGCTCTATCAAAAGAAGTCTGCTGCAGATGCGTATAGATGCATGTGAAAATGGGTAAGAGTGAAATCCGCAAACCATTTTCCCCAACAAATGAGCTAAGTCATAAAAAAAGAGTATGTGCAGTTTAATCACACAAGTATTAGATCTACTAAGCTAATAGTATCGTAAATTTAACATTAATTTATATGGGTGTATTTCATTTGTCGCGGCTCAATCTCAGCTGGTAAATTAGTGACGTCATTTATTTGAGCCCTGTGTTTTTCACGCGACAAACAGTTTTAGGACTAACGCAAGTCGGTTTTAATTACAGCCTGTTCCAGTGGAAATTACAACCGTTTTCATATAACCATAGAGTCCAAACTTCTTTCCATAGACCTTTAAAACCCTTGTCTTCACCTCTCTGTGAATTACACACACTTTTAATAAACTTCGTCAATGCAATAATTCAAACTCCTGTGTTTGTTTTACTTTTAACTAATAATTTTTTGAAAACATTGAAAGGATTAATTTTCATGTTTGAAATCGGACAAATGTGCATGGTAGAAACACTGACATCGACAAAACCCTTTGTTTGAGTTTCGCGCTTTTATTTTTTATAGATTAAAACAAATATTAAGAAATTTGGACTAGTTAGTTTGTTTGGCTTATTTGGATTTATAAAATCAGGTTTGTGCATTATTATCTTAATGTATCATTATCCAGTTTTACATCGAGAACCATATTTTTTTGAATTTTTTGCCGAAATTTTTAAAAAGTCGACCCTCCGACTTATGACTGGGAGTAACCTCAAAACCACCAAATTGGGGTCAAAATGGACCCTCGACTTATGGCCGCGGATATACGGTACATGTATTTTTAAGTTTTCAAGCAGATTCTAATACTGGATAACAGCTGTATGAAAGTTATGTTTCACAGTTTACAGATGTTACATGTTTATAAGTGTTCATGATAATCAATTATGTTTCCAAACCAGACAACTCTGAAAATATTACTTTATGTAAACCATTAATCCTTTCAAACAGGCAGACACATTTTGATGCATCTGCAGCTACAACTTCTCAATGCTTAATGTTTCAGTTTGCCACAATGTTTTCACCTCTGTTCAATAATTATGCTTTCATTTATAGAGATTTTAAAGACTTTTTCGAAGATCATTTGAAAGATGTTTGCTTTGTTTATTGGTGTATTACGTCGCTTTTAAAATTTCTTTAGTCAAACCACTGGGCCCGTTATTCTGATACAAGAGTCAGTTGTTATGCTAACCTAAACATCACGGGCAAAGGAGAGAATGCAATAACTACCATTTTTAAGTCTTGTAAGTCGTCTGCTGCAGGTTTGTTTTTATGTGTGAAACGCCTTAGGGTGTAATTGATTAAACTTTAAAAGACTTGCCTGATCAGCAACCTCTGCTGGTGTAGTAGGAATAGACTTTACTAAAGCTGGATTCTTACAAGCTATCATTTTCGTGGACTGTAGTTCAGTTATTAAAAAGTCTGAAAAAGATGAGAATAGAAAACAAATGTGACAGTTGATACATGAACTCAACCGAAGGTATTTAACTTATTGTATAACTAGACAACACTGACTTGATTCTTGAGGAAAGATATTTGAGCCCGTCAATTGGAAATGGAACAAGTAGGCTTTTGTGAACACTGAGTAACTAGATCAGCCTGTGCAATGGCAGTCTGATCAAGGTCTACACTGTCAACATATTACTTACATAAGCTTGTCAGAAGAGAGTGACTACTTGCGTTGATTCTGATAAAACTAAGCAGCTGTACAACCTGGTCAGAACATACACATGGACAGAGTTATATATACTTGTATTATCATGGCATTTATAAATTATCTCCAAATTCAAATTATTTGTTATTTTTATAACTCCAGTTTTTATGAAAATACATATAATTTCCTCATAATATTATCACCAATCTATGGAAAGTCTTATTTTACAAGGTGCCAATAGCATTATCATTCATCAAATGTTTTTGAAATGAATAATATTGTTTAGATAGAGTTTTCTATGTTAACCCTTTCCCATAATGTATACAATAAATCTGCAGCAGATGACACTAAAATTATCAAGTCCAAAATGTAGAAAATCTCTACCAATGATAGTATGATTATTGAATAGAGTTGAACAAATTAATGTGGTAAATGGAAAAAATTGTTCATCATGAACAATTTCTCCTTTTTTTCAAAACATTTTTAAAAGTAATCTGCTGCAGAGACTTCAGAAAGTGTCTATATGTGGGAAAGGGTTCAATTATAGTGTGGAGAAACTACCATAGTTCTGATTATTTCTTTCAAACATTAAAGAAACTTATATCTGATGCAAATCCATGTTGTATGTACTCATTAGAATGATTTCATCAAGATTATTAAAATGAGAACAGACAACATAGGTTAAAAGTTAACATTTCCTCTTAAGACTTTATCTCATATAGCCTGACTATACTTCATACCAGGGAGTTTAACCCTGTCAACACAACAAGGTACACTCTGAACTTTGCAAACAATATACATCCAGATTAACCTGCGTATCTTAATAGTCTGATCAACACCTAATAAGTACACTGGCACTCCTCTATAAAACTCTCCGTTTTAAAGCGGATCCCGTTATAACACTAGTCTAGCTTGGCTCCCAAAATTTTAGTGCATGAAATATGTGGGAATAGAATTATAAATTTTCAAATACCTAACATTTGAAACACCAAATAATACTATAACGTTAATCCACATGTTTGCATAACGCTTTGTTCAACAATAGACAGGTAAAAAATAAAATCGATATCGTCATCGAGCGGCTGTTTGCATAACGCTTTCAATATTAAAACAATAGACAGATAAAAAAAAAAATTGATATCGGGTGTAATTATTGTTTGTGCAATACGCTTATTGTGTTCAGTCACCTTGCAAACTGATACAACTTTAATCGACCGTGGCTGTCATGGTGTGACAAACGAACAAGCTCAATTTCAAACTTCATAATGTAACAAACAACCACAGCTGAAAATTTAGCAAATGTCATTCATTTCTCACAACTTGGGAAAACCCAAAATATACACATGACTATTCCAGCCAATCGTATTTGCGATATGTAAATTAAAACTATTTAGCTCAAATAGATGCAGTAAAAGTCATCAATATTGGGGCCGTTGAATAGGCATGTGCATGAGACATGTATCAATTGTAAACTTCCGCAAATATTGCAAAACTGAAAGTATACTCCCAGCCACTCGGTAAATCTCGAAAGTTCACTGCAATTACCGCGAATAAAGAAATAACCCTGTAAAAGATCGACAATTAGAAATGCTTATTATTCAATCCAAAAATTTCACTCGCAATATTCTGCTGGTGCCTGAAATCTCACCACGCAAATTTAAATTTGCACTTGCAATTCGCGAGTATGCGAGCTTACATTCGAGCCCTGATACATCTATCAAATGTCAAAGAAACAGGTAAATATATCTTGCAAGGTTGTTTTAGCCAAAAACACTCTCTCTTTGCAATTGAATTAGTGTATGCATTATAGGTAGGTGGGTGGGTGTGGTAATGATTTTTTTGGAACAGCGTTATCAATTTAACCTCGCTGAAAGCGCTGTGCGAGACCATGGCTCCCAAGTACAGTGTTATAGAGGAGTGCCAGTGTATATACATTGCAAATCATTTACTAAAGCTTTTTAGAGGCTTCTTACAATTTGCGAGGATTCAAATAAGGTTATTCAAATACACAGATGTTGATCAGAACCTGCACTTATCACAAAGTCCAACTGATACCTTTTCACATTGAAGGAATAGTTTACCTAGAAGCTTTAATCTACTTTCTTCATTGGAGAGTCTCTGTGAGATTGGACCATCATTCAGTGAGGGGTACGGACATCCTGAATAAAACAGAAAAGGACAACTTAGAGCTCTAGATAAGGCTTGTTTTTTATATCTGAACCCTATATTGTGGTACTCAAAAATAATCGTTTCACTGAGATGATTCCTTTGAGAACCAACAATATGGGATTGTATTGCTTACTTAAAGAGACAAGGCTGCCGCAGAGCGAACACCAACATTTGTCGGTTTTTATAAATTTCTAAGTAAAAAAAGAGGCATTACTGAATTGTTATTAAAGCAAGAGTTATGAGACTTGATATGGACATGCATATTGGTGTTCGGAACATGTGTACCAAGTTTCATTTGAATTTGTGTAACTGTTTAAGAGTTATGAGGTAAGGATAATGTTCTTCAAAATCAGACAAGCTAACAATGTCATTTCATCTTAGTTAGGTCTATTGCAACAATAGACTAATCAAAACTGAAACTAAATACATGATTATTATGACAAACACAAAAGGCATTCTACAAATATCGAACAGTCTTGTAAAAGAGTATAAAATGCTGTACATAGAAAGAGAACTTAATTGTTAAACAATAACAAGAGCTGTCTGCAAGACAGCATGCTCTACTATATGGCCATTTGATACTATAGACAACAGTTGTTACTTAGATAGTAGCTTGATAGTATAGCACTATAAATCAAGTTGGATAAGTCTTGTTTGAATTCATCTGCTGTTTGTGAGAAAAGGCCTTGCATGCAAAACCTTAACCCAAATATCGACTTCAAAAAGGGCCATAATTTATAATAAATTCAGTCAGGAGTTACCTAACCTGATTGTTTGATACCTTTAAAGACTATATTGAAGTTTTAAATCAATCTCTGAGTGGTTACTGAGATATGTGCATGAACAAACCATGCATGCAAAACTAACACCAAATTTTCAAAGTCAAACAAGGGCAATTATTTGTACTTAATTCATACAAGAGTTAACTAACTTAACTGTCTGACACCCCTGAAAACATGAATGAAGATTCAAGTCAATATCATTGGTGGTTACCGAGATATATCCATGAAAGTACCTTGCATGTAAAACTTTAACCAGAATTTCTAAGTAAAAAAGGGCCATAATTTGCATTATATGCTGGAAAGAGTTATCAAACTTGATTGTTTATATAGGTGTGATGGTTGGGAAGGGCTGTATAAAGTTTCAATGCAATGCATCAAGTAGTTACTAGAATATGGACTCTTAATGTTGTTGCACGCAAAATTTAACCAGAATTTCTAGATATAGAGTTTTGGGACTTGTCCTGCAAGGTCATTTGATGATGTCCAATAAGTGTGTGAAGTTTTAAAGCAATAGCATCTGTGGTTTGAGAGAAAAAGCCTTGCATACGAAACTTTAACCAAAATATCTAAGTCAACAAGAGGGCCAAGATGGCCCTAAATCGATCACCTAATTGATAGTAAATTAGTAGCAAATATTTAACTGCAAATATTTGGGAAAATTTTATCAGGGAGTGTAAATGAAACTGCAAAGGAGTGGACACTTCTCAAGAAACAGCTTATCAGTAAAGGCCATTTATATCTTGAAATCTAACAAGAACTTTAATAAGAATGGAATTATAAAGTTTTTGTCATTTTGCACCTTTCCTGATGCCGCCTTGCTGCCCTGTTTTTCAACGAAATCAATATGGCTTCAACAGTTTATTTAGAGGGTCACTTAAGGAACATTTCTACCAAATTATCTTGCAATCGCACAAGTAGATTATGGAGGAAAAGGATTTTAAAATTTGGGTATTTTCTCACTTTCTGATGCCGCAGCAACCAAAGTTATCAATGGAATTTAAATCTTTGAACAATTTTGAAAGAGGACCACCAAAGGAACATTCTTGATTCGTATTATATTTTCTTAAAATCAGACAAACACTTTCATAAAAATGGAATTTTCAAATTTTGTCATTTTGCCCCTTTTCTGATGCCGCCTGACTGCCATGTTTTTCGACCAATCAGTATCAGCTTGAACAATTTTTATAGAGGGTCACCCAAGGAACATTTCTACCAAATTATATTTGAATCTGACAGGCAGATTCGGAGGAGAAGATTTTTAAAGTTTGGACATTTTGTCCCCTTTCTGATGCCGCAGCAACCAAAGTTCTCATTGGAATTTTAATCTTTGAACAATTTTGAAAGAGGACCACCAAAGGAACATTCCTGTGATGTTTTGTGGAAATTGGTCAATTGGAATGGTAGGAGTTGGTTGTCATTTGTAGCTAAAAGTTCAATTTACCCCTTTTGAGATGACGCCTGGTTGCTATGATTGTGTAACCAATCAAAACGCCTTAATCAAATTAAATAGAGGATCATTACAGTAAGATTCATATTATATTTTCTTAAAATCAGACAAGCACTTTCATAAAAATGGAATTTTCAAATTCTGTCATTTTGCCCCTTTTTTGATGCCGCCTGACTGCCATGTTTTTCGCCCAATCAGTATGGCTTGAACAATTTTTATAGAGGGTCACCCAAGGAACATTTCTACCAAATTATATTTGAATCTGACAGGCAGATTCGGAGGAGAAGATTTTTAAAGTTTGGACATTTTGTCCCCTTTTCTGATGCCGCAGCAACCAAAGTTCTCATTGGAATTTTAATCTTTGAACAATTTTGAAAGAGGACCACCAAAGGAACATTCCTGTGATGTTTTGTGGAAATTGTTCTATTGGAATGGTAGGAGTTGGTTGTCATTTGTAGCTAAAAGTTCAATTTACCCCTTTTGTGATGACGCCTGGTTGCTATGATTGTGTAACCAATCAAAACGGCTTAAACAAATTAAATAGAGGATCATTACAGTAAGATTCGTATTATATTTTCTTAAAATCAGACAAGCACTTTCATAAAAATGGAATTTTCAAATTTTGTCATTTTGCCCCTTTTTTGATGCCGCCTGACTGCCATGTTTTTCGCCCAATCAGTATGGCTTGAACAATTTTTATAGAGGGTCTACCAAGGAACATTTCTACCAAATTATATTTGAATCTGACAGGCAGATTCGGAGGAGAAGATTTTTAAAGTTTGGACATTTTGTCCCCTTTCTGATGCCGCAGCAACCAAAGTTCTCAATGGAATTTAAATCTTTGAACAAATTTGAAAGAGGCCAACCAGAGGAACAGTCCTGTGATGTTTCACGGAAATTGTCCTTGGAGTTTGGGAGGAGATGATGTTTAAAGCTAAAAGTTAACGCCGGACGGACGGACGGACGACGGACAAAAAGTGATCAGAATAGCTCACCTTGAGCCTTCGGCTCAGGTGATCTAAAAAAGGGGCATTAATGTGTCAAAATCTGATATAGAGTTATGGGACTTGTCCTGCATGCAGAGATTTAACCAAATTTGTAATGCCGATGCACAAGTGACTGTAATAGCTCAATAAAAAGAAAACAAGCCCTAAACTTGAAAGAGAACAACCTAAGGAACATTCGTGTTGAATCATTTATAAATTGGTCATTGGCTTAGGAGCAGAAGCTGTTTGTAGGTAAAATAAGAAAGGACAGACAGGCGAAGACGCTGCAAGATAGTCAGTGATCATGATAGAGTACTCCGCAAATCATGCTCAGATGAGCTAAACACTTGCATATATATTACATGACCATATTGTTAATTTGATAAATGAATAGATGTTACCATATTCCCTCAAAAAGCCGCTGACCTCCATCAAAAAACTGGATGCATCATCAGGTCCTATAAAAAAGAAGTAAACAAAAATTTAAAGCACAAAGATCAGGATTTTATTGCAAAACGTTTGGAACTACAATAACTCTTTGTAGCACCTTTTAAATACATTATTTTACATACAACTTTTAACACAGATGTTGCAGGGCTATTATGTACGGTAACTATATGTCACTATGTTGGCCAGATCTATAACCTGACAGATGACAGACAAGGGATCCTTTTGTGTCACTTTGCCAAGGAAGGTGACATAAAAACATGAGAAAATTAGCAATTTCTCATTATTAATTTATCCATGAAACATTCTTGTTACCAGTTTAACCCTTTCCCTCATATAGACGCTTTCTAAAGCCTCTGCAGCAGACGGCTTTTTGAAAACATAGTGACAAAAGAAGAAATTGCACAAAACGTGCAATTTCTCCTTTTGCCACAATGTTTTCCACTTTTTGTAATAGGTTATCCATTCACTTATGGAGATTTTCTACTTTTTGACAAAATATGTTCAAAGTTGTCTGCTGCAGAATTGTCGTATGAGGGAAAGGGTTAACTCCATTTTTAAAAGTGTTTCAGTAATATTATGCCAGCCAATTCACCTAAAGAGCTTCCTGCCATTACTCTACTAGTATATCACATAACATTCTTGCAAGATAACCGTCTACCTTCCATCATAGGCTATTTAGCCCATTGGTGGAAAGTATGATGTTAGTCACATTGACTTTTGTCAATCATCCAAAAGAATGAACAGTCAAGCCGCGATTTGAGCTAACATATATCTCCTACATTAATAGGCATAGCCCTTTTCATAACCGTCTGAGCTATCACAGTTCCACCATTTTAAGAGGGAAGTCTTTTTACTATCTCTAGTAGATGTTTCAGTGACCTTGATATAAATCTAAGTAACCAGATTATTTTCAAACTTTTGTTAGTTCTCTATCATTAACAAAAATGTGTTCATGTTAAATGTTTATCTCTGCCAATATGGAATCTTGTTGCAACAGTGAACAGAGAAGTGATACGCACAGTCCTACTAGAGTCACCACTGTCTTTCTACCCGACTACACATGACTCAATTTGAACTGACACAGCACTAGGAGTAGGAAACATTATTCCTAAATATACTATCCAGATACCTGTGATGGGATTGATGATCTCTTGTAGTCCACAGAATTGTTGAAGTTGTGTTGATAGCCAAGTGATAAGTTCAGTGTATTGTAGAGACCTGGGTCCATCTTCAATTGCTCTTCTAAGAGCATCCTCTTCAAGCAAATCACCAGTATATCTGCAAAATAATTAATTAGTTTACTGATTATTATATTTGGCCGCCTAAATTTTTAGGGCTTTAAATTAGTAATTTTCTGATCTGTTCCAAGCAATATCTAAATTTTGAAAGACTTTTAACTAAATTATCATAAATTGAATATCTACAGCAGTCATTCAACAAATGACACACTGTAGTTTAAGGTGTTTTAAAAAAATTAAGTTCTATAACAGCATTTCATTTATTAATCACCATTACTAAGTGTTTGTTATATCTGGATTTAACGGTTTGCAACCATATTTTATTATATATATATCACAGTTGCAGTTCACTAATCATGATATTAGGGTTGTAGACTCAATATTTATATAATGTATTGAAGTTGTAAAATAATTATACAATAGAATTTGAGAACACCATGAGTGGGAGGAAATCAAATCCAGGATTTCACCATTACTACTCGTCAGCTTATCTTATTTACACATCTGAGTTAAGGCCTTCCCTTCATCACTGTGATCAGAGGGAAGAATAAGTCTTAAAGAGGAAATAATAACTCAATCTGTGATATGGTCACTATTGTGGTGACTTGGTAAAACGTGTTCACCTTGTAATAACACCCTCTGGTCAATCCATGTTTGTGAGATATTTAATCCATGCTTTATTCAATCTGATTTTGGTTTTAAGAGTATAAGGAGCCATTATATCAAATTGAAAATTATTCAGAGAAATTAAGTAAGTTGTGCTTTTGTTCTTAATTTCATGTGGCCATGTTTTGAACTGTTTGTCGAGGTTCTTCGTTTTGGATTGAATGATTGGATTTAACTACACTTGATACAGCCTCATCTTCATCCAATTAACAAATTTCTATCCTTATTCTAAAGTGCACTATTTCTATTTAACATTTCAGTTAACCAGAAAACACGGAAAGTGAGAAAAGTATGCTAGTGTATGTAAATAGAATCCCTCAATTCCACAAATTACAATGGTGGTTTTACGTCCCTGTATTGTAACATAATGTCAATTTTATTTTTAATATGGTTTTGTAGACTAAAAGATCATCAAGCAAATGATAGTATGCTCATTGACATATGTATTTAGCATCCAGCTTATCCGAGTTGATTGTACATTCTTTTTATGTTACTTTAATATTTGTTGTACAATACAATTACAGAGGGAACTGTCTATCTTTATGATGGAATCCGCTGTGGTCGAGTGGTTAGCGTCGGGGATTTGAAACCCGGTGTCCTGGGTTCGATCTCCAGTCAACGTGGAGTGCCCTTGGGCAAGGCACATTTTCTAGCCTAGTACTGGTTTGTTTACCCAGGGATCATGAATAAATAAACTGTCACAGTGATATAAATGAAATAATGTTAAAGGCGTAACACCCCAATAAAACGAACTATCTTTATGATAAGTCTATAATAAAGACTGTAAACTGGAATTTGACTCTGTTGTAAGAACACAAACAACCAAAAAATGAACCCTACAAGAAATCTTTGTAACCATGATCTTTCAATCAACTACTTAAACATAAGTGTTGTTTAAATGATAATTATGACGTCATAGCGGATTTCCTGAATGGGAATATGTCATTTAGCTAACTCATGTTGTGACACACCAAATCCTACATTACCCAGACAATTTAAAATAGAATGGGGCTCTGAAAATGATCTTTGTCTAGATGCACCACCACTTCCAAATGTCTAGATAATTCATTAATTGGCCTTTTTCATGTTCTTAAATCCTTATTTGATCTCCAAACACTATGATGTCTGAGACTGATTCAAAAGAATCATCAGCATTGAGTTTAATGTATTTGTACAAGGTATTTATTCCTCAATTTCCTGCTAATTAGGCCCCTGCACTACACAAAAAAATGGGTCACAACTGTAACGTGCCGGGCTAAAGACGCAGAAGATCCCTTCAGCGAAAAGTATACTCAACCCTGAAGGGGTCCACTTGTCTTATATATCTAACCCTATATCCATCACTCCGAAACGGTGATGTAAATTTGCATATCAAATGCAACGTATACCGAACATTTTCGTTACACTACTTCCCACTACGAGAAGACTCGTCCCGAGTCTTGGCCTGGGAAACCCATGGGTAAGGCAACTCCGGTATGGCAGTTGTCTCCATCCCACCGCTGTCACCAATGTAACGTTCCGGGCTAAAGACGCAGAAGATCCCTTCAGTGAAAAGTATACTCAACCCTGAAGGGGTCCACTTGTTTTATATATCTAACCCTATATCCATCACTCTGAAACGGTGATGTAAATTTGCATATCAAATGCAACGTATACCGAACATTTTCGTTACACAACCATGATACGTGTGAAAGCTCGAGCCGAAGGCTCGAGCGAAGCACGCCTATAGGTTACACGTACGAACACATCATACGAGATCAAAACAACGAGAATTCAGTACAATCTTACTGTTTTTCACATATCAAATCTCAACCCCATAGCACTTTTTTTCGGCCATTTTGCTTCCGGTCTTACTGGACGGACAAATTATCGTAACCTATTCATTTCGTAACTGGTAAAACCCACAAACACGATATTCGTATGTTTTGACAAATCAAAAAATACTTAGAACTAGAGAGAAAAATTAAATTAAATTCCTTCTACATAAAGGAATGAAAACAAGGAATCTGATATGTGATAATTTGCGTGTAATTGCACTCGTTTTCTATTTTTAAAACAATATTTTCTCAACCGGAAGTAAACACATCCAAATGTGACGTCATTGCAACGAAAGTAACGTCATTGTAAGGCAAGTAATAAATAAATAACAAAAGGAAAACGACAGGAATGGTAGGAAAAGATAGTTTGACTCGTCACAAATGGATTTCATTCACTGGAAGGACTTTATGAAGGCTAAGTCGACTATTCTTTTGTACCTGTCATCATTATTTCATGGATTTTATATCTTGGCAATAAAGAAGCAATAAACACTTGAAAAAAATTGTAAATATTTCAACGGAAGTTATCGTTCGTTACACTGGCCTCAGATATTATTTTAACTGAAAAGGACGAACAATTCTGTTTCTGTATCGGCATAGCTTCATTTCAAGGTAAGCTATTTATTATATCAATAATTTGCTTAAAAATATAACTTCATTTCTAAATTATTTGTTAGTATCTGTTGGGAACGTTCCACGATGCTTTCGTCACATCGCGTGACGTCACATCATGGTGTGTATCGTTTTTGTCTGTATTTGTCATTTGAAGCCGAAGCCGTCTTGTCAAATGTTGACTCCACTCAAGAAAATAACTAAACTATCATATCTTCGACTGTCTAGTTGTATTGACTTTTAGACGTGTATCTATTTATTGCAGTAAATGTAGCAAACAAACAAAACTACAGTCAATTTCAAATTATTTGCCTTCAATTTACATTATTTTTTTACGTTGTACAGTTTAACAGTTTATGACCTAGTCTTTGTCAAATCATGAAAGTATGACCAGAATCAGTTCACCCTGGTTTTGGGGTATACATAGTAAATGTCTTAAGCCAGATATCCTCCAATCTGTAAGAGAGGAAAACACTTTCATGCCTTCAAAATCAGTAAAACACATAACTTTTCTTTCAATAGGCTGAATTTCTAGTAGTTTAATCTTTTTTTTATCCAAAATTTGTTTATTGATCAAACTCAAATGAGTCATGATTGTTTAAAAGAAATGATGTCATATGGGGGCTATCAGTAAAACACATTACTTTTCTTTCAACAGGCTGAATTTCTAGTAGTGTAGTAATGTATGTATTCAAACAACATTTACAAAAGATTCAACATCTATTGACAGCACTATTTTCATACTTGGGAGCACAACAACCAATGATGTCATAGAACTCTTCAAATTGAAGAGCAAATGCAAAATAAAAGCCTTTTATGGTCACCGATTTAGGTCCGTCTATGAAACAGGGCAATGTACACTAACTTAATATCAAACTCAAATAAGGTAAAAACAAACTGAGCATTGAAATCTGTAGATAAAGAGGATCAATCTCTTTTTAAATTCAACAAACACTCAAAATACTTTTTATTCAAATAAATTTGTATAA
Source organism: Serripes groenlandicus (assembly GCA_031761405.1). Classification (NCBI taxonomy): domain Eukaryota; kingdom Metazoa; phylum Mollusca; class Bivalvia; order Cardiida; family Cardiidae; genus Serripes; species Serripes groenlandicus. Next base: position 87,427,263 of record JASEVX010000001.1, read on the forward strand.
ACATTTTGGTTGAAAAATAAAGAAAACTTCATCTGTTTTTCAACAGAAAAAGGCTATAAGGCAGTTCATAATTAATGTCAGTTATATTAGTCACCCAGTGACCTCACATAAGTGTTCTGTCCTCTGATATAACTGAAATACCACAGAAATGTATCTGTTTTCTATGTAATTTATTGTGAAATCCATTTTTATGTGTGAAATTGTATAATCTATACAATAGAAATGGTAAAATTTAACCCTTTCCCTCATATATACGCTTTCTGACGCCTCTGCAGCAGACTGCTTTTTGAAAACAAAGTGACAAAAGAAGAAATTGCACAAAACGTGCAATTTCTCCTTTTGCCACAATGTTTTCCACTTTTTGTCATAGGTTATCCATTTAATTATGGAGATTTTCTATGTTTTGACAAAATACGTTCAAAGTCGTCTGCTGCAGAATTGTCGTATGAGGGAAAGGGTTAAATTGGTATACATTCATTGTAACAAAAAAAATCTTATACTTTACTGGTAATAAAATTACACATATTTTCAGATGCTCAAAATAAAAACCTATACTGTAGTTTAATGGTAAAACACCTGGTCTATCAAGAGTTCTAAGATCAAATCTCAGCGGGTACATGATTTGAAAGAAGCAACTAAACTTAACAATTTATACATCAAACAATTCTGTTGTGGGGAGTTGTCTTACTTAAACACTTATTACATTTTTGTCAAGGCTTCTAGTGAAAATATTTTACTCCCTGTACCCTGTACCATTTTCAAAAGCTTTTATACATGTATACATAATCAGTTGTTGACACTAAGTCTGGTACTTATTAACAAATAACCTGATACTGTTTCATGTTTTACAAATTAAAAACCAGAAAAGGAGATAGGGGTTCAAAGGAAAATGTTGTTTAATAGGAACATATATTGATCATTTTGGATATGTTCATTTAGGATCAATTATACCATTCCGACAATGTATTCAGATTAGTAACAGAAATCATGTAATTTACATCAGGCAAGGGGCTAAACTTTACCCGTTCCAACATACATTTAAATGGGACTTTTGAAAATATTTGTCAAAAATTAGTTTTCTCAGTCTGTATGCATAGTGTTCTTATCTTAAATGTCTCAAGATTATACATTCAGCCAGATCATGCAAAGTTAGCCATGTGCCTTGGAAGATTGTTGTGTGGAGTACTTTAATATTCTAGAAAGCCAGGGGAAAATGTTAGGTGCCCTGTGAACTGAAGCACCATTGAAAGTAATGTTAAGCTCAAGCCATTCAATCAACCATGGTAAGAGTCAGTTTCTAATTATATTTATTACTAGTTTTGTAACGTGCCGGGCTAAAGACGCAGAAGATCCCTTTAGCGAAAAGTATACTCAACCCTGAAGGGGTCCACTTGCCTTATATATGTAACCCTAAACCCCATCACCCCGAAACGGTGATGCTAATTTGCATATTCGTTACAATACTTCCCACTCCGAGAAGACTCGTCCCGAGTCTTGGCCTGGGAAACCCATGAGTAAGGCAACTCCAATATGGCAGTTGTCTTCATCCCACCGCTGCCACCAATGTAACGTGCCGGGCTAAAGACGCAGAAGATCCCTTCAGCGAAAAGTATACTCAATCCTGAAGGGGTCCACTTGCCTTATATATGTAACCCTAAACCCCATCACCCCGAAACGGTGATGCTAATTTGCATATTCGTTACAGTTTACAAATAACTGGCATTTGTGAAAATAAATCAGAACATTCTTCAATGCCTTCTAAGTGTTGTTTTCCATCAACATCCTTGGAAATATTACTGTCTGTTACAATCCTGACCTAATAAAAAATAAAACAGATATGTACAAATTAAACTTAAATGCCTGATAAGTTTGGTTTTTTTTCAAAATGTTTTTCAAATTCTGTTTGGTAACTTTCTTCAATTTGCCTATTAATTTGTTTCTTGTTTGGGGACTGACAGAACTTAATTAATTGTTATTGCTTTCACAAGACCTAGGCTTTGCCTATTAACATATTAATTTTAAATTCTTATGGATAGTTCTGTTAACCCTTTCCCTCATATAGACGCTTTCTGATGCAAGAAGAAATTGCTCAAATTAGTTTCTTTTATACTCCCTTTGAAGATATTTCAAACCGTAAGAATACTAATTTTTGCCTAATGCGCCTCAATTGTACACGAATCCAGGGAGAATGCAAGTTATTTCGAAGAAGAACGTGAACTTGGTGTCAGTCTCTAACAAAAAGCGTGACAACTTCGATAGTTCCCTTCAAACGTGTAGAAAATGGTTAATCAATTCACCCAATATCTTCAAGCGAGTCTAGTATATCGTTTTCCATGTTTAATCTCAGAAATAATTGCAGACTAATCAGTTATTTTCTTTTACCGGAAGTTCTACCGGCGATTTAATCAGGATTGCCAGACGAATATAAAACTGATTCGTCCTATCAAAGTTATGCGGCTTTTATTATTCGCAAAAAACGTTTAGTTTAGAATTTTAAATCTGTACTTTGAATATATATGATTCCGTTGTCTAACATAAATAATGCGATTTAAACAAATAAAGAAATAATAGAAAAATCTACCATCATTGAACACAATTTTGAAACGCCCCTTTTTAAATGAATTTTATGATACGAAAATGCACTGTCACGATTAGACTCTCATCCGGCACGTTGAAAGCGTCTGCGTCATTTGTCTCTAGGTAAGCCAAGGTAGAACAAAGCAATATTTTACGTATTTAATCCGCTTTTATGTAAATTTATTTTTATTCTCTTACTTGCTGAGTGCTTTGTTCATACACATATATAGGACAACTAAGTTTTATTTCTCAATACCATAAATTATCCTGATCCACAGTTGAATACAACTTTCTGTTTGAAACTGGCCTTTTCTTCGGATAAACAGATATCGGATTATATTTTAGATATTATATTGGCTCTCTCTCTCTGTGTCTCTGTCTGTGTATGTGTGTGTGTGTCTCTCTCTCTCTCTGTCTCTGTGTGCGTGTGTGTGTCTCTATCTATCACTCTCTCCCTCTCTGTCTGTCTCTCTCTTCTCTCTCTCTCTCTCTCTCTCTCTCTCTCTCTCTCTCTCTGTCTGTCTGTCTGTCTGTCTGTCTCTCTCTCTCTCTCTCTCTCTCTCTCTCTCTCTCTCTCTCTCTCTCTCTCTCTCTCTCTCTCTCTCTCTCTCTCTCTCTCAGACAAAGCCTAGACACATAGCTTTTTGTAATAAAGGAAGAGATTTTAATCATACTTAATTATGCGTCAGTAAATTGTAACCACGGCCCCACTAGGTCCGGGAAATAGCGGGGACTTTTGACTTTTGGTCCAGCAAATCGCAGGTAAAACTGCTGGTAAAATCCCCGCCAAATGCCCCCGCACCCTGGGGACATCCTAGGATTGGAAGAGAATCAGGATGAAGTTCCATCTTTTTTAAATATCTCGCGAGATCTCCCGTCACTCATCGCGGGAATAGAAGTCCTGCCTATATGGGGGGCAGCGGTTACAATTGACTGATGCATTACTTTATGTTTACACTTTGGTATCCATTCTGTGTCTTATTCTCTAGGTTTCAAGATGACAGATTTGTCCCAGTATATTTTACCCAACACCACAGGCGTTTGCCTGTTAGACTGTACAACAGCCTTTAAAAACTTGACCACCAAGGAGAAGAAATATGCTCATTTCATTTCACAGGCATCCTGGTATGGTGGACTAGTGGTTCTTGTTCAGGTATAATATGTTCTTGACATACAAAAGACTGATTGTATCTGCAAGTTATTAGTTTCCCAATCCCAATTATTCAGGGCTTTCCAAAGTAGCCGGTAGACGGCGGAAATCCGTGGCTGTGGCTAAAAGTGCCGGCTACTTCACTGACAAAAAAATCTTTTTAAAATATGTTAAGACAAGCTTCGAGATTTCCGGGACAAAAGGGCCGATATTTTTTTTCCAAAAATATGACATCGCTGGAGCTAATCTCCTCGAAGCCAACTGACAAATATATATATGTGCAATAGACGCATTTTGCTTCATAATTATCAAAAGGCGTTTTGTCGAGTCACGTACGCGCTTTATAGCAGTTATAATGCATTATAGTGTACTACATGTAAAGCGTTTAATGATCATTGAAAAATGTAAAACTCGATTTCATTGGCTGGCTAATTCAATATCAGCCAATCGTAAGGCGTCTTTTTAAGAACCCGGATTAAATCCTTTCAAAATGTCGGAACGAAAACAGTTTCGACAATTGCTTTTCTTCTTTCGGAAAGATGACACGTCGACAAGCATTAAAACGGAAAATAATAATCGAAATTCTGTCGATTAAGAACAAATGTCCAACTCCTCAATAAGTACTGTACCTGATTGCCTGTCAATTTGTCTGGCTGAGCAGTTTACGATGCAGAAAAACAGCTACAATTTCTGCACCCAACATACAAAAATCAAATGCATTGATATACGGGACTTCCTTTTTTCGGACCAGTACATTAACGAGGCACGCAGACAGCCAAAAACATGAGGCCTCTGTGATTTGTGCAAATCTGCAGCCGAACTTTGAACACGTTGTCAGCAGCGAAAATGTAAAGGCCATATTTAACAGTAGCACTCAAAACTTTTTTTTGGCTAGAAAAAGAGAATCCCCCGCTTCTTAAATATACGAGCCTACTTGAATTTTTAAATTTTAAACTGTCCAGGTATATCACCTGTCACATAGTGGAAATGCTTCATTTTCTTCTGAAACCATGGCCAATTTATAATGCAGGTCAACGCAATGAGCCTGAAAGAGAAATAAGTATCCAGTTCTGTCCCATGATCATCATCACACTGAATTGAAGGTTACACAATCCTGCACTCAAAAGAAATGAAATTTCTTTGAGATTTATTTTTCAAAATTTCATACATGTATAAAAAATGGTAACTTGAAAGATGGAATTAGGTTCCAGAAGAATGCTAGAATGCAGGATTTTGCTCTATTAACCCAAGAGCTTCTGGCATAATATATAGTCCAAATATAATTCAATATTTCAAAAAACAAATTGTACCAAATAATTCAGAAAAACAGAACATTTCAGAAAAAATATCACCTTATTGAAGTGTTAAAACAGTGCTTGAAAATGCTCAAGATGCAGGATTTTGCAAAAAAAAATTGTCAGCTTCTGGGGGCCCAAGCGACCCAAAGACCCTTTCCTAAAAAAAAAATACCTCCCTTTGCTCGGCAGTAGCCGCCTTCTTTCTTAAAAGTGCCTCCTACTTGAAATACTATGGAAAGCCCTGATTATTAGTCAAAATCATTTAGACTTTCGCTTGTTCCTTTTATCAAATGAAAAATGAGCATATATCTGCAATGTCTTTCTATGTAACATCTCAATGAGACAATTCTTTTTAGTATCCAAAGCAGTGTTCAGAGGGATAATAAATATTTAAGCAAGGCTCTAGAGTAGATAAGTGGCGTTTTACATGTTCTATTAAAATCCTTATTTGACCCTCTAACCCTACGTTGATGGTACTCAAAATAATCTAAGTGAGACGATTCTTTTAAGTCCCCGGCCCACAACATAGAGTTTGCTTTAAAAATACAAGAGAAATGTCGGGAAAAGAGCTCCTTATCTGGACCTCTGCTTAAGAACATGAAAGTTACAACCCTGATGTAGAGTACTGTCAGATCAATAATCATTAATAGGATTTGTCTAAATTTACATTTAGCTGTATGATTTAAACAAAAAGACCTTGAATAACATAACTATATAATGTCCCATACAACACATTGTGACATCTGCAACCGTTAACTTTGATTGAATGATATTATGTAGACAAAAATAGGGAAAATTATACATAAATGAAAACATAATATTGAAAATATGGTAAAAACATAGTGGCAAAAGGAGACATTGCTTTAGCTTAATAAGTTTTCAAAATGTGTCTGCTGCAATTGCAGACTTCACAAAATATTTTGAAACCTGTCAGTCCGAAAGCTCATTTTTCATTTGTTTCCTTCATTTGCTCAACCAATTATTACATGAAAACGTGTTGGTCCGAAAGATTTTTTGTCAGTCAGGACTGGAGGACTGACGACTTTCGCGTAGACTGCAATTGTGTCTATATGTTTTACAGGAGTAAAAGAGCTTTAAAGCAGGAAAGAAGGTATCTTGATACTTAAAACCAGTGTTGATCAAGATCAGTCTGTGCATAGGCATAGTCTGATCAAGATCTGCAAATTTCGCTATCAGGTTGATTGACCAATTCAAAATCTTCTTGAAGAGAGTTAAAGAACTTTTCTCACACTAGGAACTTGTAGAACGATTTTAAATTAGACGAGTGTTAAGTGTTCAACGGGTCTATTTTCCTACATTAACATTCCTACATTAACCCTTGACCACATGATACAATAAATCTGCAACAGACAACTTGAAAAGTCTTGGCAAAAAAGATGAAATCACTGTAAATGAAATATGATCATTCATAAGAGTTGAAAACATTGTGGCATAAGGAGAAATTGCTCAAGATGAGCAATTTCTTCTTTTGCTACAATCCTTTCAAAATGTGTCTACTGCAGATGCATCAGAAAGTGTCTGCATGTGGGAAAGGGTTAAGGCCCAAATAGAACTGACCAAAATATATAAATTTCTACATCCATATGTAATTGTGTTAGGATTTATTTTCATTTGAATTAAATAAATGATTTCTTCAATATAAAGCAAACAACATTTTTAGCTCTACTATTCAAAGAATATGAGAGCTATCACAGTCACTTGTGCATCAGCTTTGGCGTTGCAACTTTGGTTAAAGTTTTGCATAAAAGAAGGCTTTTTCTCACAAACCACAGCTCAGCTGCTATTGCTTTGAAACTTCACACACTTATTGGACATCATCAAATTACCTTGCAGGACAAGTTCCAAAACTCTATATCAGATTATGACACAATTATGCCCCTTTTTTTACTTCTGATAAGAGATTTGCGTGCAACTACATTAAGAGTCCATACCTTCCAAACCATCACACCTATGTTAACAATCAAGTGTGATAACTCTATCCAGCATATAATGCAAATTATTGCCCTTTTTTTACTTAGAAATTCTGGTTAAAGTTTTGCGTGCAACTACATTCTCAGTATTTACTTGATGCATTGCATTGAAACTTGATACATCCCTTTCCTAGTATCACACCTATGTAGATTATCCTGTTATATAACTCTATCCTGCATTTAATGCAAGTTATAGCCCTTTTTGTCTCGCCGACGATAGTGAGACATAGCAGGCACTTTTCCGACAACGGCGGCGGCGGCTACTTTTACAAATAACTATATCTCAGCAAGCCCTGCTTGAATTTTTCTGAAACTTTGTCAGATCTATTGTATGGTCATGGGACATCATTCAACGTCAACATTTTCAAGGTCAAGGTCATAGTTTGGAAAATCATTCAAGGTCATCTTTTGGCAAAACTTGAACTTGGTTAGGTAACTTACCCTCAAAACTTAATCTTGGTTATATCTCCGCAACCCCTAATGGAATTTTTCTGAAACTATGTCAGATGTATTGATTGGTCATGGGACATCATTCAACGTCAAAACTTTGAATGTCAAGGTCATAATTTGGTAGAACTTGAACGCTGTTAGGTAACTTAACCTTGGTTTATATCTCGGCAAAACTTGCTGGAATTTTTCTGAAACTATGTCAGATGTATTGTTGGGTCATGGAACATCATTCAAGGTCAAAATTATCAAGGTCAATGTCATAATTTGCCTTAATTTGGAATAATCTTCTGAACACTCTAGAACACTCTAGAAGTCTCTTTACGAAATTTAATCACTAGATTAAAATTTTGTTTTCATCATATCTAGGTCAAGTTCACAAATAGGTTATGAGTGGTCAAACACTAGGTAACTTGGTCAAATGTAGAATAACCTAGTGAAATAACATTTTTTATTTAATCTTCATGAAGTTATTAGATCACATCTTTTTTAAGTTCAAAACTGGGTAATGGGGTAGGTCAAAGACTAGGTCACTAGGTTAAATTTCCTAGAAGGGCGAGATACCCTCAGCTCGAGGTCTTGTCTGACTTAGAAATTCTGGTTAAAGTTTTGTGTGCAACTACATTCGAGTCCATATCCTGGTAACTACTTGATATATTGCATTGAAACTCTAAACAACCCTTCCCAACCATCACACCTATATAAACAATCAAGTTTGATAACTCTTTTCAGGATATAATGCAAATTATTGCCTTTTTTAGATCACCTGAGCCAAAGGCTCAAGGTGAGCTATTCTGATCACTTTTTGTCCGTCGTCCGTCTTTTAGCTTTAAACATCATCTCCTCCCAAACTCCAAGGACAATTTCCGTGAAACATCACAGGACTGTTCCTCTGGTTGGCCTTTTTCAAAATTGTTCAAAGATTTAAATTCCATTGAGAACTTTGGTTGCTGCGGCATCAGAAAGGGGACAAAATGTCCAAACTTTAAAAATCTTCTCCTCCGAATCTGCCTGTCAGATTCAAATATAATTTGGTAGAAATGTTCCTTGGGTGACCCTCTATAAAAATTGTTCAAGCCATACTGATTGGGCGAAAAACATGGCAGTCAGGCGGCATCAAAAAAGGGGCAAAATGACAAAATTTGAAAATTCCATTTTTATGAAAGTGCTTGTCTGATTTTAAGAAAATATAATACGAATCTTACTGTAATGATCTCTATTTAATTTGTTTAAGCCGTTTTGATTGGTTACACAATCATAGCAACCAGGCGTCATCACAAAAGGGGTAAATTGAACTTTTAGCTACAAATGAGAACCAACTCCTACCATTCCAATAGACCCATTTCCACAAAACATCACAGGAATGTTCCTTTGGTGGTCCTCTTTCAAAATTGTTCAAAGATTAAAATTCCAATGAGAACTTTGGTTGCTGCGGCATCAGAAAGGGGACAAAATGTCCAAACTTTAAAAATCTTCTCCTCCGAATCTGCCTGTCAGATTCAAATATAATTTGGTAGAAATGTTCCTTGGGTGACCCTCTATAAAAATTGTTCAAGCCATACTGATTGGGCGAAAAACATGGCAGTCAGGTTGCATCAAAAAAAGGGCAAAATGACAAAATTTGAAAATTCCATTTTTATGAAAGTGCTTGTCTGATTTTAAGAAAATATAATATGAATCTTACTGTAATGATCCTCTATTTAATTTGATTAAGCCGTTTTGATTGGTTACACAATCATATCAACCAGGCGTCATCACAAAAAGGGTAAATTGAACTTTTAGCTACAAATGACAACCAACTCCTACCATTCCAATAGACCAATTTCCACAAAACATCATAAGAATGTTCCTTTGGTGGTCCTCTTTCAAAATTGTTCAAAGATTTAAATTCCATTGATAACTTTGGTTGCTGCGGCATCAGAAAGTGAGAAAAATACCCAAATTTTAAAATCCTTTTCCTCCATAATCTACTTGTGCGATTGCAAGATAATTTGGTAGAAATGTTCCTTAAGTGACCCTCTAAATAAACTGTTGAAGCCATATTGATTTCGTTGAAAAACAGGGCAGCAAGGCGGCATCAGGAAAGGTGCAAAATGACAAAAACTTTATAATTCCATTCTTATTAAAGTTCTTGTTAGATTTCAAGATATAAATGGCCTTTACTGATAAGCTGTTTCTTGAGAAGTGTCCACTCCTTTGCAGTTTCATTTGCACTCCCTGATAAAATTTTCCCAGATATTTGCAGTTAAATATTGGCTACTAATTTACTATCAATTAGGTGATCGATTTAGGGCCATCTTGGCCCTCTTGTTTAAAGTTTTGCATGCAAGGTACTTTCATGGATATATCTCAGTAACCACTATTATAAATGATATTGACTCGAAACTTCATTCATGTCTTCAGTGGTTTCAGCTAGTCAAGTTAGATAACTCTTGTATGAATTTAGTATAAATTATGGCCCTTGTTTGTCTGTGAAAATTTGTTTAAGTTTTGCGTACATGGTACTTTCATGCAAGCATCTCAGTAACCACTCAGGGATTGATTTCAAACTTCAATATAGTCTTTAAAGGTATCAAACTAACAGGTAACTCCTGACTGACTTTTTTTATAAATTATTGCCCTTGTTGAAGTTAGAAATTTGGGTTATGGTTTTGCATGTAAGGCCTATTCTCACAAACAGCAGATGCTATTCAAACAAGACGTAGCCAACTTCATTATAGTACTATACTTGTTATATTTACATATATATTTTTTAAAAAATCTAGCTCTGCTGTCATTGTTTGTTAATTTAGTTTTCTAATATTATATATATAGTAAACTGCTGATGCTACTTATCCAACAGTGCTAGAAAATATCCTACAGGTTGGAGAAATTCTCTGTTCAGTTTTAGTAAAAAGGTTCATGTACATGTGGATAATATATGAGCCACATACTTTCAAAACTTTGCCATCAGCATCTGCCTATGTGCAGTGTGATCAGAATTATTCTCTATTCACCAGTTAGTCCTAAAGAAGTCTAGATAAGGTGGAGTCGTTACCCCACAATATTTCTTTTTTTACCAAAGGGACAAAAATGATTTAACCCTTTCCCACATACAGACGCTTTCTGACGCCTCTGCAGCAGATGGCTTTTTAAAAACATAGTGACAAAAGAAGAAATTGCACAAAACGTGCAATTTCTCCTTTTGCCACAATGTTTTTCACTTTTTGTCATAGGTTATCAATTCAATTATGGAGATTTTCTATTTTTTGACAAAATACGTTCAAAGTCTGCTGCAGAATTGCCGTATGAGGGAAAGGGTTAAGAATACTAGATACTGGTCTTATCTAGAGCTGTGCAACCTACATACAGCTTTTATATATCCAGTTTAATTAAATAACCACTTTGATTGTAAATGTCTTCTTCTAAGCCCCCAAAGGTCTGTTTTCATGTCATGTGGCCAGTACATATAACACATATTTTCTTTTACTTTAGACATCTCCTGAATCCCCTGGAATTTTCATCCTCCTCCAGAAACTTTTCAAAGGTCAGACAGTCAGTGAACTTGAAAAACTTGCTACAGAACTTGGTCTTACTAAGGATGAATTTGAGGTAAGTAAGGATAGAAGAATTTAGTATTACTTATTCTTTGCTATTTAACCCTTTCCCTCATACGACAATTCTGCAGCAGACGACTTTGAATGTATTTTGTCAAAACATAGAAAATCTCAATAATTGAATGGATAGCCTATGACAAAAAGTGGAAAACATTGTGGCAAAAGGAGAAATTGCACGTTTTGTGCAATTTCTTCTTTTGTCACTATGTTTTCAAAAAGCTGTCTGCTGCAGAGGCGTCAGAAAGCGTCTATATGAGGGAAAGGGTTAAATAGCCCTCATAAACCTCATATGTGTATTGTGTACTTAACCATGGATTTTTTTATATTTTGTCTGCTTTCACTTGGAAAATGAAAATGGATAATTAGTTTGGAATGCATTAACATTCAATTATACATTTGATGTTGGTTTCATAAACCAGGTATGGATTACATTTAATGCAGAAGTAGGGATCCATTTACAATGGCTCTTGTCTTTTGAAGGACTGTTTTCATTACAGTTTTAATTTTTCCATTTTGTAGTCCTATAACCAGAAGTATAGATGAGGGTAGTGAACTGAATATTTGTAACAATACCTCTTTAAACACCCAACTAAACCCAATGTTGCGTTTCACAACATATTATGGTTTTAACCATTTCCAAATTGCAGATGCATTTGCAGCAGACAAAATTTGAAAAAAATGTGGCAAATTGGAAATTCTTCATAATCAAATTTCTTCATTTCCAACATTATTTTCAATTCTATCAAATAATAGTTTTTTGAGTAAACATTTATGAAATTATGGTTTCAAAGCTGTCTAAAGCAGATTTTGTTGTATGTGTGAATTGCTTAAAGTGTAACAAGAATTTTAGAGCATAACATTTGCACATTATCAAGAGCTCATTTCAACATTATCTCATTTCAGGCAATTTTGATATATTCAGCCGGATTTTATGCAAATATGGGAAACTACAAATCCTTTGGGGATACCAAGTTTATTCCGAATCTTCCTAGGGTAGGTATTAGTCTAATCATTTACATGCTTTGGTATGTTAATTCATCTGCTTTTAAAAGACTAGGACAAAAATTGAACATGTGGAGTGGATGTGTAGATTCAAAAAACGTGATTATAGTGTCATTTGTATTCACCCAAGTAATCTGTGTGTAAAAGGATACATCCTTATTTGGTATACCATTGTCTGATAGTTACCCCTGTTATAGTTTCAGGCAAATTACCATTTGGTCAGTCAGTACTTTTAGTATAACAAGTGTATAGATCTTTCACAAATGGACCTGGGAAACCATGGAGGAAGATGATCATTTGCTTGTAAAGAATAACTTGTGTGTGTATGAGATGATTAAGAAGTGCAAAAGTAAACCAACTAGATGCCATTTATTTTATGACTTAAATTATGCTGAAAGTTGCGATAAATGCCAGGCAATAATTTTCAGGACAAGTTTGAAAAAGTTGTACTTGGCAGTGCAGTTGCTAAATCCGACCCTGAAGGAATGAAGACACTGTGGAACAAGGTATCATGTAGGCTGTATTCACTTGGTGACAGAGAGAGGGAACTTGGCCTTGGTGAAAAAGTAAGTGTTTGTTTACAATAATAGATGTTTTAACCCATTCCTACATGTAGATGCATTTTGAAGCATTTACAGCAAACTTCTTTGGAAAACACTAACAAAAGGAGAAATCAAATTATGAGCAAAATCTCCTTTTGCCGCAATGGTTTTAACTCTATTCAATAACTATACTATCAGATTTAAAGATATTAATTGTTTTTGTCTGCTATAGATTAATCGTATGTTTTACAGGGTTAATATAAATAGTGCTAATATACATCCTTGCACAACCCTCAGCAACAGGTCTTTAATGTAGTTGTCAACAAATAGAACATACAGTAGGAACAGGACAAACAAACATTTTTATATGAGAGAGTTTTTCTCTCACTATTTAAAACATTCTCTGTTAAAGAGTTTGAAAAAGGCATCTATTTCAATGAATAATTACTCCTTTGCCTCATGTTTTTTAACTCTATATTTAAAATACAATTTTTACTTACTGTGAATTCCATATGTTTGTCTGGATGTTTCAAAGTGTACTGCTGCATAAATGTTGTATATGGGAAATTTTTAAATCTGTGTTTGATTTCAGGGCACAACAACCTACTTTTCCAGTAACTGTGATCTACAAGATGCTGAAGTGGCCCAGGAATTCCTCATGGCCAAAGATATAAGCAGTTATAATACTAGACTTTTCAAAACCACTGATGCTAGTAGCAATCAAGTGGAATATGAGATATGCTTGGCTTCAGCTGAAACAGGAGGTAAACTTTATACTTAAGTGATGTCGGTGAGAAGGTATATTTTTGGATTAGCATTTCATGTTATAGACAGGGTTGTAGGTGACACATAGTGAATACTTTCTCAGTCTTCTATATATTTCACTTCATGACTTTTTGGCAGGCAGTTCATGTGTTCCTTCAAACACTCTTTATTGTAAAAAAATAATTCATTGACTTTTCTTAATCATTCTAAGGTATTGAAACGGTGATGGCTTTGATGAATCTTTCAATAACTGTTCGCAAGTGAAATAAGGCTCCTTTTTTCCTGTTACAGCTTATTAGTCCCCTACCGGCGTGCCGAAGGGGACTCTTAGGTTTGCACTCAGTCCGTCAGTCCATCTGTCAGTCAGTCAGTCAGTCCGGCAAATCAGTTTTCCGCACTTTTTTTCTACATGCTTTGAGGTATTGAGCTGAAATTTTGTATATGCCTTTGTAATCATGTGTCACAGATCAAGTTCGCGTTTCCTGAGATTTCGTCAATATTTTAATGAGTTATGCCCCTTTTTGGACTTAGTGCAAACCAGTAGGGGACTATGGTATTGCTTGCAATCCAGTTACTTGTTGTTTATTATGCTAGGGCATATTGCTTTGCACATTTTGGCTGATCCTGTAGTTGGTCCATTAGCTGGTAGACCAAAGCTTGTCTGATTGATAACTTGGACCTACTCAAACTTTGCAGTGAGGTTCGGTATGATCACCAGATAACCCCTATTGATTTTTAGGTCATCTGTTCACAGATCAACATCACAGTGAGCTTGTACACAATAAAGGGGGAATAGTAGCAACTACCTCATAATATCATCCAGGATATTTTCCCTCTCATAATCATGTCGCCATTCATTTATTTGATTCTTGTGTTTGGTCTTAATTCGACTGGCCAGATCCATGTCTCAGGAGAGCTTTTGTTGTCATGCTGCCATTGGCTTCAGCATCATTTATGATAAAGTTAGCAAAACACGTCAAAACCATGCCAGCTATCCTATCTTGCAACAGTTCATTTCCTGCTTTACAAAATATATTTTATTTACCTGCAACAAAACGTTGAAACATTGCTGGGGCATAGAATGTACTCCCTGACAAATAAGAGCTGTTTTATTATTACATTGATTAGAGCCTAAAACGAAAGAGAGGTTCAAAGGGAGTTGTTCTTTATCTATGTAACCAGACATCAAAAAATGATCTTCCGAAGAGTTGTCAAATGTAGATTTTATTAAGATAGTGGTAAGGTGTAAAAATTCTTTTGAACCTTTACCACACACATTTTGACGCATGTTCAGCAGACAACGTTTCAGAACATTGAAGCAATAGAAAAATTGCACATAAGGATCATTTTTAGCTTGACTTTTGAAAAAACGAGAGCTATTGTCATGACCCTGGCGTTGTCGTCGGCGTGGTCGTCCGGTTAAGGTTTTTTGTTGGCGGCGGCGTGGTCGTCCTGTTAAGGTTTTTTGTTCAGCTCAGCTTTTTTTCTGTTTTCTATCAGTTGAGCGTCTGTGCCGTACGCCGTGCTCTTGTTTCCCATTGTCACAGTATTTCAATTTATGTTTATAATTATTCTTTCATTTGTTGAAATATTCCATATTTTTGTTGAGATGTTTTCAATCAACTGCAAGAGATTTAATATATATATGTGAAAGGGTTAAAACAAATCTTACTCATTGTAGATGGCAAAATGCCAGGATGTCCAGATAATACTCTTGGTACTCATCAGTTTACTCCCAAAGGGCGCTCACAGTCTGTCACCTTCAAGGTCACAAGGGGAGACTACTCTGGTCTCATGGCACTGGTTAAAGAGAATCTCAAAGCTGCGCAGGTATGTTAAATTATTTTCGAATTCTCTGTTAACTGTCATCCCACTGCATACATCATACATTGCTCTAAACAGCCTTTGCAAACAATGTAGACCAAGATCAGCCTGCAAAGTTTGCAGTGAACTAAACATTGTCTTCTCAAAATTCATAGTTTTAGCAAAGATTGCTCCATTTATATGCAAAAAATTGTTGAAAGTCAATGATAATCATACCATTTGCAGGAATTTAACAGGATTAAGTTTGAATATACCTTATTTAGCCATTTTGATGAACAATTTGGCCATTTAAAAACAGTTTGTTCTCCTGATTCAGAATCTTTTATGCTGTATATTTCAGGCATTTGCAGCAAATGACAACGAAGTTAAGATGTTGGAAGAATATGTCAAAAGTTTCACTACAGGTTCTTTACCTGCTCATAAAGATGGTTCACGATTCTGGATAAGAAACACAGGACCTGTTGTTGAAACGTATGTACTTAATAAATGTGATATCTTTTTAACTGCTTTAATTTCAAAGATGCTTCAAAATGCTTTGAAATTTTCTGATTAAATCAGAAGTTCTTAACAATTGTGAGAATTATTTTGATGCAGAGATTAAAAACATTGTGTAAAAAAGATAAACATTGTCACATTTAGCAATTTCTTCTTTTTCTACAATGTTTTCTAAATCTGCATCGGCTAAAGAGACTTTTGAAGCTGTCTGTATCAGAAGAAGGGGTTGTTAAAGACCTTACTAGACTTGCTTGGCATTATGAAGTGGCTACTTTGGTAAGAGCTATTTTTAACTGTTGAATAGAAATCTTTGAAATTTTTATCTTTATATTTATGCTAACAGAATAGAGAATTGTTCATCTGTCTTTCTGTCTGTGACAAAATCTTTAACATTAGCCATAACTTTTGACTTGTTATAGAAATTGTTTTTATATCATGCATGTGATTTCCTTATGACAAGGCTTATCCACAAAATTGATTTCATAAATCCAGCATTTCTATTTTACTACCAATGATTACTTGTTTGCTTTGAAGACACAGTGAGAATATTTTTTGTTCCTTGATTTTCAGATATATTGGATTTATAGAAACTTACAGAGATCCATATGGAGTCAGGGGAGAGTTTGAAGGTGAGTTTTTGGCCATGTTTCCAGCATTCCATTCATGTATAATTCTGTGTAACGGGAAGTTAAGAAATTTAGATAATTGACATGATATCTTATTTATAATTTGATTTTGACTTAAAAGTTTTATAAGTATTAACTGCACTAAGATCATTATTATTTGACAAATCCAAGGACTAGCCCAAAATGTCAATGGTCAAAGTAAAACAGTACTGGACTCTTTTAGTTTCATTTGGTATTTAAAAAGTTGTCTGTAATGAAAATATTTCAGGAACAAATGAAAGACTGATTAAAAACATTGTGGGAAAAGGAGAAATTGGCAATTTTGTGCAATTTCACGTTTTTCACCAACAATGTTAAAAAATTATCTGTTGTAGAGTCTTCTTAAGTAATCTGTATAATGTAAGAGGTTAAGTTAATTTGTAATTAACTAAAGATTTCAGATTGAGCATTTTAGATCTACTGGCCAGAAGAGCTTATCTACTAAAATGACTTTTTCTCTTGAAAAATTTGCAATAAAATTGGTGCAGGATTTTTCATGACATCAATTTTTTTTAGAGCATTAACTTGCGGTCCCCTTTTTCGTAGTACTAACTAATAATGACCCTGGATTAAGATTGATCCCACTCAAGAGATCATCATATTGGAAAACCAGGATGCAAGTGGTGTTATTAAGGCCCTTTTGGGCTTCTTGTTTAATGTCCTCATGATATCCCTAATTTTGTAAAGAATATATGTATATATTATGAAAATAAATGCCCATTCATCATTTGCTATACTGCCCTAAAAAAAATAGGGAGAAACAGCACTTTTGTGAATGTTTTTTTTTAACCCAGACTCTCTATGTAAACCAACCGAAGAACATTTACAAAAGTGCCATGTCTATCAAATTTTCAAGTGTAGTGGACCGATTAATCCTTTCCCACATGCAACAAATCTGCAGCAGAAGACTTTGAAAACATCTCCACAAAAATATGGAAACTCTAAAAATGAAAGAACAATTATTGAATAAAGTCAAAAACATTGTGGCAAAAGGAGAAATTGCTCATCATGAGCAATTTTTCCTTCTTCCACAATGTTTTTAAAAGTCCTCTGCTGCAGAAGCGTCAGAAAGCAGTCTATATGTTGGAAAGGGTTCTGAGTCCTCTGTTATCTCATTGTCACAATAACAATTTGTAGGTTTTGCAACGGTGGTGAACAAAGAGATGAGTGCCAAGTTCAACAGATTGGTGGAGAATGCTGAATCTCTGTTGGCCTTGCTACCTTGGCCCTCTGTGTATGAAAAGGACAAGTTTTTGAGACCTGACTTTACGTCTCTGGATGTCCTTACTTTCTCTGGATCTGGTATACCAGCTGGAATAAACATTCCAAACTGTAAGTTGAACTCAGATGATGAAGGATCATTAGATCACCTGAGCCAAAGGCTCAAGGTGAGCTATTCTGATCACTTTTTGTCCGTCGTCCGTCCGGTGTTAACTTTTAGCTTTAAACATCATCTCCTCCCAAACTCCAAGGACAATTTCCGTGAAACATCACAGGACTGTTCCTCTGGTTGGCCTTTTTCAAAATTGTTCAAAGATTTAAATTCCATTGAGAACTTTGGTTGCTGCGGCATCAGAAAGGGGACAAAATGTCCAAACTTTAAAAATCTTCTCCTCCGAATCTGCCTGTCAGATTCAAATATAATTTGGTAGAAATGTTCCTTGGGTGACCCTCTATAAAAATTGTTCAAGCCATACTGATTGGGCGAAAAACATGGCAGTCAGGCGGCATCAAAAAAGGGGCAAAATGACAAAATTTGAAAATTCCATTTTTATGAAAGTGCTTGTCTGATTTTAAGAAAATATAATACGAATCTTACTGTAATGATCTCTATTTAATTTGTTTAAGCCGTTTTGATTGGTTACACAATCATAGCAACCAGGCGTCATCACAAAAGGGGTAAATTGAACTTTTAGCTACAAATGAGAACCAACTCCTACCATTCCAATAGACCCATTTCCACAAAACATCACAGGAATGTTCCTTTGGTGGTCCTCTTTCAAAATTGTTCAAAGATTAAAATTCCAATGAGAACTTTGGTTGCTGCGGCATCAGAAAGGGGACAAAATGTCCAAACTTTAAAAATCTTCTCCTCCGAATCTGCCGGTCAGATTCAAATATAATTTAGTAGAAATGTTCCTTGGGTGACCCTCTATAAAAATTGTTCAAGCCATACTGATTGGGCGAAAAACATGGCAGTCAGGTTGCATCAAAAAAAGGGCAAAATGACAAAATTTGAAAATTCCATTTTTATGAAAGTGCTTGTCTGATTTTAAGAAAATATAATACGAATCTTACTGTAATGATCCTCTATTTAATTTGTTTACGCCGTTTTGATTGGTTACACAATCATATCAACCAGGCGTCATCACAAAAAGGGTAAATTGAACTTTTAGCTAAATACCCAAATACCCTAAATACCCAAATTTTAAAATCCTTTTTCTCCATAATCTACTTGTGCGATTGCAAGATAATTTGGTAGAAATGTTCCTTAAGTGACCCTCTAAATGAACTGTTGAAGCCATATTGATTTCGTTGAAAAACAGGGCAGCAAGGTGGCATCAGGAAAGGTGCAAAATGACAAAAACTTTATAATTCCATTCTTATTAAAGTTCTTGTTATATTTCAAGATAAATGCCTTTACTGATAAGCTGTTTCTTGAGAAGTGTCCACTCCTTTGCAGTTTCATTTGCACTCCCTGATAAAAAATTTTGCAGTTAAATATTTGCTACTAATTTACTATCAATTAGGTGATCGATTTAGGGCCATCTTAGCCCTCTTGTTTTTAAAACACCACATATAGACGCATTCCAATGCCTCTGCAGCAGACAACTTTTGAAAGCATTGTGGGAAAATGAGAAAATAATGAGCAATTTTTCCATTTCCCACAATGATTTCAACTCTATTAAATAATAATACTATCATTTATAAAAAAAGGGTTAACTCTTTTCTACATGCAGATGCATTTGATATGTGCAGCAGACATCTCATGAAAATAATTTGGCAAATTCTTTTTCTTTTTCCACAATCTTTTACTCTATTCAGTCATTATATTTTCATTTCTTAGCCTAATTGTTTGCAATGTCACTTGCTGTAGATTTATTGTATGTTACATACAACCCTTAATCAGACTCTATATGACCCTCTTTCATATTCATTTAACCGTTTCCCACATACAGACACTTTCTGACGCCTCTACAGTAGACGACTTTTGAAAACATTTTGGCAAAAGGAGAAATTGCGCCTAATGAGCAATTCACAATGCTTTCAACTCCATTCAATTATTGTACTTTCATTTACAGAGATTTTGCAGATTTTTGCCAAGATATTTTCAAAGTCGTATGCAGCAGATTTGCTGTATGTGAAAAAGGGTTAATTAGATTGTGAATGGGTCATTTTGCAGATTTTACTGATTTTGAAACTTTAAAACTTTCAACTTGGTTATATTTTTAAATGATTTCACGGTTGTGTTCCTAGATTGATTTTTCACAAGATTCCTTCAAGCCATCTTGATTCATCAATAAAATGGGTTCCAGGCTAAGAGGCAGGGTGTTTTGCCTTGCATGTCTGAACTGAATACTGTTATTTTGAAATTTTCCTACTCCGTAATTGTATTTATTTCAATCTTGTCTTTCAGATCTGTATGAATTGAAATATAATAATTTAATAGAATTTTAAAAAGTAATTCCAAAAGGAGAAACTACTAATCAAAAGTTGTCTGCTGATCATTGAAAACATCGCTGGATGTTAAAAAGACTTAAAGAAATGTTTATAATGAGCAATTTCTCCTTTTGTCACACTGTTTTAAACTTGACCTAATAATCATATTTGTTTAATAAATGTTTTCAAAGTCATCTGCTGCAGAGGTGTCTACATGTGGGAAAAGGTTACGAGTTTCATTTCTGTATACTTTGTATATTCTCTGTTCCTGTTTTAGATGATGAGATCAGACAAGATGAAGGATTTAAAAATGTGTCTCTTGGCAATGTCCTAACTGCTGGTTACAAGGACACTAAAATCACATTCCTGGGTGAAAATGACAAGGTAATTTAATTGCAGTCTAAAGGCCTATATAAGGAGGATTCCCCTTTCCCACATACAATAAGGTATAATAAAGTCAAATCATTCATTCTGAAGTACAACATATCTTCAGGTGATGACTTTGAGAACATATATGCATAAATATGAAAAGTCTCTGTAAATGAAAATATAATAATCAAATTGAGTTGAAAACATTGTGGCTAAAGGAAAAAATTACTCATTAGCAATTTCTCCTTTTGTCAGAATGTTTTCAAAAGCTGTCTATGGCTGCCTCTTTGACGTCCATGATTGTGGGATAAGCATTGCAACCGACTGGCTTTTATGAGGATAAATGACGAAGAAGTACTGGTATCTTACCCAGGAAATGCAATGATATAACTGAAAAATTATTGAAAGCAGTGTTTTTATGTGTTAAAGAGAAACAGATCATTGATCGTATTAAAGTCATTTGTCATTTCTATATGGTAAAGGGTTAATTAAGTTAACCATTCATACTTCATAATTATCATTAAATGAGATCCCAACAGTGCATGGTATGGTGGTTTGATAAAGATTTTAGATCATTAAAACTCAACAGTTTGCCCATTTGTTTCATCTATTGACTACCGGTAATTGACATTGGTTTTTTGCCACAGAGCTGACAAGCCTTAACCATTCCCTACAGTCAACAAATCTGCAGCAGACGACTTTACATACATCTAGGCAAAAATGTGGAAACTAGTAAATTAAAGTGACACTTAAGGAACGCTTCTATGTTGTCTTTTTGACTTTGGCTATACAGTCCAACTTGCGATCAGCAGCCATCCAAGTGACATGATAAAACTGGCTGCTAGAGACAGGTGGCTGCTGATTACAAATTTTATGACTTGGTTGGATTTGTTCAAGTTTTGTCAGTTCACATAATATTAATGTAACTGATAGGAAAATAATCATTTACATTACAAATAGTAAATTGTCTTTATAAACTTGTATTTAAACATTGTTATGAAGATTTGTAGCTTTTTTCTACCAATTATTTCATTGTGCTATCTATTTTTAAGTTTAAATGACGTACACAACAAACTTGACAATCAAATTTATTTTTACTTCACTTTGAAATTCGCCAAACACCGTATCAAGAAAAAATAGTGTCCGAATATACGATGATAATAATGACTAGGGGCTTCTAAGTGGACAATAACTTTCATTTTAATAGATGTACTGTCTTTCGGTCTAAAACGCTCAGAAAACTCTTTTTCAATTTATCAATTTTGTCCAATAGCATAAACAGAAAATAAATCAAAATCGCAACTTTTGTTGATGAATCATGCATCGATCAATCGGCACACATCGGCTGATTTTGTTACCGTACATCTAACATGTAAACCTATTACACGCATGAAAAAAAACCTGATAATGTGTTTGTCACAGTATTCTTTATTACCTGAATGTATTAAACACCGATAAGTTTACACCTAACGAATCTGGGTCGCGTGTTGACTGACCGCTGTACACAATAGGATTACAGTTAATCTCGACCAATAAGTGTGGCCGGTGGCCGCGTTTCAAAGGAGACCACTGATCAAGGCAGTTTATAGTGTATAATTGGTTTGGAGGATTTAAAGTGACCGTTTAAAGCTGGTGACCGCTGATCGCATGTGACCGCTCACACAAGTTTGACTGTAGTGACTGATTTTTTGCAGGTAACACATGTGCTTTTTCAAACACTCTTGTGAATGTTTTACAGGAGTTGTACACCAAATTGAAAATAACATCATTTGAAGTCCAGGTTGGCCTGCATGAATTACTTGGACATGGAAGTGGGAAGCTTTTTAGAGTGGTAATATATTTTAAAACCCTTTTTCTGGATATACTTTTCTGTTGGCACAATTGCAGCAAAGCAGCATTTAAAAATATATTTACACATAAGGGGAACAGATCACATAGGCTTCTACTTGAATTTACATTTTAATTGTTTGCAGAATAGTTTGGACATCATGAATCCTGTGCAATTATCCTAATTGATTTTACAAAGAACTTTTGAAAACATTGCTGGGTAATTCTGCATTAGATTTATATATAGAAGCATTATTATCAGGTGGGTTTTATAGGACATTCATGGTTATTTGTTTTTATTTAAGGATGAGGATGGGAAGTTCAACTTTGATATAGATTTAGTCAAACATACAGAGACCAAAGAAAAGGTTAGAACTAGAAACATCTCTTTAAACCCCTTCCCACACACGGACAGATGCATCAGCAGCAGATGATTTTTGTAAACATTGTTGTACAAGGGGAAACTGTTTATTGATATCAATTTCCTGTTTGAAACAGGGTCATACCAAAGACTTTAAAAATGGTAGAAGTGGCTGCCCTCCTTGGCGCTCGCTGCTCAGGGTTGCGAGGTTAGCATTACAACTGACTGTCTGGTGTCAGGATAAATTGACCAGTAGTACTGGTAACTAACCCAGGAAACACCGTGATATAACTGAAAAATTGTCGAAAGAAGTGTTAAAACACCAAACAATCAATCGTTTGAAATATTTCAGCTATGCAATAGTTATACCTTCATTTATAGAGATTTTTCCATTTTTGCCAAGATGTTTTTCTCATTTGTCTGCAGATTTGTTGTATGTGGGAAAATGTTAATGTTTAAGTTGTTTGAGCTTCTACCGTGAGATAAAAAGATGATGGGTTTTATTCCATGTTGAGTTGTTAACTTGAAAAAACATGGCCTAAGAAGTCATGGTCTTAAAAAGGAAACCAAGGGCTAGACAGACTGAACTTACCGAGAAACTGCTGTTATATAAATATAATAATATGGAGCCATTAAAAATTAAAATCTAAAGCAAAGAAACAAACCAGAATATGGATTCTTTTTACGCCGCCGGAGGCGGTCGTATATTGGCGTCATCTTCTCCGTCTGTCCGTCCGTCCGTACGTCCATTTCTTGTGAACGCAACTCCTCCTACGTTTCTTACCGTATCTTTTCAAAACTTGGTCAATGTCATAACTATAATGTGAAGATGTGCATGAAGCGGCGATTTTCCAGTTCATTGATATTTGCAAGATTTATGTCCCTTGTAACTTAGTCTCTGTAGCTGATTGATATTGTTTTAATTTAAGATGACTTTAGAAAAAGCTGGATGCAACCTTAATATTTATTAAACCGATCATAGAACAAAAATCCCAAATTTGTCTAATTTTGTTAATATAGAATATTAATAATGTGATTTAGTTTTCAATTGACTTCAAAGTTTGAAAAAGAATATACACTTAAATGTTTCAAAATATACATGCAGTTACAGCTTTGCTGAATTAACCAATTACCTGGTATAGACTATATTTGGTACATTAGCAGCAAACAACTTTTAAAAATATATTTTGAAATTGTGAAATTGATCATTGTTAGAAACTACTTTTCCCAACAATGTTTTAATTTTATATAGAAAGTATACTTAGGCTAGAATCTTTGTGTTGAAGTGACTAGAACATCCACCTCTGGGCTTTTCTCCTTGGCTTTTATAGTTGCAGGGATAACTTTTTTCTTTGGATAAACAAAAGCTGTTGTACTTGCAATTTACCCAGGAAATGCTGTTGAAAGTGATGTAAAACACATTTTAAAAAAGAAAAAGAAAAAGGAAAAGAAATTATACTTGCATATTTTAAACATATCTCTTTGTTTCCTCATATGTTTTCAAACAGTCCCTGAATCTTTTCCAGGAATCCGCTGTGGTCGAGTGGTTAGCGTCCGGGATTTCGAAACCGGGTGGCCCTGGTTCGATCCCCAGTCGCGGCACTACGGTCATGGTGGAGTGCCCTTGGGTAAGGCATATTTTCTAGCCTAGTACTGGTTTATTTACCCAGGGATCATGAATAAGTGAAAATAATGTTGAAAGCGGCGTAAAACCCCAATAAATAATGAATCTTTTCTCACAAAAAGTTGCTTTGTGATGCCTCTGAAGCAAGCACCTTTTTGTGTCACCCTGCGTAGCATGGTAGGCACTTAGGGATTACATTTTTTTTTGTCCGGCGTCTGTACATCTGTTTGTCTGTCTGTCCGTCTGTCTGTCTGTCTGTCCGTCACACTGTTTCGTCACACTTCCAATGAGCAGGTGCAGGTGACACAATGCTCCGCAGAGCACTCCATTCTAGTTTAAAACATTGACAGCATTTTCTCTTTTTGCTACAAGATTATCTTTTTTCCAATAATTGTTCATTATTTAATAGAGTTTCCATGTTTTTGAATAATTGTTTTCAAAGCCGTCTGCTGCAGATTTTTTTGTATATAGGAAAGGGTTAAAGTATCATAAGAAGCCAATGGGTAGTAAACACACAATGTATTTGTTTATGGCAGGTGACAAGTTGGTATAAACCTGGAGAGACTTGGGACAGCAAGTTTAGTACAGTAGCATCTACCTATGAGGAGTGCAGGGCTGAATGTGTGGGGCTCTACCTGTGTCTATCAACAGATGTCCTCAGGTAATATGAGCCCTTCCGCAAGAAAACCAACATAATGGCCACTTCGTAATGTATCAACTCGGATGAGCCTGCACAGTCAGCGCAGACTGATCCGGGCCGACATATTTTGTCTCAGGGGGATACAGGTATAGAGTAAAGATTCCTGAAACAGAAGGCGAAAAGTGTCTATCCGGGTCGATACTTAACACAGAGTCAACAATTAAGTCACTTGTGTGTCGGCGGTGGCGTCGGTGTTGCAACTTTGGTTAAAGTTTTGCAAGCAAGGCTTTTTAGCTCGCCAGTACGAAGTACAGGAGAGCTTATGTGTTACCCCCGGCGTCGGCACCGTCGGCGACGTCTGCGTCGGCGGTGGCGTAGACACCTAGGTTTAAGGTTTGTGTTTAAGGTTTTCATTTGGGTTTTAAGGGTTTATACCTTTAGGAACCATTTGTCATCCATCTACGCACACCACTACACCCGTCCTGACCCTGGGTCAAGGTCAAGGTAATTTCTACTTGGTTCTACTTGGTTCAGTTACAAGGTTTAAGGTTTGCGTTTAACGCTTAACATATCACTCTGCATTCACTATTATGACATTGATTGCTTTCATATTTAGTTTATACATTTAGGAACTATTGGTCATCCATCTACGCACACCACTACACCCGTTCTGACCCTGGGTCAAGGTCAAGGTCATTTCTACTTGGTTCAGTTACAAGGTTTAAGGTTTGCGTTTAACGTTTAACATATCACTCTGCAGTCACTATTATGACATTGATTGCTTTCATATTTAGTTTATACATT
This sequence comes from Serripes groenlandicus, assembly GCA_031761405.1. NCBI lineage: Eukaryota > Metazoa > Mollusca > Bivalvia > Cardiida > Cardiidae > Serripes > Serripes groenlandicus. Next base: position 87,452,900 of record JASEVX010000001.1, read on the forward strand.
TAGGAACTATTGGTCATCCATCTGCGCACACCACTACACCCGTCCTGGACCTGGGTCAAGGTCAAGGTCATTTCTACTTGGTTCAGTTACAAGGTTTAAGGTTTGCGTTTAACGTTTAACATATCACTCTGCATTCACTATTATGACATTGATTGCTTTCATATTTAGTTTATACATTTAGGAACTATTGGTCATCCATCTACGCACACCACTACACCCATTCTGACCCTGGGTCAAGGTCAAGGTCATTTCTACTTGGTTCAGTTACAAGGTTTAAGGTTTGCGTTTAACGTTTAACATATCACTCTGCAGTCACTATTATGACATTGATTGCTTTCATATTTAGTTTATACATTTAGGAACTATTGGTCCATCTACGCACCCCACTACACCCGTCCTGACCCTGGGTCAAGGTCAAGTTATATCAGAGTTATTGCCCCTTTTCTGTCAAAAAATCTAACTTTTTCGTCACGTTTTCAAATAACTTTTTTTCTACTCAAAGGATTAGATTGAAACTTCTGACAAATGTTTATATCAATGTGTGTGATTGGTTCACAAAAGGGGGATAATCCAAATAATTTTATATCAAAGTTATTGCCCCTTTTCTGTCAAAAAATTAAATTTTCAAATAACTTTTTTTCTACCCGAAGGATTGGATTGAAACTTCTGACAAATGTTACTTTTTTTTTTATTCGACGTCTGTCTGTCTATTTTTTTTTTTATCCGGCGTCTGTCTGTCTGTCTGTCCGTCACACTTTTTTCGTCACGTTTTCAAATAACTTTTGTTCTACTCAAAGGATTAGATTGAAACTTCTGACAAATGTTTTTATCAATGTGTGTGATTGGTTCACAAAAGGGCGATAATCCAAATAATTTTATATCAGAGTTATTGCCCCTTTTCTGTCAAAAATTTAAATTTTCAAATAACTTTTTTTCTACTCAAAGGATTGGATTGAAACTTCTGACAAATGTTTATATCAATGTGTATGATGGGTTCACAAAAAGGGGGATAATCCAAAAAAAATTATATCAGAGTTATTGGCCCTTTTCTGTCAAAAATTTAATCTACTCAAAGAATTGGATTGAAACTTCTGACAAATGTTTATATCAATGTGTATGATGGGTTCACAAAAGGGGGATAATCCAAATATTTTTATATCAGAGTTATTGCCCCTTTTCTGTCAAATATTCAAATTACTTTTTTTCTGCTCAAAGGATTGGATTGAAACTTCTGACAAATGTTTATATCAATTTTTGTGATGGGTGATATTTATATCAGAGTTATTGCCCCTTTTCTATCAAAAATTAAAATTTTCTGACAAGGCGCCGGCAGGTGATACACGTGCTCCGGGGAGCACTCCATTCTAGTTGAACTTAGAATTTTTGTCAAAAGTATTGAAAAGGTGTATTATCTTGCAATAGGTGATACTGTGCGACTTTACCTAATACTTTAACTGTTCTGAAGTAGGCCCTGATATACGATGGCCCTGATAGGCGAGCTATATTGTCCTCCGACAACTCTTGTTCTCACAAACCACAGATGCTATTGCTTTGAAACTTCACACACTTATTGGACATCATCAAATGACCTTGCAGGACAAGTCCCAAAACTCTATATCAGATTTTGACACAATTATGCTCCTTTTTGGACTTAGAAATTTTGGTTAAAGTTTTGCATGCAAGGCTATTTCTCACAAACCACAGATGCTATTGTTTTGAAACTTCACACACTCATTGGACATCAGCAAATGACCTTGCAGGACAAGTCCCAAAACTCTATATCAGATTTTGACACCATTTTTGTTAAAGATTTACATGCAAGATACTATCATGGACATATCTCAGTAACTACTAATGATATTGACTTGAAACCTCATTCATGTCTTCAGGGGTATCAGAAAGTCAAGTTATATAACTCTTGAATGAATTTAGAACAAATTATGGCCCTTGTTTGACTTTGAAAATGTGGTTAAAGTTTTGCATGCTAGACTTTTTCTCACAAACCACAGATGCTATTACTTTGAAACTTCACACACTTATTGCACATCATCAAATGACCTTGCAGGACAAATCCCAAAACTCTACATCAGATTTTAACACAATTATGCCCCTTTTTTGACATAGAAATGTTGGTTAAAGTTTTGCATGCAAGATACTATCATGGACATATCTCAGTAACCACTAATGATATTGACTTGAAACTTCATTCATGTCTTCAGGGGTGTCAGACAGTCAAGTCAAATAACTTTTGTATGAATTCAGTGCAAATTATGGCCCTTGTTTGACTTTGACAATTTGGTTTTATCATGCACATATCTCATTAACCACTGTTTACTATAGAATCAAATGGCAAACAATCCAGCATGCTGTCTTATGGACATTTTTTGTTAAACAATATTCTCAAATGTTGTCTCCTGCAAAGGTTTTAATTTGGACTTTATCCGCGAAATTATATATGCATCTAACTGAAGTAAGTGTTCATATGGAAAAAAACTCAAGACCCATAGAATTGATCCTTCTGCATTTTGTCCTGTCATTTGCCTTTCGGTACAGGTATTGATCTCTCTCAATATTTTTATTCTCACAGTTTTATCAGATTCTGGGGTTTTCCATATAAACTGTTCTTCATTTAGAGCTTGATTAAATGAACAGATAAAACTAATTCAACAAGCCCTTTTCCACATTCAACAAATCTATAGCAGAAGACTTTGAAAACATCTAGGTAAATCTCTATAAACTAGAACATGACTTCAAAATATAGTTGAAAACATTGTGGTTAAAGGAGAGATAACTTATTATGAGCAATTTCTTCTTCTGCCTTAATGTTTTCAAAAGTTGTCTGCTGCAGATGTGTCAAAATGTATTTAAGTGGGAAAGATAAAATATGAATCCCAATGATCTTTTTACAGGATATTTGGTCATGAAGATACAAATGCGGATGACATCATATACGTTAACTGGTTAAACATGGTGCGAGCTGGACTACTTGCATTGGAGTTTTATACACCAGAAACTGGGGCATGGAGACAGGCTCACATGAATGCAAGGTACATTAGTAGATTTTATTCATTACTTCACATGAATTTTCAAAGGTCGTCTGCTTTCTTATCAGCAGACGAACAATTTCAACAATCTAGAAAACTGAAAGATATGTATTTATTAAGAGATGAAATTATTGCAATGTTTTAATAGTCATGTTCAATGGCAGGTGTCAAATGTTGTCTGCGAAGTTATGGGTTAATTTATTTTTGTAATTTTCATTCTTTTTATTGATTTTGGAACAAGCTCTACAGCTTGATTAACCCTTTCCAACTTATAACAAATCTGCAGCACACTACTTTAAAAACATCAACATTGAAGCAAATCGCAAAAAAAAGCTCATTACGACCAATTACTCCTTTTGCCACAATGTTTTTAAAAGTTGTTTCCTGAAGATCAATCAAGATGTCGAGGGCTTGGCGTGAAACAGTTGTAACTAAAATTTGTATTTTTTTACAAAGGTTAATCACCTCGCCATGAAGTCTTTATAAGCGTTAAATCATTTTTCTTGGTAAACAATGTAAATTAAGGTGCCATTGCTCGTTTTGAGCAATGACTCCTAAATTTGCATTGTTTACAAAGGGGTCAAAATTTCCCCTAAACCAGGGTTTTCAAAATAGGTTTTAAGTTACAACCGTTTCACTGTGTCTGCTAGTGGGAAAGGCTTATTGTCATTCATCTCAATGTTGATCTAATTAAAACATAAGTTTATGATATGAAATGTTTGATATTAGATCCAGTTCATATTAGTGTTTAGAACCTTGGGCCTTTGCAACATTGACCAGAGCCATTTTTTATGTTAAACAAGTATCTGATTCCTTAATATGTAAATTATTTTAAGTTGAAGATTAATAATTACCGACTGATATTGCTTGAACAACTTGTTGGTTATTATTATTAGTGTCTAATCCTATTATTGTAAATTTCATATGGAAAATTAATCATCAGTAGCATATCATGCCCTTGTAAATTTCACATTGATATTCATAATTGAAGAGTTATCTTATTCTTAAAATTTCATATGAATATATTTATTATAAGCCTCAGTGGTATAGTGGCAGAATGGTCGCCTTAGGAGTGGAAGGTGGCTGGTTCGATCCCAGAATGAGTCATATCAAGGACTTAACCCTTTCCCTCATACGGCAATTCTGCAGCAGACGACTTTGAACGTATTTTGTCAAAAAATAGAAAATCTCCTTAATTAAATGGATAACCTATGACAAAAAGTGGAAAACATTGTGGCAAAAGGAGAAATTGCACGTTTTGTGCAATTTCTTCTTTTGTCACTATGTTTTTAAAAAGCTGTCTGCTGCAGAAGCATCAGAAAGCGTCTATATGAGGGAAAGGGTTAAACAATTGGTGTCCCTCCTTGGTGCTCAGGGTTCTTGTATTAGCATTACAACAGACTGGCTGGTGTCAGGATAAATGGACAAGTACTGGTAACTTACCCAGATAATGCAGTGATATAACTGAAATTTTGTTAAAAACAAACTAAAAGCACCAAGCAAGCCAACACATTATTAGTAATAGATCACATCCTTCTACAATAGATATTTAAAACCCTATCCTCAAGGTATTTTATTTACTATTTTGATATTTACAAAATATGATGGTAAATTTTAAATTTGTATTTGTTTAATTTCTTTTCAGATTTGTGATTTTGCGTGTTCTGTTGGAGGCAGGAGAAGATCTTGTTAAAATAGAACAAATAACAGGAGAAGATGGGGAAGAGGACATCCTTATCACATTGGATCGTTCCAAAATTTCAACTGTTGGAAAACCTGCCATTGAAAGATTCCTAACAAAATTACAGGTAACAGTCTGTACTAGACTCATTAAACTGCAATAGCTCAGTTGGTAAAGCCAAGGGCTATCAATCTGGGGATCATGAGTTTGAACCCTGGCCATTCATTCTTTTTGTCATTGTGACTAGCCCCATTCGTGTTCCACCAATGGACTTTATAGTTTGTAGGAAGGTAGCTTGTTGCCTAGGAAGAATGTTGTGTGTGCTACTGGTTCGAGAAAGTCATCAAACACAAGTTATATGAACTTGCAACTGTGATATAACTGAGAAATTGTTGAAAATGGCGCTTATAAAACAATCGTTACTTGACTCTTTTTAGTTTGCAAACTATTAAAGGGCTGAATTTTTGGTCTAACAATTTAAATATGCTAAAATAACTTTTTAGGAAAAGTAATTATTTTAAAATTATGATGTTTCAACATCATAATATTTCCATATAGTTTGATGTAATGTCTTAATGAGATAATACTTTTGAGTAGGAACATTATAGAGTTTAATACAGCTACACTATCTAATTACACTCTTTTATGTTCAATGTTATAGGTATACAAATCTACTGCTGATGCTGAGAAGGGGAGGAAAATGTACGAGGATTATTCCGCAGTTCAGGATAGAGATAAGCCTCACTTTGTTACCCTGAGGAAGATTGTTATGGCTAGAAAGCAACCCAGGAAAATGTTTGTTCAACACAATACAGCTGTTCAAGAAGGTTTGTGTGCCCTTTTTTAGAAGAGTTCAGTTATACATGTACTAGGGCAGCATTGCACTATTCCATGATTTCTATACAAGGGAAATGAAATTTATAGACGCATTCTGATGCATCTTTGAACTACCGTATATCCGCGGCCATAAGTCGACGGTTCAGTTCGACCCCAATTTCGGCGGTTTTGAGGTTACTCCCAGCCATAAGTCGGGGGTCGACTTTTTAAAAATTTCGGCAAAAAATTTAAAAAAAAAATGTTTCTCGATGTAAAACCGGATAATGATACATTATGATAATAATGCACAAACCTGATTTTATAAATCCAAATAAGCCAAACCAACTAACTAGTCCAAATTTCTTAATATGTTTTAATCTATAAAAATAAAAGCGCGAAACTCGAACAAAGGGTTTTGTCGATGTCATCCCTTAAGACACATTTGTCCGATTTCACACATGAAAATTAATCCTTTCAATGTTTTCAAAAAATGATGAGTTAAAAGTAAAACAAACACAGGAATGAGTAATTGCATTGACGGGGTTTATTAAAAGTGTGTGTAATTCACAGAGTGGTGAAGACAAGGGTTGTAAAGGTCTATGGAAAGAAGTTTGGACTCTATAGTTATATGCAAACGGTTGTAATTTCGCCTGGAACAGGCTGTAGTTACAACCGACTTGCATTAGCCCTATAATTAAACCGTTTGTCGCGTGAAAAACACAGGGCTAAAATAAATGACGTCACTAATTTACCAGCTGGGATTGAGACGCGACAAATGAAAAACACCCATATAAATTAATGTTAAATCTACGATCCTATTAGCTTAGTAATACTTGTGTGATTAAACTGCACGTACTCTTTTATGACGTAGCTCATTTGTTGGGGAAAATGGTTTGCGGAAATAAAGGTCTATATAGATTTCACTCTTACCCATTTTCACATGCATTTACACGCATCTGCAGCAGACTTCTCTTGATAGAGCTCTGACAAAAGGAGAAATTACTACATTTTCTTTAAATTGGACAAATTAACTTTGAATTAAAAAGGATTTTAAAGGGTATGATATTTATTTTTCCTTTGTTTACGGCTTTGAAACTAGATAACAAAAAAATGTAAGGAAACGATGCATCGCTGATAAAAAGCAGTATCTCTATTTCTCACAACGTTTTCCAACACTGTCTGCTACATCTGCATTTAAAGTTACAAATACGCGGTAGTAACTGTACTGTACACACAATTTACAATGAGGTACCTCTGGACAACTCGATGGTTATATGCAAAACGGTTGTAATTTCTCCTGGAATAGGCTGTAGTTACAACCGACTTGCATTAGCCCTAAAACTGATTGTCGCGTGTAAAATATAGCCTTAGGAGAGATTGTCATTCAGTCATAAGTCGAGTCCCTGCTTCAACACCAAAGTTTGAGTCTCAAAAATTCGACTTATGGCCGCGGATATACGGTATTTGAGACAAAAGGAGAAATCTGTCATGAAAATCAATTTCTCCTTTTGCCACAATTATTTCTACTCTATTCAATAAATATTATTTCACTCTAAGAGAATTTCCATAGTATTGCCTGTTGTCTACTGAAGATTTGTTTATATTGTTGGAAGGGTAAGATCCTTATTTCTACTACTTTAGTCTGTAGTGGCTCCAAAAAATAAATCAGAATTTCTATTTTTATTTTGGCAGGATTGTGCTTGAGACATGTAAACATTTTAACCCTTTCCCACAAATAAAAGTTTTCTGATGCCTCTGCAGCAGATGACTTTTGAAACATTTTCGCAAAAAGTAAAATTGGTCATTATGAGAAATTTAACCTTTTGTCACACTATTTTCAACTTATTCTTAATTATGCTTTTTAGCTCGACTTTTGAAAAAAACGAGAGCTATTGTCATGACCCTGGCGTCGGCGGTGTGGTCGTCCGGTTAAGGTTTTTTGTTCAGCTCAGCTTTTTTTCTGTTTTCTAACAAACTACTACTGTTAAAGTCACTAAACTTCACAAACATAATCATAATATGTTAAATAATAAAAGTATATAGCTGGAAATCTTTATTTGTTTCACTTAAAACTTCAAAACGTAAGGTTAAGGTTTTTTGTTTAGCTCAGGTTTTTGACAATTTTTTACTCATGAATTTTCATATCTTAAAAACTTTTCTTTTTTTTTGCTTGAAACTTCACAAACATGCTGAGTGTCATAAGTTGACCTTATATAACAAGTTTCATAACTCTGTAAATAGTATTGACAAAATTATCTCCCCATTTCGATTTAGAAAATCTACTTTGAAGGGAGAAAAATGGTGATAACTGAAACACAATTTTACCTATAGCTTTGAAACTTCCTAAACTTATTCAATGTCTTAACATAACTTGATACAACAAGTTCCATAACCCTGAACTTAATATTGACCAAATTATCTCCCCTTTTGGACTTGGAAAATCTACACTGAAGGTGTTGTCATCCGGTTAAGGTTTTTTATTAGCTCGACTTTTGAAAAAAACGAGAGCTATTGTCATGACCCTGGCGTCGTCGTGGTCGTCCGGTTAATTTTTTTTTTTTTTTTCTATCTATCAGTCAAGCGTCTGTGCCATACGTGGTGCTCTTGTTTTTATAATGAGTTCATATTTTTGTCAAGATTTGTTCAACTCGTCAGGTTTAATATAGATATTTATAAAAACAATGAGCATATGGAGATAATAGAAGTAACTATTCATAATCATCCATGTATGCTCATGCATGCTATCTAATCAAACTGTTTTCCAATCAGAAGTTTTTTATAAACCTTAATTGCGGACTGTTGCAAGGTGCAGTGGTAAAGAATCAGCCTTTCAGACAAAAAGGTCCTGGGTTCGAATCCCATGATGAGCTGGTTCTGCCTTTGGGATTTTTCCTCACAAACGGCGTGATTACTTGTTATGCCTCCAGGAAGCAGACATCAAGTCTGATTTATATAAACTTAAAGCAATCAATGTAAAATGAACAAGTTTAAACTATTAACCTGATATGCAATATTAACATTCTTCTCAAGTGCCCTCCTTAGACCTTATTGTAGGGGTTAAAATGAGGTATTTGGGACAAGGTGTACCCGATTGGATTCCCATTTACGGCACATTTCCCAGCTTTGTACTGGTCTGCTACTCAGGGATCATATAACAGTGTTCTAACGCATTGATACAAAACAAATACTGTTGAACAGCAAAGTAACCCCACAAAATGAACCAGATGGAATACATTTTGAAAGGTTGTTTTGATCTGGATTGATGCATTAAAGATTAAATCCAGACAAATAATAATATTCTTTTGGAAAAGGATAACTTGTTTATTATGATCAATTTTTCCATTTGCCAATGTTTTAAAAAAAAAAATTGTTTATACCCCTGCCAAATTTAGCGGGAGGTATATAGTTATACCGTCGGCTGTACTTCTATCTCACTAAAATGTAGCAAAATGACTTAATCCTTTCCCATATACAGCAAATCTGCAGTGGACGACTTTGAAATCAATCAGGCAAATGTATGGAAAATCTCTATAAATGAAAGAATGAATACAGAAGATTCTCATTATGATCTATTTCCCCTTTTGTCATAATTATTGTCAAAATGCATCTAGATGTGGGAAAGAGTTTATTACCTTTACATCTCCTCCATTTCAGATGGCAGTGTTAGTTTGATGTGTTATGAGGCCAGTGCAGGAGGCTTAATACAGTCACTGGTAGAAAGGTTTCCAACATCCCAGGTGGAGGATATACTACAGAATCTGTGGGATAAAGACAAGATCCATTTTGATGTGTAGAATGTGTCTGTGCATCAACTTTCAGTCGTTCTACGGTTCACATAAATACAAAATAGGAACATTTATTCACCAGTTTTCATATTTTCAAAATCTGTAAACAGTATTAATATGTGCTTTGAAAAGGCTCTCTTCTTAACCCTTTTCCATTTGTAGACACATGTCTACGCATCTGCAGCAGATGACCTTTGAAAACATTGTGGCAAAAGAAGAAATTGTTCAAAAAACGAGCATTTTCTCCTTTTGCCACAATGTTTTAATTCTATTCAATAGTAAAACTCTGATTTGCTTGAGATTGTTCATGTTTTTGTTATCAATTTTGAAAGTCATCTGCTGCAGAATTGTTGTATGTGGTAAAGAGTTCAGTCAAGGCTTCTAAATATTATGTTTGACATGGTTTGAGAATATATTATGAATTTACAAACAACTCTTCAATGGAATATTTGTATATGATTTGGGAGCAAATTGAAATATATTTTTGTAACCTTATTTTGCTAAACAGATAGTGTTAATCTGATAAACAATGACCAGGGTATTGCTACTTTATTTGATTGTTTTGTCATAATTTAAGTTTGTTTAGTGTGTTGTGGTCAACACTGCTTAAAATGCATGTTAATTCTAATCTTGATCATGATGCAAGAATTACCAATCTCATTATACCAGAAATAAAAGAAGAAAGAGACACAGTCTAGCAGTACACAACATTTGTGTTTTATGTTATGCAAGTCTTAACAGTAAAATTGCAAATGAGGTAAACCAAGATCAAGATGCCTTTCTTGCAGTCTAATCTAGGTCTACATATTTACTACGTATTCATCAATACCTAATAAGGATCAGGTCCATAAACATGTAAGAACTTGCCAATATTAAACCTTTCCCTCATATAGGCGCATTCTGACGCCTCTGCAGCAGGCAGCTTTTTGAAAACATAGTGAATAAAGAAGAAATTGCTCAAAACGAGCAATTTCTCCTTTTGCCACAATGTTTTCCATTTTTTGTCATAGGTTATCCATTCAATTATAGAGATTTTCTATTTTTTGACAAAATATGTTCAAAGACGTCTGCTGCAGATTTCCTGTATGTGGGAAAGGATTAAGGGGTTAATGATTATGGTTACAGGAATTTGGCAGGGTAAGGGTTTAGTTTGATATGCAGTATGAGTCATTTAGATGATTAATATACTCATTAAAATGGTAGAGAGTTGAATTAATTTAGATGATTAATATACTTATTAACATGGTAGAGAGTTGAATTAATTTAGATGATTGATATACTTATATACATGGTAGAGAGTCAAATCAATTTAGATGATCAATGTACACTTGATAAAGTGTTAAATGAATTGCAATCACTTTATAACAAGAGGTCAAAATGTGCTAATCTTTCAATTATAACATGTTTCAACCTTTTTCTCATAGTAATTAAAATTGAGCCATATCACCCAGAATTGACCTTCTGAGGATTTGGTAATTCTTTTATAGTTTGACTTTTGGTCCTAAACTTTGACACTTCTAGATTTGCTACATCATTAATTGATAAACAGGGGAGATCTTGATCAGACTGACAAAGGTAGACATTTAAGTGTGACTTGAATCAATAGATAAAGGGCCGTGTTCTGATATTACAATGAATTTGAATAATTTGAGAATTAAATGAAGTAGGCTTGAAACAAAAATTGTGTATTTGTGTAAAGTCAGATCGTATCTACGTCCCTGATCGTATTCAATAATAAACAGATTTTGGTGTAATAAAAAAAAAAGAAAAGTGGTTTGTTATTTTTAGCTCATCTGATTTATCGATTAAAAAAAGATGGAGTGTTGTCATTAATTGATTGTCGTTGGTGTCCGCATCGCAATCTCGATGAAGTTCTATGTTTAAGTCCACGGTTCTCTTAAATCATAAGTTTTGAAACTTGGAACAACTCTTTCATCGTTATAATGCAAAAGTATTCTGAATAAGTCATAACTCTTCCAAAAACTTTGCTTGAATCATGTTTATTTTTAGCTAGACTATTGGGAGAATATGAGAGCTATTGTACTCCCCCTGGCGTCAACGTCAGCATCACACCTTGGTATATATATTTCACCATCACACTTATGTAAACAATCAAGTAAGATAACTATCCTGCATATAATAAAAATGCTCAAGTCTTCTCAACATCTTCTCAGTAACCAATGGGTCAATTTGGATGAAACTTCACAGAAAGCATCCTCTCAATGATCTCACCAGAATTCCTTAACATTTTCGGGATCTATGTAGAATTCTGGTTCCCATGGCAATGAAAAGGAAAAAAAAATCTTCTCCCTTACTGATTGGCAGATTTTCAAATAATTTTGTAGAATTGTTCCTTGGATGACCCTCTATCAGATTCCTTCAAGCCATGTTGATTGGTCGAAAAACATGGCCCCAAAGGGCGGGGCTATTTTGTCTTATTTGGCTATAGTTAAAACTTAAAAAATCTTTTCCGAAAGTGTCGGGCAGATTTTCAAATAATTTTGTAGAAATGTTTCTTAAGTGACCAACTATCAGATTCCTGTGTTGATTGGTCGAAAAGCATGGCCGCCAGGGGGCCTGACTATTTTGCCTTATATGACTATAGAGAAAACTTAAAAAATTTCTCCAAAAATGTCTGGCCGAATTTCAAATAATTTTGTAGAAATGTTCCTTGGGTGACCCTCTATCAGATTCCTTCAAGCCATGTTGATTGGTCGAAAACCATGAACGCCAGGCTTATATGGCTAAAGTGAAGAAAAAAATCATGTGAGTGATCCAGAGCCATCATGGCCCTCTTATTTTCCTTATCTAAGTACAATAAATCCATATCTAAGTAACTACTTAATGCATTGCATTGACACTGTATACATCCCTTTTCAACCATCACACATCGGTAAATAATCACATGAGATAACTTTCTTGCATACAAAGCAAATAAACGCTCTTTATTCTTTGACTTAGAAATTCTGGTTAAAGTATTTATAGCAATTACATTAGAATTCCATATATCAGTAACTAATAAGGGGGTGGAATAGTCGAGCGCGCGTCTTACGGACAGCACTTGTTCAACTTAGAATGTTGGTTTAGTTTGCATAAGTACTACTTTTCTACCAACTATAAAAGCTATGATACTGGGAACACATATTCAACATTTAAAAGAGACTATTTACTGAAAGGGCTAAACATCTGCCCTGTATTTTTCTTGAAGTATGGCTTATATTAAAAAAGAGAGATTACTTATCTCCATAATGTTTCTATTTTGATTATTTAATATTTAATTTCTCTGAATTTAAGTCTTTCTCAAAATCGATCGACAGCAGGCATTAGAAAAAGAAAATGGACTAAAAAGTATATTTCCTCTTTTTCTTCATGTTTTTCCAAAGTATATATTCCTGCAGAATTATGCATGTACATACATTTCCTTCAATTATTTGGATGTCAAATTCGGTAGAAAGAACCTGAGGTGATCTGTTAAACCTTTTAGATAACCTCGCGTCCAATTTTCCCATAGATAGAGGAGATGCCCAGACTAATTTTCCTGTCTGATGAAATATGGATAAACAAGAAACCACACAAATCATTGACTGTCAAATACAGCTTTCTACAATATCCGTTCACATTGGGAAACATATAAACGGTTTCCTTCCATATAACGTGCGTTTTCAGATTGTTCTAACACATTTGACATGCGTTAGCCGAAGCAACAAAATTACAATGTTGATTAGCACTCGCATAGCATATGGGTGTGTTTGGACAATCTGAATACACCTCTGGTTCCAGTAATACCAGCCCCTTGACTTGAGACAAATTTGCGATAGCGGTTGATCTCTGGTTCAAATAATACAAACCCCTTGAATTGAGACAAATGGCGATAGAGGCTGATCTCTGGTTCCAGTAATACCATCCTCTTGACTTGAGACAAATGGCGATAGAGGCTGATCTCTGGTTCCAATAATACAAACCCATTGACTTGAGACAAATGGCAAATAGAGGCTGATCTCTGGTTCCAGTAATACTAACTCCTTGACTTGAGACATATGGCGATAGAGGCTGGTCTCTAGTTCCAGTAATACTAACTCTTTGACTTGAGACATATGGCGATAGAGGCTGATCTCTGGTTCCAGTAATACTAACTCCTTGACTTGAGACAAATGGCGATAGAGGCTGATCTCTGGTTCCAGTAATACCACCCCCTTGACTCGAGACATAAGGCGGTAGAGGTTAATTTCTTGTTCAAGCAATATCATCCCCTTGACTCGAGACATAAGGCGATAGAGGCTGATCTCTGGTTCCAGCAATATCATCCCCTTGACTCGAGACATAAGGCGATAGAGGTTAATCTCTTGTTCAAGCAATATCATCCCCTTGACTCGAGACATAAGGCGATAGAGGTTAATCTCTTGTTCAAGCAATATCATCCCCTTGACTCGAGACATAAGGCGATAGAGGCTGATCTCTGGTTCCAGCAATATCATCCCCTTGACTCGAGACATAAGGCGATAGAGGTTAATCTCTTGTTCTAGCAATATCACCCCCTTGACTTGAGACAAATGACAATATATGTTGATCTCTTGTTCCATTAATGACATCTCCTTGACTTGAGACAAATGGTGATTTTGTTGATATCTGGTTCAAGCAATACTATCCGCTTGACTGGAGACAAATGGCGATAGAGGTTGATATCTGGTTCAAACTTTACCACCCCCTTGACTTGAGACAAATGGCGATTTGGTTGATATCTGGTTCCAGTAATACCACCCCCTTGACTTGAGACAAATGGCAATAGATGTTGATATCTGGTTCCAGTAATTACATCTCCTTGACTTGAGACAAATGGCGATTTGGTTGATATCTGGTTCCAGTAATACCACCCCCTTGACCTGAGACAAATGGCGATAGGGGTTGATATCTGGTTCCAGTAGTAACATCCCCTTGACTTGAGACAAATGGCGATAGGGGTTGATATATGGTTCCAGTTATAACATCTCCTTGACTTGAGACAAATGGCGATAGGGGTGATATCTTGTTCAAGCAATACCATCCCCTTGAATTGAGACACATGGCGATAGAGGTTGATATCTGGTTCCAGTAATACAATCCCATTGACTTGAGACAAATGGCTATATAGGTTGATCTCTCGTTCAACTTTTACCACCCCTTGACTTGAGACAAATGGCGATTGATATCTGGTTCCAACATGACGATAGACGTTGATCTCGACGTCCGTTAGAAAAGGTACACGCTGGTATTTCTGAACAGTACATGTAGGTTCACATCAGCCTTTGCTTGTGCCCTTTTCCCGATAGATAAGTTCATCTGATCCAATTTATTAGTTACGCATGGCCAGTATTGAAAAACAACAACAGACAGATGATTCGCAGGTTAATGTGAATATGAACTTGTCTCTAGTATCAAATATTGCTGCTAGAGGTGCATGGCACAGTCAATATGATTTTGAAATTGTGCCCCGAAAGAAGAAAACGTTTTAAACATGTATTTTGTTCAAGGAATAAATATATGCTCCAGATTTCGATAATAAAGATACTTGAGTACAGTAACTTTTTACAGTTTGACTAAAAAATACATGTACATGTATATCATTCCGAGCAATATATACTTGCACAACCTTCTTAAACGGAAGAACCTTGCTCCTATTGTGAAGATCAACTGACACGTGAATAAATCATTTGATCCACTGCCGTCAAAAATATGATGACGGTGTATTTAACCCTTTCCCTCATATAAACGCTTTCTGGCCTCTGCAGCAGACGACTTTTTGAAAACATAGTGACAAAAGAAGAAATTGCACAAAACGTATTCTTTTGCCACAATGTTTTCCACTTTTTGTCATAGGTTATCCATCCAATTATGGAGATTTCCTATGTTTTGACAAAATACGTTCAAAGTCGTCTGCTGCAGACTTGTCGTATGAGGGGAAGGGTTAACACTGTCTCGCTGCTAAAGACATATTTATGTAAACCAACCAACAAACATGCACGAAGTACCGTGTCTACATACATTCGAGTGTAGTGGACCGAATGCACGCGTATATCTATATTTGAGGGCAGTTGACCAAATACACGTGTCTAACTACATTCGAGTGTAATGGACCGAATGCACGCGTATATCTTTTTTTGAGTGCAGTTGACCAAATACACGTGTCTACCTACACTCGAGTGTAGTGGACCGAATGCACGCGTATATCTATATTTGGAGGGCAGTGGACCAAATACACGTGTCTAACTACATTCGAGTGTAATGGACCGAATGCACGTGTATATCTTTTTTTGAGTGCAGTTGACCAAATACACGTGTCTACCTACATTCGAGTGTAGTGGACCGAATGCACGCGTATATCTATATTTGGAGGGAAGTGGACCAAATACACGTGTCTACCTACATTCGAGTGTAGTGGACCGAAAGCACGCGTATATCTATATTTGGGCAGTGGACCAAATACACGTGTCTAACTACATTCGAGTGTAATGGACCGAATGCACGTGTATATCTTTTTTTGAGTGCAGTTGACCAAATACACATGTCTACCTACATTCGAGTGTAGTGGACCGAATGCATGCGTATATCAAGTTTTGAGTGCAGTGGACCAAATACACGTGTCTAACTACATTCGAGTGTAGTGGACCGAATGCACGCTTATATCTATATTTGGAGGGCAGTGGACCAAATACACGTGTCTACGGTCAATACATATTCACAATATTAATTAAGTCGTATCGATCTGGTCCTATAACCTCAGACCAGAGACATATAAACACATGTCTATATGTCTCTTCTCAGACCAACAATTACATGATTAGCACATTAAACCCGTTATATGCTGACTTTTTAACATTTGCTTGTCCTGCTTTGTTTTTGGTAGAGTTAATAACCTATTTTTGAATTATTAAGATAAAACTGTTGAGTTGAGCAGCCAACAGTTTAGAGCCTGGTCAGACGTCGCGGATCCGCACTTGCTTCACAAAAACGTTTTAAAAGATTGTCTGTGAGAATTAGATGTGGTTAACATGAAACCGCCTCGGTGGTGCAGTGGTAGAGCGTCCGCCTCGGGTGCGGGAGGTCGCAGGTCGGATCCCCGGCAGGGTCATACCAAATACTTTAAAAATGGTAGTAATGGCTGCCTTCCTAGGCGCACATGGTTGTTGGGTTAACATAACGACTGGCTGGTTCCAGGATAAATGGACCAGTAGTACTGGTAACTTACACAGGAAAGGCCGTTATATAACTGACAAAATTGTTGAAAGTTGCCTAAAACACTAAACAATCAATGGTTAACATGAATCATATAAGTATGGGTTTTCTTATCCCCTCTGGCCTCACTCCCATGTCTCTTTACACTTTTCCACATGCTGACCAATGTTGCCGCATATACAGCAGACACATTTTCAAAACATTGTTTAACCCTTTCCCACCTGCAGACGCATTTGACGCAATAGCAGCAGACGATTTTTAAAAAAATTGTGGCCAAAGGCGAAATTGCTCATGATGAATAATTTCATCTTTGGCCACGATGTTTTCAACTTTTTTTAACAATTAAGCTATCTTTTATGGAGATTTTTCACGTTTTTGTATATATATTTTGAAAGTCGTCTGCTGCAGATTTGTTGTATGTGGGAAAGGGTTAAGACGAATAAATGCTATTGGAAATCTATTTCTTTATTTCCCAAGATAATTGTATTGTATCTCAAAATTAAAATGTCATACGTCGAGATTGTCTATGTTGTTCTTCGTGGGAAAAAGGATTATTATGAAATAATTCAAGGATGTAACAAGACATTTGTCTGACGCATGCAGCAGACTTTTAAAAAAACACCAACCCATCAAATCATATATTTTAAAACAAACCTACATAATGGAAATTATTGTTAATAATAATCGTCCTGAGTAATTTCTCTTTTATGCCACGTGTTCAAAAGTCATCTTCTACAACAGTGTCAAAATGCGTCTGTATATAAAAAAAGCGTTAAGATACGTTGTCATGGAACGCATCCAACAAAAGGGCTGGATCAATTGGCAAGAACTATTTCGACAAATGAACGGAAATTGCTATGACAATTTTGTAGCGTAAATATCAACCCTTTCACTGTTGTTGACATTTGAAGGGATGTGTACATAGTTGTATTCTTTATCCTTTTGTGTAAGGTTTTGTTTTTATCTTTTTGGTGCAATTTGTTTAAACAAGTCTTAAAACTGTTATGTCAGGAACGTCGGTTATTTATTTGACTACTGGATACGAGTTTGTGAAGCCTGTGTAACCGTCAGTGTAGAGTCAGAAAAGCCAGCATATCCGCGCCGTCTGACCATGCACTGTACAGTCAGTGTAGAGTCAGACAAGCCGGCGTATCCATGCCGTCTGACCAGGCTCTGTACCGTCAGTGTAAAGTCAGACAAGCCAGCGTATCTGCGCCGTCTATCCAGGTTCTGTACCGTCAGTGTAGAGTCAGACAAGCCGGCGTATTTATGCCGTCTAGCCAGGTTCTGTACCGTCAGTGTAGAGTAAAAAAGCCCACGTACCCACGCCGTCTGACCAGGCACTGTACCGTCAGTGTAAAGTCTGACAAGCCAGCGTATCCGCGCCGTCTGACAAAGCTTTGTACCGTCAGTGTAGAGTCAGACAAGCCGGCGTATCCATGCCGTCTGACCAGGCTCTGTACCGTCAGTGTAACGTCAGACAAGCCGGCGTATCCGCGCCATCTGACAAGGCTCTGTACCGTCAGTGTAGAGTCAGACAAGCCGGCGTATCCGCGCCATCTGACAAGACTCTGTACCGTCAGTGTAGAGTCAGACAAGCCGGCGTATCCACGCCATCTGACAAGGCTCTGTACCGTCAGTGTAGAGTCAGACAAGCCGTCGTATCCGCGCCATCTGACAAGGCTCTGTACCGTCAGTGTAGAGTCAGACAAGCCGTCGTATCCACGCCGTCTGACAAGGCTCTGTACCGTCAGTGTAGAGTCAGACAAGCCGTCGTATCCGCGCCATCTGACAAGGCTCTGTACCGTCAGTGTAGAGTCAGACAAGCCGTCGTATCCACGCCATCTGACAAGGCTCTGTACCGTCAGTGTAGAGTCAGACAAGCCGTCGTATCCACGCCATCTGACAAGGCTCTGTACCGTCAGTGTAGAGTCAGACAAGCCGTCGTATCGACGCCATCTGACAAGACTCTGTACCGTCAGTGTAGAGTCAGACAAGCCGGCGTATCCGCGCCATCTGACAAGGCTCTGTACCGTCAGTGTAGAGTCAGACAAGCCGTCGTATCCGCGCCATCTGACAAGGCTCTGTACCGTCAGTGTAGAGTCAGACAAGCCGTCGTATCCACGCCATCTGACAAGACTCTGTACCGTCAGTGTAGAGTCAGACAAGCCGGCGTATCCACGCCATCTGACAAGGCTCTGTACCGTCAGTGTAGAGTCAGACAAGCCGTCGTATCCGCGCCATCTGACAAGGCTCTGTACCGTCAGTGTAGAGTCAGACAAGCAGTCGTATCCACGCCATCTGACAAGACTCTGTACCGTCAGTGTAGAGTCAGACAAGCCGGCGTATCCACGCCATCTGACCAGGCTCTGTACCGTCAGTGTAGAGTCAGACAAGCCGTCGTATCCACGCCATCTGACAAGACTCTGTACCGTCAGTGTAGAGTCAGACAAGCCGTCGTATCGACGCCATCTGACAATACTCTGTACCGTCAGTGTAGAGTCAGACAAGCCGTCGTATCCACGCCATCTGACAAGGCTCTGTACCGTCAGTGTAGAGTCAGACAAGCCGTCGTATCCACGCCATCTGACAAGGCTCTGTACCGTCAGTGTAGAGTCAGACAAGCCGTCGTATCCACGCCATCTGACAATACTCTGTACCGTCAGTGTAGAGTCAGACAAGCCGTCGTATCCACGCCATCTGACAAGACTCTGTACCGTCAGTGTAGAGTCAGACAAGCCGTCGTATCCACGCCATCTGACAAGGCTCTGTACCGTCAGTGTAGAGTCAGACAAGCCGTCGTATCCACGCCATCTGACAAGGCTCTGTACCGTCAGTGTAGAGTCAGACAAGCCGTCGTATCGACGCCATCTGACAAGACTCTGTACCGTCAGTGTAGAGTCAGACAAGCCGTCGTATCGACGCCATCTGACAATACTCTGTACCGTCAGTGTAGAGTCAGACAAGCCGGCGTATCCACGCCATCTGACAAGGCTCTGTACCGTCAGTGTAGAGTCAGACAAGCCGGCGTATCCACGCCATCTGACAAGGCTCTGTACCGTCAGTGTAGAGTCAGACAAGCCGGCGTATCCACGCCATCTGACAAGGCTCTGTACCGTCAGTGTAGAGTCAGACAAGCCGGCGTATCCACGCCATCTGACAAGGCTCTGTACCGTCAGTGTAGAGTCAGACAAGCCGGCGTATCCGCGCCGTCTGACCAGGCACTATACCGTCAGTGTCAGAAAAGCCGGCGTAATCAATTTATTTATTCAAGTATTTAGGCCTCCGGCTCATGTACATTTATATTTACAAAGCATTCAATAATAATGACACAATTTGATTGATTATACGTAGTTTCGTTGAGAGAAATAGTGATTTGAATATAATATAACAATACTA
Source organism: Serripes groenlandicus (assembly GCA_031761405.1). Lineage (NCBI taxonomy): Eukaryota > Metazoa > Mollusca > Bivalvia > Cardiida > Cardiidae > Serripes > Serripes groenlandicus. The sequence continues at coordinate 87,472,834 of JASEVX010000001.1, forward strand.
TATTTAAACACTTCTTAGAAGGGGGTGTAGTACATATTCTAGTTCTTAGTATACTATGCAGACATACATGCCTGTAGACCATCTAAAATTTAAAGATAACATTCAGATAAAATATATGTTTAAATGTTTGCTACCTTCAAATCAAGTTTCAAGTTTTGCCGGTGTATCTGGTTTAAATAATTAACAAAAAAGTGTATCCTGTTTGTTTTACAACATTACTACGCTCTTATTACATATACGAATGTTAAAAGAGCTATACGATACCATAAGATGATCAAGTTGCATTACCCAAACAAAACGTAAGTCAAATGCAGCCATTTTTTTCATTTGAACATAATGAACAAGAATATTTTACACACATGGAATGCAATCATCACTGTATAAAGGAATGAGTGTGTGTGAGTGAATGAGTGATTGAGTGAGTGCGGGAGTAACTGAGCAAACGAACTAAAGAACCTAGGCATGAATGAGCAATAGGAATGTTTGCATTTACGAGTTCAAGCATGTCTACAAACGCTTGCGTCCATACACATATCTACTCGAACAAATTAAATAATTATATTTAATGTATGCGGGGCATAGAAGTAATGTATAATATATATTGGATTTATTATTATATCCCAAAAAGTTCCTTTCTAACATGAAAAGCCTCAACGAGATTCTTTGGAACATCCCTTATTGTGACTATTTCATTTAATATATAATACCATTAACACATGCTTATTTATACAGCCTTTCCAGTATGATTTGAAGTAATAAATACTAATGATTCATACTTAGCACAATCGAGAAAAAGCTGGTATTCATCTTCAACTATAACACATATTAAGATCTTTACACAAAGAAAACAGAATCTTAAATCCTAATGATGTCTACACCACGGTGCTTACCCCGTTCAATCATCAGGTCATGGTAAGAACACCTAAATTAGACAGTATGTTTTTGTGGACATATGGAATATCTACATGTAGGTCAAAATTAGGGATTGTAGCCGATTTAAAATGCTTGAAGTTTAATGTTTTCGATGTAGTTTTTAAATCTTTAAATGTGGAATCCAATGATGAGTAGAACTATCTTCAAGTCTAGTCTGTGAACTGTTCTAAAATGTATCATCATTTTCATCCTCGCAGGCATTCAACACGTAGCCAAAACCATATAGATAAAGCATATCCTGTAAAAATGTCATCCAGATGGGTCTACCAGCTGTATCCAATTGTTTTAACAAGTCATAGCATTGGTTTGGATGTCTTGTATCAATATCAACCAGGGTTCAATTCCACCAATCTTAATTAGCGTTAAGTAATACTTAAAAATACTTAAAAACATATTTCATCATTATTATTTTTCTTATAAAAATGTCTAAACATTTAATTTCTTAAGAAGTATTACTAGTCAGTAAGGTAACTATTTATGTCAACTTAGTCATGCACTTAAAAGCATTCCATCATTCATGTTTTACAAAGTATAAGGGAAATACAACTGATGACGTATGATTTTAAGTATTGAAGTATTACTTAGCGCTTAGTAAGGTTGGTGACTCTGGGCTATATTTATAATACTCATTAGATGCCAAAACGGCTGGTTTTTCTGTTACTGAATAAACAAATGGCGTCATTGCTAATCATTTCAGAGAGTAATAACTACATCTTTAAATGTCATAGTTGAACTTTGCCTCCAGTTCTCTGCGTTATCACAACAAGGTAAATAACGACTTTTAACGTGTTCCCACGCAATTTTACTCCTCTGCAAGACTTTCTTTGGAAACACAATGTGTTCAACTATTTTCAATGATGAAACCTTTCCATGTAGAGAACTTTAATATTTTGTCTAGTTTTCTTTTAATGCGTCTGCTGCTGTTTTTTATATGTGGAAACTGTTTTTAGGACAGAATGAAGAATGTTTCTTGTGGCTTTCATTTCATTCAGTGAACAACTATAAAAACTTAACAATTTCTAAATGTAAATATAGCATTTTTCCTTGTCTAAATAAATGTTCCCGCGACAAAAAGACTGTCGATCATTGTTAACAGCATTTAGTTCACAAATGTGTATCTAGCAACTATCTTTGACACACTGTCAACCTCCTCGATCGGTTGCATTCTGGTTACAACGTCTTGACCGAAAAGCGGCTACTTAAGGATCGATGCCTGTTTAAAAAAATGAAAGCATCGACTTCTTATCGCAGAGGTAGAATACTGCATCATGACAAGATAGCTGGAATGGCATCAGGTCAAACAGATAGTGCTGATAACCAGCCCATCGAATCGATTACGTTAACCCTTTCCCTCAAACAACAAATCTGCAGCAGACGACTTTGAACAAACTTTGTCAAACAATAGAAAATCTCTATAATTGAATGGATAACCTATGACTAAAAGTGGAAAACATTGTGGCAAAAGGAGAAATTGCTCGTTTGAGCAAAAAAACTTTCTTTTGTCACTATGTTTTCAAAACGCCGTCTGCTTCAGAGGCGTCAGAAAGCGTCTATATGAGGGAAAGGGTTAACGATAATATATCTACATAGTCTCGCATGAGTCTTCAGTGACCCATTTTATACCATTAAAGTGAATCCCAGACCGGGACGCATCACATCTTTTTCACCGGCTTTAGCTATAAATTTAAGCTATAAATGGCTATTTTATCACCACAAGATAGCAACATGTACATGCACTTATATCTATACCCTATCATACATTTATATATCTTTCATAAATACTTTAGAAGAATCAGAAAGTAACAAAAACAAAAGATGTAGCCAAATATGGAATCAACAATTGTTAAATCAACGGAGTAAAGCATTCACATTTCCTCTAGCTACTATAGAACCATGTTTATAAACACTGCGGCACAGACCATATGCTTGTTTACAAAACATGTTTTCGGAAAAGAAAAGAAACAGGTCAGCTATGCATGTTTTTTCATACTAAATTCTTAAATAAAATTGCAAGACCCTGGCATATATATTATTAATGTTATAGCATATTCCATGAAAACGATCTTGAAGAACGATCACACGAACGCTGGCAAAGAAATATGGCCCACCAAATAGTTAGCGTAATCTTTCTGTGAGATTATAGTTTCTTTTATTTTAGATAGACGCTCTCGTAAATCATTGAACCGGTTTAACAAAAATGTATGTATGGAGAGCCTCTGTTGTAGCCCCACGTAAACTACACGTATATGCAAGTTAACATTTCTTTGCATTGTTCCCAGAAATCGTTTAGAAATCCGATATTGACCTAGCAGAATTAAAGTAAGAAAACACCGAACTCGAATTCAAGTGTTTCATACTTAAGACTTGAAGTTGGTCCAATAGATATACTAGTATGGATTATATTCCCCGTCAGGGAATTCTAATAGCGTGTTCCATAAACAACCGTTAAGTCGGATACGGTGTTATAGGGGCAGAGGAGACGTTTTCTTTAATGAAACGGAGCCTTTAGCATCTGCACGAATCGAATAAACTGTAAATTGCTTTTTGCACTTTTGTCAATTGATGCCTCCGTGTGGCAGAAAGAAGACGGTCGTGGAGAATATTGGAGATATCGAAAGCTCGATTGTTCTATCTCAGTATCGGAAAGCTTCCATAGAATAACGTTTTCGGCATACGGGATATATACGTATTCGGTAAACTTTTCTCTAAAAGGTTTTACAATTGTAACAGAGTACTCTCTCAGTTAAATACATATATAGAAAAGAATGATGGAAATAAAAACTAGACAAGTGAAAGTGAATTTATATTTCTGAAATATAATTGGAAATGACTTTGTGATTAAAGAGGACATTGCTCATAATAAGTAATTTCTATATTTTTCAAGTACGTCGTCAAAAGCCGTTCGCTTAAGGCAAACACCTCCTACGAGTGAATGTGATTCTATTCTTTGTTATAATTTGCTTAGAGAAGCTGCTGTTTTTCATGACAGTCTTGTAATATACCGGATCTTATCTGATTTAATTAAGGTTGTTTACCAAAATCGGATAAGAGAGGAATTACATAATCGAATAATTTGAATTAATCGGCAAAGTTATCTAATTCTTGAATATGGTCTTGGTTTTTGAGAAGTGTGATTTCAGTGTGATATTTTTACGAGGAATTTCCTTTGTTTGTGGTTTTTATTAATGCATGATCGATAAGTAGAATACTAGCCATGTTAAATATAAGCATTCATTGGAATTGGATTTTAACTTCTTCAACTCATCTATAATTTGTTTAAAAAAAATCATGCACACCTCGTATATCATATACTAACTCATGTAATCTATGAATTTGTGTTTCGATACCTTTCAATTGAGTTTTGTATTCCTTTTGGTCAGTTAATAAGAAAAACAAAACCATACGATGTTACAGAGTACATGTAGTAGTTTGCATGAAAACGATATGTACGCAAAATGCTAGGAGAGGGCATGCTCCATCCCCGAGCACTTCTTTCAGCTTGATTGTCGGAGGTGCGCTTTCTCGTATATTATCGTACCAGTACACTGTTTACAAGAACCTCAGTTCCTTTACATTTACCTTATTAATGCCTTGTTATCAAAGATGATAGTTGACAACAATTTAAACGGTACATTTTTTTTTGCGATTGTTTTTCAGTAATCTACATTTTACACACACGTTAGTCTCAGGTTGTAAAGTGCATCTGTTATACCTCTTCATCACGAAAAAAAGGTTTTACTTAAGGGAGACTTGTAGGTGAATAAAAGATCACCTTTGGAATCAGGTGCTTTTAAAATTAATCAAGGGTGTCTTTAACGATTATGGGACATATTGTATGGCATTTCATCTAATGTGTTACATTTCACATCTTTATCTTTATTATTTTAACATTTTTCTTTAAGAAAACGATAAAGCAAAAAGATACAGATTATAAAACTCAAATAAGCCTTTATATAAAATAAAAATGTGCATTCAGTATAAGCGGAAGATCAAAAATAGTAAAATCACCTACATGCATGTATGCTTATTTAACATAATTGGAACTGGAATTTAAAGTTTTCGTTTGATGTGTGTACCTTTAAGGCTTGTTGCACAAGAATTGGGTTATTAACCCTTTGTCCACTTACAAAAAGTCTTCAGAATACGACATTTGAATCGCCTGTCCAAAAGTATGGATATTTTCTTTAACTAAAAGTATAAGTAATCATCATTATGAACAAATTCTTCTTTTACCACGAACTTTTCAAACATCGTACTTTGCAGATGCGTCTTCAGACGGGAAAGGGCTAAGTGATTGTTCTTTTCATTTCAGTTCAGCAACAAATAGCTCCTTTTTTTGTGAAATACCACAAACGTAATTTTACCGTGGAAATTCGAACGATACGAATTTAAAGTTTGCATGAGAAATCATGCGATATCATATTTAAGACTATATTCATACAGTTTCATCAACAATTATTTACTTATCTTGAAAAATGTAAATTTTACTTGTGTGTAAATCCATTTGTAGGCATGTAGTAGACATGCTTTCAAATTCAGTCATACACGCATGTGTATACATTATTAAAATATAACACATACTCTACAGATTGTCGAAGGATAGAAAGTAATCATCATCGATTGTAAAAAAAAGTTATTCTGCGAATCAAACATGGAGAAACATATCGTGGTACGTGTTTGTATCTTACTGACTATTTTATTCAATTCGTCTTTAATATGTGCGGATGAGACAGGATACGTCGCGTCCGTAAACACAACGACGACACTCACAACAAGTACAGCAACACTCAGTGAAAACGTAACAGAAACCTTAGAACCTAAGCAGAACAGTGCATCACCTGTCTACACGTCAAATAATGACGCAGTGCCGATTAAGAACAAGGAAAGTGAATCCATAAAAGATGATATCAAACCTTCAGACGAGATCATAGTTGGGAATTTTAATAACTATGATATAAAAAACACAGAGAAACCGAGTGTCGCTTTAATCAATGGCAGTACCAATACAATCTCACAAACAAACGCGACACAAACGGCGACCGTAAATCCACAAAGGACTCGTAAAACAGACTCTATCATCAGCGTTACACAGCCAGGTTTCACATCAAACATTAAAAGCACACAATTAATTGATGTCATTGCGAAAACGACAGGCTTAACATCGTCAACAGAGCACGAATCGAATGTTATTTTAAAAACGTCGCCAGTGACTTCAAAGACAGACACTATAGTTGAAGAAAGGTCCAGCCAATCTTCTCCCACTCCGGACCCTACAACTCTAGTTATGACATACGTAGATTCCAGTACAGGACATACTCGCAGCCCACATACTAAGGTGTTCATGCATCATATACCATTCCGGCATCATCTACAATTAGGTAGGTACCAGTAGTCAAATAAACACTTATCGAAGTAAAATCTGTCCAGCTTTGTATTTGGGAAAGCTAATTGTAGGAATAGCTAGATTAAATGTTAGTTGAGCAGCCAAACAGGTTCTATACTGGCGGCAAAGGTTGCACAAAAATAGGTTGCGGCACTTAAACGGTAAATGAACCGCGCACCAGGAAAATAAGCCGTATTGAATGTTTGATACGGGTGGATAAACCTGTATGTAATACGAACAGGTCTGTTTATCGAAAGCATCTTCATTACTTCTGCAGATCCCGATCAGTGTGTATGATTGACGCCGAATTTAACAGGTTTTCAGTTATATCACGGTGTTTCCTCGATACATTACAAGTACTGCCGGTAGAATTTGAGCCGTCTAGCGTTAAAACCAACATTATGGACTATGCGTAATGTATCGACCCAGATCAGCCTAAGCAGTCCGTGCAGACTGATCCGGCCGACACATTTCGCCTCAGGGGGATAGAGGTATGTAGTATTGATTGCTGAAATAGACGCGAAAAGTGTCTGTCCGGGTTAGCCTGCGCGGCATACTTAGGCTGATCCGGGTCGATACTTTACGCAGAGTCCACAATGATGGTTTTCTAGCGGGACGGTTTATTTATCCTGACACCGGCGCATACGTGGTAAGTATATCCCCACAACCATGAGCGCCAGGAAAATAAACCGTTACAACCATTTCTAAAAAATTTGTTTTGATCAGACCGGGACTCGAACACTGATCACCCACTCAACAGATCCAGATCAGACTGCATGGATGTACGTGTTGATCTAAGTTTGTGGTAAATGTCCAACTGTTGGCTCTTATGGAGCGCAGCACATAAACCGTGACAAAGACAAGAACTATTATTGATGGTATCAGCCTATAGAATGGTGCAGATGCAAATCCGACTGCGCGGGTAAATTTGGGTCAACATATAATACTTAGAAAATCAAAATATGCACATTTTAGTTTCGAAAATCCTGCACTCCATTAATTCATTTGCATCAAATGATGTTTTCCGGATTCAGTTTCTTAACCTGCTGCCGTTTCTGCAGCAGATGATTTTGGAAAGCATTGTGGAAAGTGGAGAGGTCCTCAAGATTAAAAGGATTGTATATTCAGTTTAACTTAAATATTTTGAAGAAATATTTCAACTTCACTTTTTATTTCCCATGCGTTACATTTTCCCGCAAAGTGTAAAAAAGCTTTTCTTATGTGTACTTCGTTAACAAGATTGATATGTTTTGTTGAAATAAACAGAATGGATTTTATGGGTAATAATCTTTCGCAACACTCCATCCTTTCATTAAGGGTGTTAACAATGCAATTCAAAGATTATGATTTCTATGAATTTTGATAAATAGCGTCCAAGATTCTCAGAATAGATTCTCAGAATAATTTAAGACTTTCAATTGAGAAGATTATATAGACTGATAAATCCGTACATGTTTTATGTAATTATTTAACGAAATACTGTGACAAATATTACCTGCATGTTTAAAGCATGTACATTTACATGTATACCATCAGCAAATTTACTTTAAAAAAAAAGGCTACATTGCATAGGATTTGAAACATAAACGTTCAATAGAAATATCACTTTAGCATTAAATACATATGAGAACCAAAAACTCGTAGAATTATTTTAAAAAGCCGTTTCTATAATAAAGCTCTGTCACTATCCAAGGAAATATGTACATGGTAGATTAAGTTAGACATTATTACATTCCATTTATATTAAATGCATTCGGCTAAATATAAGTAAAGATCACAAGGATATAATATTTTTCCGTTTTCATATTACAAATACATATATATATGTATGAAACTATTCCATACATATTTTTAATGCACTACTTAAATTCGTATGTTTTTCCTGCAACATACAGTTTGCTTCCTTGGAAAATGCATCAAAAGTGTTAGCCCTTAAACAATTTTTTAGATGCTTTGATATGTGTACTTACTGCTAAAAGTATGCATACCTTTTAACTGTTTAATGTACAACTGTATCAACTGAAATCGGGTTCGTTTTCAGCCCTTTGTTATATATGTATGAAGGTAATGTTTTGATTTTAACTTCTAAAGGCCCTTAACAATTTGCCACATTCCACAAATATTCAGCATACGATTTTGGAAACATCTAGGCAAAACTATGTAAACTATCTATAAATGGGAGTATACACATCAACTTTAGTTGACGGAACATGGTGGCAAAATGGGGCAGTTGCTCATACTGAGCATTTTCTCCCTTTGTTACTATGCTTTCGATATTCGGCTGCTGCAGATGCATGAACATGCATCTATATGTTGGAAATGGCTAAGATACTTTTCCTGTGGCACGTCTCGATTTGAAGCATGCAATCAGGTTCCCGACGCCAAGACGCAAGTGACGTTTTGACATTAATTAATTGATATTTATTGTAGAAGTTCTTCTCCATGTCTAACTGTATTAATGAATTGATTTTGTTTGTAGTTGACGGGCTCATCTCACGAGGCATTCCCTGATTGAATAGACAACAGGCATTATTATCCCGTACCTGTATATATATATATATATATGCGTGTTCCTTTGCTATGTTTACGGTCGAGCTGCAATAGTTCAGTCGGTACGATCGAGGGCTATCAATCAAGGGGATGTGTGTTCGATCACCGCTCAACCATTCATCCCTTACGACGATTGACAAAAGTAATTGTGACTAGCATCATTAGTATTCCAGCAATGTACTAAATAGTATAATATGTGGGAAGAATGTACAGGATGAATGATGTGTGTGTTGTTCTGGTGCGACAAAGCCATGTAACACAACGTTAGGTGATTTAACCGCCGTAATGTAACAGAAATACCGTTGAAAACGGCATTAAACTCCAATCAATCAATGCTCTGTATACATGTAAGCTATGCGTATTGTTTACTAGTCATAGTCACTCCTTTGGTAAAGACACAATACGCTGGTCAATCAGCCGTGCAGTCGAATTATCACACACTTAACATTTTACAGTCAACTTTGAACAATTTCGACCGACGTCATGCCTTTTCCACATGGGCCAGGACCTGTTAAAGCCATTCAGCCTTAATTTCATTCGCATTATATTCTAAATTTGACCTGTTAAAGCCATTCAGCCTTAATTTCATTCGCATTATATTCTAAATTTCCATTGTAATATATTGCCATATTTGAAAATAACCCGATGAGGGTTTATACGTATCCATTAAACACTTTTAGATTAAATTGATGTGTTTATTAAGATAACATAAATTTTGATATATAAGTAACGCCTGAACAATGGAAAGCTGTAAGCATCGATGTCGACTACATTGCATAAGAGTAGTGGCTACTGTATTGAATCTACAGCAGTATATACGGATGCTTTGATATAACCAACACTTCTAATGACCTAGCGGCTTAACAGCGGTGTTAGAATTCAACATTTGTGACGTGCATGAAGATTTATTTCAAGTGATTATTAAAACTGCTTGAATTAATTTTCAAAAAGTAAACTAAAATAAAGAAAAATAGGAAATCTTACATTAAGGCGAGAAGCTCCATATTTTCGTTCGATACAATGTACTAGGTATTTGACGAGTTTGGTACCTGAGTGTGTAACGGTTTGTTTCATCTAGTAGTTTTATTTCAAACCTCTACACACACCGTGTCCCAACCAGTAGCGGACGAAACATTCAAACATCAGTCTACATCTGCATATGCAATACAGTCAGAAACATTTTGATGTGAATTGCTCATTTATGAAATCGGTTCACGTCATAGAATAGCGCTACTGGATGCGTCAAACATCTTAGTTCACACGACATATTATAGCCGTGTTTTGAACAAAGTAACGGTATCGATACACAATACATGTACTGGCCTATGTGTCCAACTCTATGCCCCAGCCATCGATAACCTAAAATAAGTATATGTATGACCTAGTCTAATTCCACCAACCTTACTTAGCGCTATGTAATACTTAAATATTTGTAAGCACATTTTATCATTTTTGTTTCCCCAATATTTTGTTAAACATGAATGTGGGAATTATTTGATTAAATTAACTACGTTGACATAAATAGTGCTGACTAAAAATACTTGTTAAGAAATGAAATCTTTGGCCATTTTTACAAGGGAACCAAAAATGATGAAATATACTTATTTTAAGTATTTAAGTATTACTTAGCGCTAAAAAAGGTTGGTGGAATTGGGTCCATTATTTATATCTACTTTTTTAATTGAACATCATTTTAATTTTTTTTTATGACAATTACTAATTACTATCAAATTCCTAACTCGGAGACTTCTAGAAAGCCTGTCCAACTAGATGGCGAATGGGGAAGATCCTCATCAAACTGCAATGCGATGCATGCTAATTGCGTGACCCAATTACAAGGTGATTTACATGTTTGCGTGATCAGCCCCTGAGTCCTTTTAAGAATATTGACCAATTCTCTCATAAAATTGTTTTACGTAAATTTATCACTAATTGTAGAAGGCAGAACACCATTTCCTCGCCGAGGTTTATAGCTTGGCACGGATGCCGACAATAAAATCGTTCTTATCGACACTATAGTGTGTTTTATGGTTCCATTTGGATATAACGTACGCCTTGTATACACGATATAGACTGATGTCTGGATCAGGTACTGGACGGTCGGTAATGAGGCATTGTCATATTTGCTATATATGGACTCTTCCAAATTAAGGAATGGTAAATTATATCAATGGAATATGGGAAACTTTAAGACCAGGAAACTGATCAAAACCGAAGTATTTGGATTTATATAAGATAAGATAAGATAAGAGACTTTATTTAAAGAGGGTGACATATTTAGTTTAGAACTAATCTTCCACATGGCCCTCTATTATTTACATTATATACAACAAAAATACATATGAAATGTCAAATGACTGTAGATGTACATAACATAACAAATCAAGAACATCAACATCAATTAAAATATATCACTCACTTTACCCACACATGTACTGCAATTGAAAGTGATATGTAGCACAACAATATATACATACAAAAACAATAAAGCACATCATAAGATAAAAAACAATTAAACATTTTACATCAATTTAATTAGATTGCATTGAAATGCCATTGTTGAACTTTTTTCTTTAATATTTATAGGTAAATTATTCCAAATTATTGGTCCAGAGTATGTTAAACTTTGTTTGAATATTTCTTTGTTGGGTTTAGGTATTAAAAAACTGTTTGTAGAGCATGACCGTGTTATAGTTGTATTTTCATTTACTTGTCGGAGGTTAAACATTTCATTAATATATGATGGAGTTTTTGATTTTGATATTTTATACATAAATTTTGCTTTTCTAAGATATACTCTGTCAAATATTGTAAATATTTTTAAATCTTGCATACTTTCAAATGAGTTGTCAACATTGTAATCTAGAATAATTTTGACCGCCCGTCTTTGAAGTCGAAATAGTCTATTTAAATTTGTTTGACATGTCCCACCCCATATAACATTGCAATAATCTATGTGCGGCTGAATGTAAGCTTTGTAGAATTGAATTATATGCTCAAGACTTAGGTATTGCTTTATTCTAGACAAAAGCCAAATATTAGATGAAATTTTACGACATATATGTTCTATGTGATTTTTCCATGTTAAGTTGTTGTCAATACATATACCAAGTACTTTATCTTTAGAGATCATGCTTAGATTTTCACCATTAAGATGCAAGTTTATTTCTGTAATATTTAATGAAGCACGTTTCTGATGTGTAGTAATAAGCATTACTTTTGTTTTTGAGGTATTTATTAACATTCCGTTTGACTTACACCAGTCTGATAATGATTTAAGTGCAGTTTGCAAATTATTTTCAATATATGACAGTGTATTATTATATATACAAGGTTACTGGTACATTTAGCTTGTAAGACTTCAAAATTTTAAAATTTTCAATTGTCTCTGTTTTAGACAAACACAATGAATGAAGGTAAACAGAACATAAAACTTGTCGTAAGATGCATGGTTTGGAGCTTGCCAGATCTAACGCTCATTGCTTTAAAAAATGTGATTTTCTGGGTCCGCTCATCTTTGTTTTTCTTATTAGCATATCAGGGATATGTGTTGATTGTGTCTTTAACCCATTTCAACATACAACATATCTGCATCAGACAAATTTGAAAACATTTGGTCAAATAAAAAGTGTGGAACATCTATATAATTGTAAGTATATTATTAAATAGAGTTGAACATATTGTTACAAAATGAGAAATTGCCCATCATGACTTACTTTTCCACAATGTTTTAAAAATTCGTCTGCTAAAGAAGCTTCAGACAGCGTTAGATGCGTCAAATATGTGGTGTAATCTTTTAATTATTCAGGACCGATACTGAATTAAACAGAAAGAAACATAATTGGTGTTGATTTAGTATGTTCGTAGTATTTTATACATGAGTACAAATAGCTTTTATATTGAGACATTCACACTATAAGAATACAACCAGAGTATAAATAATTAACAAAAGGACCAGGAACGTTGTTGCATGCTTATGTTCAAATCGTGCCAGTACTATTTAACTAGAAAATAAGCTTCCCCCCCCCCCCCCCCCCCCCCCCCCCCGGGCAATGCTTTTCAACGGATCGGTACAATGTTGGTAGAGTTTCGCACAAGGAAAATTTGAGCCAAACACTTATTAAATTTGGCAATTAATTTCGGACATGAATATCTTTATTAAATTGGTGGCTGTTTCCCTCTTACATATGCCGCAGCAACCACAGTTCTTCATTGAATTAAAATTAAAATTGTACAACTTTTTGATGAATGCCACACAGGAAACATTCGTGTGAAATTCTCTTTAAAACGAACCAGTAATGTCAGAGAAGAACGGACATCGGACGACGGACGGAAGGTGTCACACTAGTTCACCACGAGCACTTCGTGTTTAAGTGAGCTAAACAATAAAAACAACTATTAGTTATAATACTAGTTACTTGTTCAAACACAAATAAGAGATGGCGGGTATCATTCACATTTTAATAGACGTGTTGTATTTGTTTCCATTGCAAAATATGATCGATATAAGGTTTCACACTACTGGATCTGATCTAACACAGTTAAACAAAGTACAGTCCAACCTGTGTTTAAAGACCACACATACAAAGAGAAGGTGGTCCTTAATTACAGGGTATTTATGCAGAAAAGGAGTAATTGGGAACTTAAAAGTGTGGTTGCTATAGACAGCGAATCGCTAGATAAAGTTGTTTTTAGCACAGGTTTGACTGTTATGATATGTTTGTCCTTAGAGTATACTTTTGATACAAAACTTGATATTTTCTGATAATATATTTAAAAGGCGTCTGCTGCAGAGGTGTCGAAACTGGTCAGTAACAGATAGATGCTTATGCTTCAATCGAATAGCTGAAATATGTGAAGGTAGGCACACGGAGTTTCACGACTTGCTTTTTCTTCAGACAAAATATTTTTAAAAAAAGAATAGGGTCATTTATAACTCATCGGGTAAACCATGTTAGTTATTTTTGTCGAGAGGAAATGCTATTTAGTTAACTTCTATATTCTACCTGTTTGTGTAACAAAAGTGAACATACTCTTTGAACGAGTTCCTCCTCTTAAATCGAGGATATCATTCGATCAAATGCAAGGGAAATTATAAATGCAGCCAATCAATGACTGCGAAAATCACAGTTCATGATATAGCCAACAAACCGCATCGGTGATGTAGTGGAAAATCATCTGCTTCTGGTTTTGGAGATCGCGGGTTCGATTCCAGGCATTTACTTACTTACTTAGTACTGGTCAATTACCCAGACACGCATTGATATAACTGGAAAATGAAACTACATTCAAATAATCTATCGCTAACAACCCAAAGTATGCACTATAGCGTATAGTCTATCTATCGTTAAGTGGTTTCTTTATCCAATTTGTCACCAAGTATCTTAGAAAGACAATATTTCAGCTTCATTTCTTTCCAAGGATATTAACAATATGGTTGGCAGATAAGAATTATCGGCTAACAAATTGTGGCTAAAAAAATCACATTGACAATGTTGTTTAGATTTATCGGTCAGAAAGATTGCGGCTAAAAACATCACATTGACAATGTTGTTTAGATTTATCGGTTAGAAAGATTGCGGCCAAAAAATCACATTGACAATGTTGTTTAGATTTATCGGTCAGAAAGATTGCGGCCAAAAAAATCACATTGACAATGTTGTTTAGATTTATCGGTCAGAAAGATTGCGGCTAAACAATCACATTGACAATGTTGTTTAGATTTATCGGTCAGAAAGATTGCGGCTAAAAAATCACATTGACAATGTTGTTTAGATTTATCGGTCAGAAAGATTGCGGCTAAAAAATCACATTGACAATGTTGTTTAGATTTATCGGTCAGAAAGATTGCGGCTAAAAAATCACATTGACAATGTTGTTTAGATTTATCGGTCAGAAAGATGTCGACGTTTAATCTTTGAAAAGTATTATACGCTTTCAAATGTTTGAAGTATTTTATTATTTATTTTAGTTCGTTATGTAATCTACTGATGTTTCTTATACTGAACGTGTTAAGAAATCTAAAGCTTAGATCTATGAGTACTATTGGACTGAGGTTATTGAACATATTTTAAAATTCTTATACGATATCAATTGTTTTTAGCAATTTATTTTAAGAAATCCAAAAATCATGATATATGAGTTCTATTGGACTGAAGTTATTGAAAATATTTGATTTTTTTTAAATGTTGAAACCCTGTTATACAGAGGATGTAACGGAATACATTCTTCAATAGTCTTCTGAAAGTTTTTACAATCGCAAATGCGATTTCTTCTTCGTTGGTTGTTATTTTCCAGAAGTTAATCACGACATGATATTGTAAATAAATGTCGGACCATAGAATAATTCAAACATATGAGCACCGTTTTACGATATGGGGTATTGTTATATCTGTTTACCATTTCCCAAATACAACAACTCTGCAGCAGAAGACACTTAAAACATACCATTTAACTATGGAAAAATCTCTTTAAATATCAGCGTAACTATTGAAAAGAGTTGAAAACAATATGGCAAATGCAGAAATTTGTCTAGTTCAACGGCGCGCGAAAACGTCTGGTCCAAAACTATAACAAAATAGAATATGCTCAAGTATCGGATTGGTCAGGCGCAAACTCGTTCTCCAAATTAACTAGTCAGAAGCCTTATTTCTAATCAATGAGAACGTTTCCAGAGTTTTATAGTTTCGGACCCTGTTTGTGGAAAAGTATGAATTGGGACCGTCCCTGGAAAAAGATATAATTTGTCATTTCTGAGCAGTGAAGATTCACATCATCTTGTATATCTATTCACAGGCGTCCGAGTTTTCTTTCGAGAAAATTGGAGAAAAAAACCCACACGATACCTGGTTAAACTACTACAAATAGTCTTTATATGGTCCATATGTTATAACAATTATATATCATTATCGTATGAGAAAAAACTCGGGGAATCACAAACAAGACCGTGTTACTATATATAGACTTCCTATTGTATTATATATTATACTATGGCATAGTTCAGGACGAACCGACTTCCGACTAGAGTTACACGGGTTCCTCATGAACGGCAAGAGTTTTACCCCTAGTGACGTCATATGAACTTCTGACCCCGACTATTTGCAACCTGCTTCGAGCGAGAGTTAGAAGAGTTCCAAAATGGCGGAGGGTGGCAATTATTGATGTTGGTGTGTAAATAAATCTAACATACGAACCTCTGAGTTCAGTAATCAGTGATGTTTTTATTTGTAAGGCAGATAAATAAGGATTTATTTAATGGGGCCTTGTTAATAATTGCGATCCGTAGTTTAGACAACAAGAAAACGAGCTTTCTGGTGTCGATAATGAAATAAGTGGATACAATACGGAGGCTTCCATTTTGAATTTTGTCTCCAGAGTGGAGATGTGCGTTCACGAGAGCCAAGTGTCTGCGCATGCGCCTGTGATCTATTTCGTCTTATCAGAAGCTACAGGTCTAACACGCTTGTGTAAGTAATATGTGAACAGTGTTTATATTGATCTGACATTGCGGATGCACAGGTCCTATACTGTTCACAAAAGCAAACTGGCATCTTTTCCCACTGATGGGCTCATATGATCTAATTGAATCTCACAAAAAGAGGTATTCGTGTAGCCAAACTAGTTGTGCATCAGTATAACTAAAATGATACAATACGTACAAATGACTTTGCATATATATGCTCAAAGCAACTTATTCTGTTTCTCATAAATTGAAGATCGTTAAATTCTTTTCCGATTAAATGTAGGGCACCAAGGTCAGCACAGCTAATCAAAGTCTATGCCATAAAATTATTCATTTCTATAGAAAAAAAGCCTTTAGCATGCCCAAGTACGTATATAGTCTATCTCTATCGTAAAGTGGTTCTATTTCCAATTTGTCACCAAATACCTGAAAAAGACAACATTTTAGCTTCATTTCTTTCCAGGGAATTAACAATATAGATAGCAAATAAAAATTATCTGAGAGAAAGATGAGGGCAAAAGAATCCCCGCCACATTGAGAATGTAGATAAGATGTATCGGTCTGAAAGACTGGAGCGAGGAAAACGTATTTGGAATGACTACGTCATTTTGTCACGATTAATCTTTATTAATGGCAAATACTTATAGCGATCATGCGGACTCATATAATCCAAATAATTCAAATGAATCGTCTGACTAAAACGAGCAGACGTGTAGCCCCACTAGTTGTACAACAGTGTAACTAAAATTATATAACAAGACACCACAGCTTATGACTCAGCTCGTATTATGTTCAAAACAGCCTTTAGTATGGACACATACATATACATAGAGTTAAATTAACATTGTTTTCATGATACGGGATTTAAATCCCAAGTGGAAGAGATTCTTGCGATATAAAAGCACGAGTTTTTATATGCAAGAATCTCTTTCACGAGGGATTTAATTCCCAAATCATGAAAACAATGTTTATTAAACTATATATTATATACGCGTCGATAATTTTCGTTTTTGAACGACAATACCCCTGTGCAGCTCATTTATTTTTAGCTCAGAAGCGGAGAGATCTGAATGACGTAATCTGCCAGTTTTGCAGTGACGTCACTACGCGCACACCGACACATGTGTACATTGATTGAAATAAATGTGTCATGTCGATTCAAGCTCTTATTTGCGGATTTAAAAGTGCAATTGTGGATTATTTAACTGTTCATCATGGAAATAAAGTGTAAACGGAGCTTAAAAGTGTTTAACGATGAGTTTATTTTTAGAAAATTAAAAAATTAGAGATTAAAAAAAGTAGTTCCGAAAATCCGGCTAGTGAGCTATATCGCACACTAGGCGATATTGCTCAGTAGACAAAAAACATGTTATAGGTTTTCTCAATTTGGGAAATCTCTATATTTTATCATTGAGTATATAATATAAACATGTAGTCTATCTCTATCGGAAAGTGTTTTTTATTTCCAATTTGTCACCAACTATCTTAGAAAGACAATATCTCAGCTCCATGTCTTCCCAGGAATTAACAATCTAGATAGCAAATAAAAATATCGGACAGAAAGATGAGGCCATAAAAAAAACCGACCACATTGGGAATGTAGATAAGATTTATCGGTCTGAAAGACACGAAGAAAACGTATTGGGAATGACTACGTTATTTGTCAACGATTAATCTTTATTAATGGCTAACACATATACGAACTCCATAAATTTTCTGTTTTGTTGGCAACCTATATATCCCCTTTGGGACACATATCACGTATTTACAATGGACTTCTCAGAGGAACTTGAATTTCCATTAGTTTATTATAAGTAAAATGCTGGGTTTTCTATATCATATGTTACCCTTTACAAAATACTATACATTGAAAACATATAGGCAAAGACAAGGAAATATTTATCAATTAAAGTATAGTAACTAAAGAAAGTTGAAAATTTAGTGTCAAAAGTGTCAATTTCTCATTTTTGTCACAATGTTTTCGAAAGTGGTCTGCTGCAGAGGCGTAGGTAACCATCTGCATGTGGGAAAGGGTTAAGCAATAGATAGTAACACCTTATACATCTATGATAACTCTTGGACTGAAAACAATTGCAAAGAGGTATTATTTGAACATAAAGCTCTTCTACGAACTTTTACATTAAACATGCCATTTGCAATTCTTTGCTGTGATTCATCGGAATGTCATCGCATACTATTTCAAACAAACGTCGGGTAAAAGAAATAGTTTAATTTAAAACTATATTATTTGAAAAACAAATTCATCTTTGAAATTAAATATTTAATTAAATGTTTTTATTCTACGACATTTTACATTCGGAAATGCAATATTTTAAATGTCTGTGTTTAATTCATAAGCCCTGCGTTGAACGTACACTGAAACAGGAGTATGTTATGCAAACACCAAATAAGTGATAGCAATTTTCCGTGAAAGTTTAATTCGTTGCGTTGAAACTGAATGGGATTTTCACATTAATTTAGTCTATATTAAACGCGGGCAGAAACTTATCACAGCATTTTATCTGAAAAGAAATCCAAGGCATGTAACACAACAACGTCGGTTTGAAAAAGATTCATTTATAGTATGTTTATGCTCGCTGAAATATTGTATTGTAAAGTCACTTATTTACATGTTCTCTTAATGTAAATGCAGCAAACAAAACTTATGCGATAAACAAAATCAGTAGTCATACAAAACAGCATTGATCAACACATTTTGTACTCACATTTATTCGGCAAAATCTGCATTTACAAGCTTTTGGCCAGTATTATTTTTCGCAGTGAACACATATGGCAAAAGAAACAAGAAACACACAGACAATATATACGTACACACATTTTGATATGATTGAAAATTCATTTCATGATCATAAATTACAACCAAGTATAATGTTAACAAGCCAATATATCATGCTATCATATTCTGTATGTTTTCGTTACGAAGATAAAATGCATCTCGTTAATAGTTGGCAACTTCAAATATCATTGTGTTCTAATTAGAAAACAGAATATTGACAATAAATTGAACATTCGACCATGATCATTTATGAAATGGTTAGTACGTCGAGGTGAATAAAAGGGACGTCGAGGTGAATAAAAGGGACGTCGAGGTGAATAAAAGGGACGTCGAAGTGAATAAAAGGGACAGCAAAGCAAAACATGATATTCCGATTCCACCTGATTACTTTTACATACATTATACAAACGATTACATCTCTCAGCATTACAATATCTCCCCCATTTCAATATTTAATGATTGCGAACATAATCTAAAAAGGGGCACTGTAGGCACGTGCCTACACATTTTTCTCAAAATACCCCAAAATGCAGCTGCGGCGATAGACATCTGCGTAATGTATCGACCATATCAGCCTGCGCTGTCCGCGCAGACTGATCCGGCCGACACATTCCGTCTTAGGGGGATAGATGTATAGAGTAGTGATTCCTGAAACAGAAAATCCACAGGAGGCGGGTAGGCCTGTGCGACATGCTTAGGCTGATCCGGGTCGATACTTTTCGCAGAGTCCACAATGTTGATTTTCTCACGAAACGGCCTACACATTGATTATTGCCAAGCTACGCCCCTGCTAAAGGATTATAATTGTTTTCTAAGAGTATCCTTTTCAATAACATCAATTTATCTTTTAAAATCAAACATTTGTTTGGATTTTCTGCAGTATACAATGTTTGAAGAAGTTTGCAGAGTAGTATTCCAACGTTGTATAAATTGGTTTTTCACTCCCTCTTTAAATAAAGGAAGATCATTGTTATTTTAGTCAAACTGATTCCAAACAATACCACATCCAAGATCATCTAATACGGATTTTACTTTCATAGCCGAACTCGCAATTATTATCATTTTCAATCCTCATATTCACAAACACGGAAAATCTCAAAAGACAATAGTTGTGCTTCTTTCTTCCCAGTAGAATTAACTACATAGCTTTCGAATAAGAATTATCGACCCGCAAGGTTGAGAACAAGAAAATGCCCTGGGAATGTCTATATAGCATTATCAATATCTACAAAATAGCTAAGTATTATACCGACTGTTTTAAAATTTCTTTTAACGAAATGCAATTCTGACTGCGCGATTTCTTTGACATTTACACGTATTCCAGCTTGAAATCTAAAAGCAACTTGAATTTCTTGTGCTCCAGTGTGTTCGGAGAAAAAGAAACGGGTGTTCAGTTCTGGAAACATAACCTTTATATCTATAAGGAAAAAGTTCCGTCATTTAACAAGGCATCGCACATAGTTCGGCGTCTCAGGTACGGTAGCATAAAGGCATCTATCATGTCATACACCACGGTAAATAAGACAGTGGACCAGGGCATGACATCATTGCCGATAACAACTAGTAGCCAGAGTTCAGTTAAAAGCCACATTCCCCTTGCTCGCAAATATCAATGAATAGTCAAGTCACATTCCTCTTGATACCAACTATCAAACATAGATCCCTCTTGTTCGTGTTTTATGTATATATTCACGAAGGCGGACTTTGACTTAAAAAACGGATATTTTCACATTTCTGCCGCGGTTTAGATCTCGGAAATCCACTTTTTGAGACAGCTCGATAAAAAGCTGTATTGGATTCATTGCCGGATTTATTCTTATTAAAGTTGTCTCTAGAACCTTAATGTTTGGTGATTAGATTTGTCTGTCATCCATATCTCAAAGGGCTATTACAATGCAAATACTCGTTTACGTTCTTCGATACTTATTGTGGAACGTGCCTCGTTGTAATAAAACAATAGCGCGTGGGAAATAAGTCCAATAGGCCAGTAATTACTTCTACGAATCATTTAAACTTATTCATACTTCTGTCCAATCAGATGCCTAGGGTATGTACGGACACTGACCTGGAAGTTTCATAGTACATGTTTGGAATATTTCCAACAATAGAATGCCTATTATTGAATACATTCGGTCCATGCAGGTGATAGAGTGTATCGACATCGCGATTTCTTCTTTATCAACATTTCGAATAATACTCGTGGCCTGGGACGTTGTAAAATATGTTTCAATATATAATTAAAAGTTTTAAAGTATTAACAAGTGTCCTGTACATGTACGTAGATGCACACGACTCTTCAAATCCACTACTAAAACTAGTTCCCGTAAAACCCACGTATTTTCCTGTTTTAATTGCATGTTGTGTACGGAAAGTGCTTATTTCGACTGCATTAAAGCTAATTATAGACTGAATTAAAATCAATGATTTTGTAAATACGTCCTTTGAATTACTTCATCACACAGGGAAATGAATACCTACTACATGCAGTGGATTTGGGAAGAGTCAGAGGTGAATTTAGATTGTCCTAACACATCGAGAATTCGGACGTGTGGTAGTCTAGTTAAAAGTTGAAATTTGATTGGTGGATCAGGCTAGCACACGCCGGAGGACTCGGTGTGTTAGGGTAATCTGAATACACCTCTTGTTCAAGCTGTTCGGTAATACTGTGTTATAACTAGTATTGAAAAGGGTCAGGGTGGGGTATGGTTGCAAAGAGTACCGGGAGTCTAGATAGTCCCGATAGACTAGGCCAAAACCCTGAAGTGGGCTCAGTTGGAGACGAGGTCCCCTGACGATCTTGGATTTTTTTAGCCGTAAAATCAGGCATTAGAGCAAACTTACCTAACACAGAAAACCCGGGCGAATAATAGTAAAGATATGCAAATTTAATCTGTGGATTCGGCTGGCCACATCATAACACATTTCAATTAGGTAAATCGGAATACACATCTTTGTTTTCTTTTATGCCTAAATTGTAGCATTTAATTATCATTGTGTAATAAAACGGTAGAGTACACACTGTTAGTTCGCCTCATAATGAATAATTCATCTTTCCCATAATACTCTAAAATGATATATTTAAAGAGGAGATGACATTTATCTTTATTTCAGTCTCAGTTCTACTTCAGAAAAAGTAATTAGCTAACACCCATGCATATTCTAGCTTGATTAAACAATTCGACGTTATTACAAAAAAAACCCACCACCACTCAATCATTTCATTAAGAGTTGTCAGCTACATAACTTTGGATAATGGAAATATATTAAGTTGATCTTTTTATTTCAAATTAATAGCATATGTATGACCTGTGTTGTTAGTCAATTGAAATATTTACCGGCGACACAAGAGAACATGCAAAAAGAGAAATCCTATTAAAATCCGTTGGAGAATTGGTCGTTCATGAATATCAAATTTCAATAAATATGTAGATATTTCTAGGGCGTCTTCCCGATCACCACATTACGGACTTTGTATTCGTAGCCGGTTTCTATACGGGTGAAAATAAGTTCAGCAAGTTCTTTGTGGTCTCTAAACCAATAGTTCTTTCTAGACCGTTAAGATTACCTTAAGAATTAATATTGTTATTCAATCTGGCCTGGTTACTATAAATTACATGAAGTTTGTGTGTGCGATGTGTTCACTGTTTTTATGCAAAAGTGCCCCACACCGCCTTTATCACGCTAAAGTTCACTATTGTATAGTGTACAAGGGCACTCTAACTATAACGAACAACGGCTTTCTCGGAATCAAGTCTGAAATGTCGGTACCCCTTTTTCTCCAACTAAACCTTTAACATCAGCAACAGACCGGTAACATTGGGACTCACAGGAAAACAGAACATGTATCCAAGGTCTGTGTGGCAAGCAATGAATCATAGCCCACTGAAGTCCTGTCTGACCATGTATAGACTTTAGTGGAACGTCAACATAAGGTCGACTTCCTTTAAGCTTGGCATCGACAAACCTGCAATTTTGCCAGAACGATAAATACTGAGTGCACTGTACACGGGCCTCATTAATGGCACTCTTACAATCTTGACTAATGTGTTAGACCAACCTATCCTCTAAGGCTCCAATTAGTTGTACAAACCTTGTATTTATAGGAGAACAGAGGGAGTGTTATTTTCAACTATGCTGTCAAAAATTGCCTCATCCATGATGCAAACGAAATCTTACTCCTCTACAGTAAACGAATTCTAACACATGGTCTGATAAGGAGAGATTGCTATGTCTCCATTTTACAAACTCTAATCAACTCTGTTTTAAAACATGCCTTTCAATTCATCAAATACTTCATTTCGTCTCAGAAAATGATAAGTATTTCAGATCAAGTGAACTACCAAAACTATAATTAATAAGTCACATCGAAACCCGATCCCAGATCAACATCAGCCTGTCAAGCCGCGCTATCTAATCAGGATATTTAATGTTCGCCTTTATGCCTTTTAAGCCTTCTGGTGAACAGTTATGCTAAAACCTCGACTATACAACTACATGTATATTATTTAATCATAATTACAACTAATTAAAAAGCCTCATAAGTCCCATGTTCGTGTGACGTGGTTTGTTTATACCAAGTAAAACTATTTTGTTTTTAAGTGTTGTCCTTCAATGCAACTGTCGCATCACAAGGTCATATTATATATTTCTATGTCAATTGACCTTTTAATGTTTACATCGACAATATATTCAGAGGAAAAAACAATCTTTAAGTAGATGACACTCAACTTGACGTACCCACGAGGGAAATATATAATGGATTTATCCTGGGAGTTGATGGTAGATGACGTTATTTCGATATGTGCCAAAAATTGTCATGACCTGTCCACTTTCTGTGGTTTTGATAATTGCATGAATGCTGATCTTTCTTCCCAGACGACGTGCCAAAGCATACCTCTTGATCAATACAACAATCGTGACGCATAGTTAGCGCCACGTACTGATATTTATAAATGTTGAATTCAAAGTCAAGCCCTGTTGACGAATGAGTTTCGACATTGTAACGCATAGTCACTCATTGTCACACAGGTTGATATTTTATACAAACCGACGTAATATGCATTGAGTTTATAGTTGGGCTTTCTGCATGTCCATTTGTTAAACAGACATGGTCTAACTGCATGTCATGCCCAAACAATGTGGGAACTAGGTACAACCAATGTGCAGAATTGCGATCCTATAACATGTTATCACCTTGAAGTCAGCTACTGATATTTGGCAGGAACATCAACTGACAATAGGCCTAAGTTTCGAATAGATTACGAAATGTTCACGACAGTGCCAAGGAAATTAATTCGTGAACAATTTATTAAAGCTGTAAAAATTTGCCACAAACAGGCACTCTCTTTATCATTTAAAGCACACCAATGAGAACACTTCAACGAGCACGTCCATCATCGGAACGTAACATTGCTTGCCATTGAGTAAACCACTTTGCGTTCAAGTGACAAGCTACCTATACGAACTCAAGGCATAGCATAGTTGTACATTGTCACTCCATGTCCCTCCCATTTCGC
Source organism: Serripes groenlandicus (assembly GCA_031761405.1). Classification (NCBI taxonomy): domain Eukaryota; kingdom Metazoa; phylum Mollusca; class Bivalvia; order Cardiida; family Cardiidae; genus Serripes; species Serripes groenlandicus. Next base: position 87,497,475 of record JASEVX010000001.1, read on the forward strand.
GGGGCAAATGACCTAACGTGGCGCAATCTTTACGCGACATGAGTTTTGGGTTGACCTTGCTACTTGCCACCAAATCGCACGCCATAATGCGGGGCATTGCGAGTTCAAATTCGTATAAGTGTCAACATTGTTTAACGTTGGCTATACTCCCTATGGTCGTTACTATTGTTTCATCTATTTCTTTTATTGCTTAAGCGAAGTTGGTACTTGCACCAAGTTTCGTCTCGCATTGCCCCGCACTATGGTGTGCCATTTAGTTGTTCGCAGCCCGGTAAGCAAAATAATCATGCTGCATATAGTTTGTATCATTCATAAGTTAGGAACATTACTCGGCATGGTGTGAAAATTAAGTGGCAATGTAATACAAATTATATAAAACCACTCCTGCCTATAGCATGCCATGGACTGCAATTTGGCGTACAGATGAGAAAAGTACGCAATATATGGGAGCGTGGTAGATGAATGAGTGCTTGCCAGCGCGTGGTGAAACTTTTAAACCTTCAAACTATATATGCCAAGACTTAATTTTCAGATCACGTTCGTGAAATGGTCATGAAGTGTATGCAGTCAATTCGAGACACATGTGTTGAACAATTTTAAAATGACAATATGAACAGGTTTGCACTTTTCCCGGTCGACACCATGAACACGTATACGAGTACCCTCATTGGTATACTAAAATACATGTACTTGCAAAGGTGTGAACCATTTTGTAGGTCAATGCTAACCCATGCTGTATACTTGACGTCATTAAAACAATTCTAAATTATGTCAATACTTCAAAGAAACTCTTTAACTAGTGTGTTATGTGGACATGTACTTTAATATGGTATGTATACTACTTATTTCAAGTGATATATGAGATTACGTAACCCCTCTTAACAGGTTATAACACAACGGATTCATCAAAAATAATTCGTTTCGATGCAATGGAATATAGAAGGATTTATAATTTGCTATGTGTATTGCAAAGGGGACTTGTGAGTTTTTTGTTTGTCGAGAAAATGGTACATTAATTGATGACTCACACAAGGTAACTGTCAGCCATATAAAAAAGTGTCTAACATATGTCTTCTTTTATTTAGAGTTCTTTGCTTCAGGAATACCATTTGGAACTAGTAAACAATCAACCATTTTTGTTTTTATACATGTTATTATCTCGACAGTATGACTAGCATTGTTTTCAAAACTATCGTGACAAACATATTTTATTTATTCAAAAAAACTTGGAAACTTAAATATTGATTGCTATATTAAAATAGTTGCATGTCTGGATAGAACTGATATGTGACAGACAAACACGGATATACATGTTTTCTACAAACAATGAGGACGCCAATGTCTTTAATGTCGATCTACCTTTCAGTTGAGACATAGACGTAACCGCTGACGAAAGGCATTTTATGGATTGTAGAACCATTTTACCCTATATATTTAATACCATAATGAGGACTGACTCTGTAGGGACCGTCTCTGTGGTGTGATGGTAGAATGTGAGGTTGGGGTACGATCCCCGCCCGGCTCAAACCAAAGACTTTAAACATGGTAGAAAAGTGTGGCTTTCTCTCCGTGGTGATTGGCTTAACGAATTGGTGTCAGAATAAATGTATCGGTATTCAACTGAAACAAATGTTGAAAGCGGCGTAAGACACTAAACAAACAAACCAAACTTGGGATGCAAAGAGACGTGTTTTCGCCTGGTGTATCTCATAACAAGCAGAGGATTAGAAGATAAAGATATCACAGAAATAAGCTCACAATCAAAGTTTATGCATAGATTGTATAGAGTCGTAAATGTCAACTGAAATACAATTCCGAAATGCAGATGGAGTTGGTCTCCAATTATTTCATCTTAATGAATCAGTAAAACTAGCTTAGAATTAATGAGAATTACTCGTAGAACACAAGTTTAATTTAAAGGTGATTGATTAGTGGTGCAGAACCTTTAGACAGACAATACAATACATGTGAGCAATTTCTCAATGTTCAACAATAGTATAAAATGTCACCATCGTCCATCTGTCAGAAGTCGTCTGCATCAGCGAAAGTCTCAAGTCGAAAGTGAAACCTCTACTATAAATACCTTGCCAACGTGTCAGCACTTCTAGATGCATTTGCATTAGACGACACTTTATAACATTGTGACAAAAGGAAAACTTGCTTTTAATGAGGAGTTTTCATTTTGCTACAATGCTTTCACATTTTTCCAATTACAGATATTTAAATCTTTTACCTTTTTATTTTCGAAATCGTTAAGCAGAGTTACTGTTTATGATACATGCGTAAGTAATGCAATCGCATGGCAAAGCTTCACATGAGTATAACAACTCATATTTCTAGGCAAAATAAAAGAATAAAAATAATTTCCTTCAACTATGAATGACAAACTCTATTTCTAAATGTCAAAGAGTGTCGTCTTGAAACTTAAGTAACGGGCATGTCTCAAAATGGTTGAACTAGATATTAAATTTGTGTCTTCGTTTTTGGACCTTAATGCTATTTTGTATGTAGACGTATTTTGAAGCTTCTGCAGCAGCATCTTAGAAAAAGTGCTATAAAAGCAGAAATTACTCATAATGACCTATGTCTACAATTTCCACAATGTTTTAAACTTTGTTTGATAACTGCAATTTATTTATAGATATTTTGCTCAGATGTTGTCAAAGTCGTCTGCTGTAGATTTAGTGTATGTTCAAAAAGGTTTATTAAGATACTTATCGTAGCAAAAATGTTTCCTTTTCTTAAAGTATTTCCTTATCTGTTTAAGCGAACTTTCAAAGAATACCTCGTGAACATGGTTATTAAATAGATACCAATTACTATGAGCAGGGACCGCTCGTGTCATATTGAAACGAAACAAAAACACCAGTGCGACATTGAAACGGTCATTACATAATGAAATAATGCATACGCATCTGAAAATTGTTTACAATAAATTAACTTTATCATAACCAATTATACCAAAGTAAAATGAAACAGAAACAAGTTATAACAATTTCGAATACCGTATTACGAAAACGGTGTGAAAATCTCTCAATTACATATTTCTTTGTACTACTCATTCTTTAAATAGATAACAAAACTTGTCGGTACTTGATTCATTCGTCCTTTTTCGGATGGGCTTCATAGTCTATATGGGAAGGTATCAAGTTGACCAGGAAGAATGTTGTGAGTAGCATTGGTGCGAGAAAGCTAAAAAACATAGGAGTATGTAAACTGACCGGTCTAATATATACAATTATATAGTAGGTAAACGCAATTTTGGGTAAAGAAGAAATGAGCAGTTTCTTCCTTCCTTTCCCAACAAGTCGTTTTATAGTAGTTAATATGCATATGCACGTGAGTAACAGTTACAATGGTGTAGGTATCACGTTAAGGAGTGTGTCAAGTGCATATTTCTGGAGAGCCTATTTATGCCCACGCAAAGTTAGGTTGGTTGGTCCTTCAGGATGACATGTTCTGACCTTTGTGGAGTGACCAACATATTAATAATAAGTGGTACTCGTGATACTGATTAGATGTAGAGGTGTATGACATAGTTTTGGTTCCGTGTGCTATAGAGTTATGTATATCACATTAAGCTTCGCCTTATTTTACACTCTAAATGGTGTTTGCGGGGAATATAATTCCACATCAGTAACAGTTCTATTTTACTATGGTATAAATGTTTATTTTGTTCTTCAAAACAGCTCAACTAACATTATTCATGCGTTATTCTGTCATCCCTCATCGGATCAATCTGGTTCTTAAACACGAGCCCAACATTATTTACAACTGCGAAAATAACCACAGAGTTATTAAACTGAATGAATAATAGTGACAGCATAATCTCAGTACAAATTAGTTCCCCGAAATCACATATTGATTGGCCGCCGGCGGAAATGTTGTATAAGGAACATAGTATTGGTAACAGCAAATTTTGGGGGAAAGTACGCTTCTCTGTATGCACCTTTCGTTACATGTATTTAAGTTTGTCCCCAATCCATTGCCTGGTATAACTTGGCATACTTTCATAAGAGCAGCAGACGCTATCTGAGATGCTGGTTGAAAGGAGGAAATACTTATTGTTATTGTATACTTTAATACTATTCTTTCTGTTTCATTCAAATTAAAGAAAAGGTACGATATTATATGAGCCGTCCCGCGAGAAAACCAACATTATGGCCTCTGCGTAATGTATCAACCCAGATCAGTCTGCGCAGTCCAATCCGGGCCGAGACATTACGTCTCAGGGTGAAAGAGGTATAGAGTAATGATTCCTGAAACAAAACATCGTCAGGAGGCGAAAAGTGTTTGCCCGGGTTAGCCTGCGCGGCATGCTTAGGCTGTTCCGGGTCGATACCCTACGCAGAGTCCACAATGGTGGTTTTCTCGTGGGACTGCTCATATATTGTTGCATCTGTATGAAAACAATAGTGCTGAATTTATTCTTAAATCCGCCGCTATAAGACCGTTTGCAGTTAATAATGCTATAGTTGAGCTACGTTTCATGTCATCCAACTTCCGTCAAGTCGAATTAAAGCATTCACTGTAAGCCTACATGTAGATGAAACATTTATGAAACTTCTGATCAAAGAAAGAAATGTAGCATCACAGGTATCGCTCACACAGACAAAGTGTAATGCTATGAGTTACGCTGTATCGAACTAGTTTAATTAGTTTGAACACTTTTTACTCGATATAGTAAGGCACAACATGAACAATACAAACAATAACTGCGAAAAGGATTGGAACGAAAGGGTTGAAGAAAAACAATAAAACAGATCAACGAGATGATTTTCATAGCGGTTACATCCAAAATGCTCATTCGTCCTGAAATTTTCAATTTATATCAAAATCATAGAAGAAATCGCATTATCAACCGCTTTGGGAATAAAGGAGCGTCTCGTATTGATTAAAAGACGTCGATCAGGACAATTTATCTAGATCGTTGGTTATTCATTGGACTAACAAGTTTTTGGCCGAAGAACCTAATCCAAACCAGGGTTTGAAACATGGCGGCTTGTCTTCATCCTTGATTTTTGAAATACTAAATACAAAGAGCCATTTTCTCATAGGTCGGTATAAATTGGTTTTTATTTTAGATAGAATATGCATTTTATGGGAAGATTTCACTTTCGTTTGGTATAATTTTGGCAACTTTAATACCAAACCAATTTCCTTCGAGCACAGACATTTAACGGATTCCTTATAATAAATTGTAACCCAATATTTTATAGGACAGCTTTAGCCTGTTACAGCCAACTCGGCGTGGTAGTTAGAAAATCCAATGCATGAGCCAGTTTGTTTGTTTCTTCGTTACACACTTCATTTGAGCCGTTCCAGGAGAAAACAAACATTATGGTCTCTGCATAAGGTATCGACACAGATCTTCCTGCGCAGTCCACGCAGGCTAATCAGGACCGGCACTTTCCGTCTCAGGGGGAAAGAGATATAGAGTAATGATTCCTGAAATAGAAAATCGACTGGAGGCGAACGTGATTGTCTCGGTTAGCCCGCGCGGCATGCTTAGACTGATCCGGGTCGATACTTTACGCAGAGTCCATAATGTTTGTTTTCTCGTGGGACGGTTCATTTCAGTTATATCACGGCGACTAAAAACGTGTTCATTATACCAGTATGCAAAAGCATTACTTGGGAATGTTTTGTGCCTTGTTCAATGGCTTTCAACCGTGACCGCCACAAGAGGTAATAGAATCGGAAACGCAAGGTCCCGTGCTCGCCACTCGACCAGGGTTGTACTGATTAATCCCCCCTTCAACAAATCAGCAGCGGACGACTTTGACAAATTATGAAAAACCTCTCCTTATGAAATTGTTATTATTGAATAGAGTTGGAAAGATGAATTGCCCTTTGTCATAGTGTTTTTAAAAAAATATCTGCTGCAGATACATTAGCATGCGTTTGTATACGGTTAATCTGCAAGGAAGCATACATGAATAATGATATATATATATATATATTAGCTTTGAGAATTAGTACATGTAACTTGAGTTTTAACTAAATCAATCGGTCATGGCCGAATCTTTCTTTAAGATCGAGACGCCGAAGTTCAATGTCCAATGGGGTTTTAAAATTGAGAGGAACTGCTGCTTTCCCTGGCGTCTAAAGTTGTTTGGATACAATCGAAACTGATGCATCAATCTAACCTACACATATTTAGAAGCGATAAACCCTTTCCCACATACAGTATATCTACAGCAGACGATATTGAAAATACTTAAAACAAAATATCGAAAATGTCTATAAATTGATCTATTTTTATTGAAATAGAGCTGAAAAATGTAGATTGTGGTGAAATCTCGCATAAAGCTCAATTTCTCTTTTTGAAATAAAAAGTGTTTTCAACAGTTGTGTGTTGTAGATGCGTCTACAAGCTGAATGAATGAATGAATGAATGAATTAATGAATGAATGAATGAAAGTCTTTATTTACAGAGGGTAACCCAATTAGTATAAACTAATCTTCCTTGGGGCCCTCTAAAGCAATATTTACATACATACAAATACATAATTATATAGCAATATAACAATCAGCATAACAAATTCAAAGTTAGCATTATTCATAAACATGATCAACATGATAACAATGTTACACAACAACATAATACATACATATGGCGGCAGAGGTTTAACTTACAGACTTACATATGGCCATATTTACAATTTTAGCTTCATGACTGTTGATTCGAATTTATCCACTTAGTATAATTTACTGTGAAACTTTTAATACTTTCGCTCTGTCTTATTTCATTTGGAATGTTATTCCATACTTTTACCCCAGAGTAAGACATACTCCCTTTAAAAAGTTCTATATTTGGTTTGGGTATTAAAAAATCCGATTTATTTGAAGAACGTAAAAGATTTGGACGCCTGACATTGTAATTGAACATATTTTGAATATATGACGGGACTGCATTTTGCGATACCCTGTACATAAATTTGGCTTTATGAAGTGAAACCCTCTGTTCAATATTAAGAGAATTAATTATATTTAAAGCCTCGCTTAAAGTGGTATATTGTTCACCTAGAATGATACGACATGCTCTTCGTTGTAATCGCACTAAAACCTGGATATTTGATTGTTTTGTACTACCCCAAATGATACTACAATAGTCAAGATGTGGTTGGACATAGGCTTTGTAAAACATTATTCTATAATTAACAGGAATAAATACTTTAATTCTTGATAATAGCCACAAATTACTAGATATTTTCTTCCTAAGAAATTTTATATGCGTATCCCATTTAAGGTTTTCATTTATATATATGCCAAGAATTTTATCACCTGTTGTGATTTCCAGATTTAAGTCTTTATATTTCAAATTTAGAGGTTGATTAACTAATCTTGTCCGTTTCTGGGGTGTCGTTATCAATATTACTTTTGTTTTTGAAGCATTTAATACCATACCATTGTTTAGACACCATGTACTGACGTTATTCAAAGCAGCTTGTAAATTCATTTCAACTTCTAATTTAGATTTATTTATGTCATATATTGTAGTATCATCTGCATACATATCAACGTTTGAAACATTATCCTGTACATACATAGGCAAGTCATTTATGAATAAAATAAATAAAAGAGGCCCTAGAATAGACCCTTGCGGGACCCCGCATGTCGTAATTTGCTTATCAGAGAGTACACCGTTTAAGTTCACCGCTTGAGTTCTATTTGTAAGATAAGAGTTGAACCATTTAATAGTATTATCTCCACATTTGTAAATTTGTAATTTTTTTAATAGTATTTCGTGGGAACATAAATCGAATGCTTTAGAAAAATCTAACATAACAACGCCTACAAATTCTCCATCATTTAAAGCTGTTAACCATTTATCTATCATACATACTAATGCTGTTTCGCAGCTATGTTTTTTTCTAAACCCACTTTGGGATTTACATAATAATTTATAATGATTAAGGTAATTAACAAATGAATCATGCACATGTTTTTCAATCAATTTTGAAAGAGTAGGTAAAATTGATATTGGCCTATAGTTATTTACATCATTTGATGAACCTTTTTTAAATAAAGGATTAACTTTTGCGCATTTCCATTCATCTGGGAAAACACCTTGTTTTATACTACAATTTATAACATACGTAAGACTATTTGATATAACATCGGCTGATAATTTTAAAAGTTTTGGCCCTATTTGGTCAAGTCCTGTAGCTTTGGATACATCTAAATTATTTAACATTTTACGCGTTTGGGATTCCGTAATCAGAGGAATGTGAAAATACATATGATCAGGAACTTTTGTTTTTACAAAATCATTTACTTTATCAAAATTTGAAGTTGGAATAGGTTCTTTTAAGTTAGCGGCTACGTTTACAAAAAAGTTATTAAAAGTATTTGCAATATCTTGGTTATCAGTAATATCTATTCCATCTTTATGAATGCTTTTTATTAAATTACAGTTGTATGTCTTTTTTGTAGACGCACCATGTTCTTTAAATATTTTCCAAACTGTTTTAGGGTCTGATTTTCCTTCCTCAATTTTTCTTTCATAAGATTCTTTTTTAGAATTATCTATCAATGTACAAACTTTATTTCTTGAAGCTCTGTAGTTATCCATATCATTTTTAGCCTTAAATTTATCACGTTCTTTAATTTCATCTAAAATATCAGGTGTAAACCAATCTGGTTGTTTTAAGTGTTTAACTCTGTGAATTCTAATTGGGACGTGATTATCTACAACACTTGAAAAATTAGACACCCAAGTGTGAAGTACTTCATTAGTATCAGTGTTGTTTAGATTACCCCAGGGGATGCTGATAAGATCTGATAAAAATGACTCCTCCGAAAATGACCTAAATGATCTGTATTTTATAAAATTATGTGAATTGATTTTTTCTTTATAATTTAACTTTCTTGTACATAGGATCGGATAATGATCGCTAATTCCTATTTTGGGCACGCTTACATTACATATATTTTGATCACAATTAGTATAAATGTGGTCTATTAAAGTTTTTGAAGTTGAACATTCACGCGTCGGCTGCTTAATTAACTGTTTTAATCCTAGTGATAAAATATAGCTAGACCATTCATCATTTATTTTGGAATTTAATAAATCTCGATTTATATCGCCTAAAATTAATATTTCTTTTTCTTCAAGTTGAACCTTTTCTAAATGAGTGTCAAATATTTCTTTCCATGCAACTTTAGATTCTGGATGCCTGTAAAGTGAACCAATTAAAAAAGATTTACATTTAGTTGGCATAATTTCTAACCAAATTATTTCTATATCATCTCCTTCTAAATCTAATCGTCGTATGCAATTTACGTTTTGTTTTACATATACTGCCAAACCTCCACCGCCATTGAATAAACGGTCGCGACGAAAAGGTACTTGATATCCATCTATATGAAATGTTTCAGTTTTATGGTTTTCATTGAATTTCGTTTCACTTATACCCATTATGTCTATTTTGTTTTTCTTAGATGTTAGCATTAATTGTAATTCATCAAATTTAGAAGACAGTCCAGCTACGTTTAAATGACCGATGGTTAAACCTTTTTTATTATTTAATCCTAAATTAGTTAAATTTATGTGTTCCGAAATATTTAAGATAGTAGCGTTAGAGTTTTCATAAGCATTTGGAAAATTGTCACAATTACACTCAATTTCTTGGCAAAGTGTGCATATATGATTTAAAACATCATAACTATTTTCATGAACAAATACATTTGGAATATAATGTTCGGCTTCATTGCCATCATCCTAGTTCCAACATCGATCCTGTTTATGTCCCACGAGCTGGAGCTGGTATATGGTTGACAGTTACGGTATTTTAATTTCTTAGATTTCACAAGCACTTATTAAGACCTTGTAACTGAGACTATGTTTAGTAGCTGTAAATGTTTGTTGACGTATCTATATGAATTAACAGTGTTTAATTAGTAAGTATCAATCAATAAACTAGTACCACAGAAGCTCTAGCTAAGTGGTATTTTTCATATTTGACACACTAAGCATATGGTGTGCGCACTCATAAACTCAAAAGAACCGCTATTTGAGTAACCACAACATTGAGTTTGGTTGAGTAATAAGATAGCTATTATGGGGGGGGGGGGGGGGGGGGGGGGGGCAATTAACTCTCCCTTATAAAGTCCTAGGAATTACCGTCTTGATAATTGAATTTATTGACCTTTTATGTGATGCGGTGTAAGCTTGATATAAAGCATGAATCCCGAACATGCATATATGGTAAGAGCATGGCCTGTGTGCTACAGCAATCACAATAAATTCTTATTTATTCCCATTGTAAAAACTTTATAAAACTATGAGTGTAAAAATCCTCATCAAATATAGTATTATAATTAATTAAAAAAGTATCAATCGATGTCCTGTTTCTGCCAAGGCGTGCCAATAAAATATTACAGCATGAGGTTAAAACTTTTCAAAAGTCTGGTAAACAGTTATAAACAGCCATAATTATTGTAATATTGGACCATCTAAGTGTGTCAAAACGGATATTTGAATATAAACTACATCAATACAATTTTAAAGGAAAAAGCTTACCATTTTCTTCCTCTTTTCGATTTTCAATGTTTGATTTTCAAGAAATATTTTGCTTATAATGGAGTTATCCCTTTACCACATGCAACATACCTGTAGCAGACGACTTTGAACAAATCTAGGCAAAAATGTAGTAAATTACTGTTAATTCTTTTTTGATATAGTTGAACACATTTTGGCAAAAGTACACATTTGTTGTTATGAACAACATTGAGTTTGATGTTATGAACAATTTGTCCCTTTGTCACACTACGCATGTTGTAGATGCGTCTGCATGTGGAAAAGGCTAACAACGTTGCTGGTTATTTTAGCGGCACAAACTCTCCCCTTAACGACAATGACAACTAGTTAACGTTGCGAGATAACATAACATGCGTTTGTGTATCCACTGTATTGGTCTGGCGTGTTATTGTATCTTTAACCACATATTGTAGAACAACAGTTTAACATTACAATGTTTTCGTTCTTTTGGATGAACACCAAAGAGAATATTGGAAGAAAGTAAACCACCGTATGATTTAACTCTATTGTCAGTTTGTAAAAATGATGGACGCCATTATATATGTTTCTTCTCGTCTGTTTGAGCCGTTATATTGTGAAAACCAACATTAACATATTTGTGGCAATTGTATATCTACATCTGTCGGTCCTTCCGTTCTATCTAATTCACGTGAATGACATCCTGTTTCGCAGAAAGTAGAAATATTCAAATCAAAATGTCCGGATGCGCAGGTTGGTCTTGCACAACATAAGTCGCATATTCTAATGTTTATTGTCTTAGTGCATGTCTCATTTGAATATTGTTAAAAGAGTCACTGTTGTTATGTGGAAACATGCAGTGTATGTGGAATGTAGACCATCCTTGTCCGCTTTTATTTAATGCTCACATAGGCCTTTGATATTCTGACCCACGAACCAGGGTTTTAGTCACGTATCATGCTCAGTTAATTCTTATTCTTATTTTGAAAAGAGCTCTTAATTTCAAGGAAACAAACGTTCTGATTCACTATACCATCTTGATGCCTTGAAATAGTCCTCATTTGACAATGCTTTGGCAATATGCCGTATAATGAATAACGCTCATCTTGTATGAATGCGCAGGTTGATCTGGATCTAAAGTTGTCTCACATACCTTACTGTTTCTTGTCAAAGAGCACGTCACGTTTGAATGTTTCTAAAATAATTACTGTTGTTGAATTAAAACACACATTGTACGTGGAAAGCAGTTTAGTGCTTTACCGCTTGTGTATAATCATTCACGACCACTCTTTGACATTCCAGCCTATGTATAAGGGCCAGTAGTCAGTAATCATTCTCTATATATCAACGTATCAAAGGTTCTGATTGATTATACCATAATGGTGTGGCCAATCAAAAGGTATGTTACAGTACCTTGTGAATCTAGAATAAGAGTAAATTTAGTATTGAGTTGTGAAAACGGACCTAGATGTTTCTATGGAAACGCTGTGGCTAATCCGGATCCACATTATGAGGTAGTACTTTGAACCACATTACTCAAAATTCGTCATTCAGTGATTTAAACAATCAATTTACAGAATTTCATGAAGTTAGATATGTTTATCATTTTGCTCATCATTTGTGTTTGTTGGTTATTTTTATAATCATCATGTGCATTTTGAGTAAAACCATTAATATCTATGGTTTAAATGTAATAACATTGTTCACAGAGGTCGGGTACGGTTTAGTATTTTTTCTTAATATGCAGATATATTTTGCATACTCGTATTTTTTTTGCTTCGTCATAACACTTTAACGATATTCCAGAAGTTTCCATGTTGCCTATACGACTATATAAAGAACAGAGAAGATCTTGGTCATACTTCAGAAGCGAGTTTTTCTTTCCCTCATACACTACTGCATCAGACGACTTCACAAATATAGAAAATCTTTCTGATTTGGAGTACTAAGCAATTTCCCCTAACTGTGTTTTCAAGTGTTGTTTGCTGCAGATGCGTCAAAATGCGTCTTCAAGTTGAAAATGTTAAACACAAGATTTCATCTACTAGTATTTTACTGACAGTTCGCTCGTGATTTAACGCACACTCCCATTTATAAAGATTATACACCAATAATAATATGCAGAAGTCCCCGGGGCGATTTGTAGACCTCAGAAGTTCTAGTCATTAATTCGTATCATCCATCTTTATAGTTAATTTCCGTGGACAGAAATCAAGCAGAAATACTGTCCCCTGAAATACGACAAATTGGTAATGCAACGCCTTTTACCGATTTATGTTCATCTTGTTTTTCGTTCAGACACACATTCATGTAAATGATGCCATCCTTTGGCCTTTCAACGTGTCATAATGGTCCTAATGGTATTATGTTACCTGGTGACTAACCCAATAGTGTTATTTTCGCCCATGTTGAGCTCAGATAAATTAAATATTACCTCAAAATGAATGGAATCACTATTTTTTAGCACAGTTTAGTCTAGTAATAGTTGCAATATTGTTCGCTGTTTTCGCTGGAAATGAAGACACAGTTTGAAAACACATATTTTTGTCAAGACATTTTCGAAGTCGTCTACTGGAGACTTGTTGTTTTTGGGAAAAAGAAGCTTATCACTTAAGAATGAAACGTAGTTGATTGTCTCTGGTCTATACTTAAAGTTGTTAGAGAACCATAAGAAAGATAAACACAGTGCACAAGGATGATATGTACAGAGGTCTCATTAATAACACGGCTAGAATAATAACTACTGTATCAGGTCGACCTAAGTACCAATTGGTCTTACATACTGCTCCTTATAAAGTTCAGAGGTTACGACTACATTGCTATGTGTTCAGCTCAAGCTTATGGTATAATTCGTTACAATGCGAAAAGTTATTACTTCATCGTTACTGTCTTATTTTTTACAATATAACGAATGATACACACATCTTATATAATTATGAAAAAATATTTGACTTGAAAATGTATAAACATTCATTCTTTTTCGAATTGATGAACAGAAATTTTGTGTTACGGACAGATATGTCGAAGATCGACACAAATTGATCATCAAACCTAATGAACAACAACTTAAGTAGAAAACAAATTTCTTGATAGCACCAAACATCCTTTTTATCTACGTCTACCCATTCTATTTTACCATCATGAAAGAATTGCTCATTCTCAAATAACAAATACGAATTCATATGGGAAGTTATTTGCTTTAATCTGAAAGTAAGTGACATGTAATACAATTCTAATGCACTGTTTGTTGTCCAGGAGAGAATTTGATCGATTTTACAGGCCTGTTTAAAATAGATGACACTGGAAACTTTTACACCTTTGTTGACTTTCTCCGTTTCATATAGTGGTGTTAGATCGTCAAGGGTTCGCTTGGAGCTAAGGGCTTTTGGGGACAGCATTACGACGGTGTATCGGTATAAAACCGGTATAATTTGTAAGTAACCCAGGCAATGCCGTAATTTAACTAAAAGCGGCATGAAACACCACTCAAAGAAAAATAAACTTTTGTTAATTACCCAGTTCAGAGATTTTGGTCAACATAATAATCATTTGGTGCAAACGAACCGAATAACTCAATTAAATTGTGTCGTAAAACTGCTTCGACGTTTGGCGCGCAATGCCTCTTGTTTAAACATTTGATAAAGGCTAATACTTATCATTTATTTTTATTCAACTTACAAGTCAGAACAAAATCTGGGCTTTGGGCTTTTGATATATTGGAGATCACTTAGATGTATTTGAAACCAAATTTTCCTCAAGGGGACAACCTACCATTTTACTTAATTATTAACATATCGATTATAAATAACGGTATTCACTGGACTGAGTCAGACAACATCGGGTTTTGCTTGTTGCATTTGTGAACATTGTAGACTGAGGTGAGTTGGAAGTTTACCTCGTTTTCAAAAAATTTGCAGTTATTTCTTGACATTATCACTTATCCGTGATACATTTATCTAGGTGTTTTCATTGCCTTCTAGATTGATAACACAGTAAGGAAAACCTATTATGTAAATGTTTCATTAGGGTTTCATTACCTCACTTGAAAAATTGTTGATATCAACAATAAACAATTAAAGTAGAGTGTACATGTGTGTGTATACATACGTTTGTATACGTATATGTGTATACATATGTGTATGTGTGTACATATGTGTGTATGTATATATATATGTGTGTATGTATGTATGTATGTATATAAATAAATATGTATGCGAATATATGTTCTCTATCTCGGTACCCCTCTATCTCTCCCATCTCTTCTACTTCGTCCTATTGTTTTGATATAAATTGCATTATTAATTGTTATGTTTCAATATTTGAAAAAAATGACATAGCTGGGAAGCAAGGAGTTAACTATTATTTTATCAGTTTCTTCATATATCTTACACATTAAATGATTACAAATCTGGTTGAATTTAGACTGTGATTTGTATAGCTTTAGACACTGATCAATATAAACAAGAAATATCTTTAAAAAAGATAAACGGCGATAATAATCAAAACAATCAGTAATTGTCCATGAATTATAAAATTTGCGCAATAATCTATGTGTTTACCAAAGGCTAATCGGCCATCTCCATCT
Source organism: Serripes groenlandicus (assembly GCA_031761405.1). Lineage (NCBI taxonomy): Eukaryota > Metazoa > Mollusca > Bivalvia > Cardiida > Cardiidae > Serripes > Serripes groenlandicus. Next base: position 87,512,564 of record JASEVX010000001.1, read on the forward strand.
AGCTTCAGTTTCTATTAATAGATTATACGCCACTGGAGATTACGCGAGGCTCCCAAGAGGTGTATAAGTTTCAATTGATAAATAACTGAAAACTTATCATGTTTCAAAAATAATTAATATTTTGCTCTTAAATATTATATTTCATACGTTTTCACTGATTTTTTTCACTGAAATTCATTTCCTAACGAAAACAATTAAAGGTTAGTATGCAGAACATTTCATTTTAAAACTTCATCTTATTAGTGCCTCTCGTAGGATCGCCAACCTAACTATGAACCAATCAAAACCATTCATCTCCTTTATTTCATCAACATTATTCATTAAATACAACATTTGATTGGTATACAATCTAGATCATTTGTTTAACATCTAGGTCAAAACTGAGGTTAAACAGCTATCGCCGAAAAACTTTGGTTCCTGTGTAAAAGTAAAATGTTGATATTACCCGATAATGCTGCTCGCTTAATGGCAGTAAAACGGAGAACGATCATGCTGTATTTTTCTTAACACATATACACAGTTATTACTCGTCAAAACTGAATTGGTCTTGAACATTTATGTAAAAGATATATTTCAAGACGATCATGATTTTAATCTGTTATCATCAAATTTAACCCGTGTATCATTTAGTCTACCATGTTTTATGTGCACCGTCATTCCGTCAAGGTTGCTGCAGTCATCAATTCCAAAGAGAGCCGCGTATAGCGATTTAGTGTTTAAATGAATTTGCATATACACCGTCTGCGTATAAATTGTATATTAGCCGTCCCGCGAGAAAACCAACATTATGGCCTCTGCGTAATGTATCGACCCAGATCAGCCTGCGCAGTCCGCGCAGACTGATCCGGGCCGAAACATTCCGTCTCAGGGGGATAGAGGAATAGAGTAATGATTCCTGAAATAGAAAATTCAAAGGAGGCGAAAAGTGTCTGTCCGGTTTAGCCTGCGCGGCATGCTTAAAGGCTGATCCGGGTCGATACATTACGCAGAGTCCACAAGCTTGGTTTTCTCGCGGGACAGCTCAATTATACCTCAATGCGTCTTCTGACACGACACTGAAAGTGTAGCCCGAGTAGTTATACGCTAGTGTATAGGTATCGTCCAAAGAGAGCATTCACTGTCGGGCTTCATGTAGAAGAGGCATATAGGAACTTTCTGACCAATTAAAGAAGTGTCGCCTCACTGGTATCAATCCCACGCTCTTAGTGAGATGCTGTGACAGATGATTAAATAAGACCCATTTCCGCCTGAGGAGGCTCATGTCGTAAGGCACGGTTTCCAAGGACATCCTAAATATACAGGTCTTGACTTCACTTTCAAATTCAGCTTCAGTTCCACTTTATCGATGTAAGGGTTAAAACAAAACTATAAAATAAATCAACGGGGTGATTTCAATAGCGATTACATCAAAAATGCTTTTTCGTCCTGGAATTTGCAATTTACGTCGTAATCATAGAAGGGAATCGCACGTTGGGCTGCTTTGGGAATAAGGGGGCGTCTCGTAGCGATTCAAAGACATCGATCAGGATACGTTATCTATATCGCTGGTTAATCATTGGACAAAACTATCAATTGAAGCATGTCCGCTTGTCTTGATCGCAATTTGTTTTATTGCAAAATACTAACATCTTTTTGCTAGAGGTCGTAATAAAAAATATTTTATTTGAGAAAGACTTTGCATTTTTATGGGAATATTTAAGTTTCCTTTGGTAAAACATTGGCAGCTTTAATTCTTAACCAATTTTACCCCGAGCACAGACATTTAACGGATTCCTTATGATAACTTGTAACCTGCTGTTTATAGGACAGTTTTAGACTTTTACAGCAAAACTCGGTATGGTTGTTGGCAAATCAAACTTAAGAGCCAGTTTTCTTTGTTTTATTTTGGTAATATGCTGCTTTCAACAGTATTTCAGTTATATTACGGCGACACAATACATAGCAGTATTTGGATATGTGTTGTGTCTTGTTCAATGGCTCTTAACCATGACCACCACAAGCGGGAATTGAATCCAAAACGCCAGGTCGGCTACGGTTGTGCTGGTTATGTTTCAAAGAAGCAAACATGGCTAATGAATAACTGAAGTTGTGTGAACTTAATCAGGACCGATGTCGATAACGTGAGTTTTAAGTAAACCCATCGATGGTGGATTCCTTCTTCAAGAGCGGGACGCCGATGTTCAATGTATAATCGGGTTTTATAATAGACGTGAATTGTTGAGAGGAACGGCTTCATTTCTTGCCAAACAGACATGTGTGGATACAATTGAATCTGATACATTATATTCTCCTTCATACAACAATTATACAGCAAACGAAGGTGAAACTATTTAAGACAAACTATGGAACTAACTATAAATTAATTTATAGCAATTGAACTGACAACATGTGGAAAATGGAAAAACATTGCATTCCACGCAATTCTCCTTTTACCATAATGTTTTCAAATAGTGTCTGTTGCGTCTATATGTGGTAAATAGATAACAATTACGATATTGTATTATTCTCGATTTCGAAAGCATTTACTAGGACCTTGAAAATCAGACTATATGACTTTTTTTAACCTGTTTTGTTAATGGGTTCTGCTGTGGTGGGCCTCACTTTGTGTTCTACAACAGGAAATACAAACAAGAGATACTAGCAGGTTTCTGTGTAGAAGCTTCGTTTCGGTGTTTTTTCCATATTCTCCTCTGACTCTGTAGAATGGAAGATCGGGTCTTGGCTTTTCATCGACAACGAATATGTCCTTTTTCCATCGATTAGCAAGTTTCGACTTTCCTCGCACGCCAACATTCCTAACCAATACCCGATCACCAACCTCCATAGTTGTCTCTCTGATCCTGAGGTCGTACAACTTCTTGTGCTTCCTGGCCTTCTTCCGTGTCAGCTTCTCCGCAATCCGATAGGCAAATGCTATTCTGTTCTTAAGACCGGCAACGCATGAGTCGGAATTATGTCTGGCTGTGACATCTGGGTCAATTCCAAGAAAAGCGTCACTAGCAAGCAAGCCTTGGATGTCGCAAAAACATACGGATTATTCACATGCAGTTCGCCCATTCAACGTTCCATCAAGCGCTGGGATGTAGCTTGGGCTTTTGTAAGAAACTCATTCAGAAACCATGGAAGTCGTTAGCTGTCTACAGTCTACGACTATTGAGATTGATAAGTCAAGTCTCCGATCATCTGGATCGAAGTAGTCGTAACTTGATGTTATGCTTGCGGTTATGGTCCGGTCTACGAGACATTGAGTTGAAGAAAAACTCAAGGTATATATTTGAGAACATAACGGATATAAGCACTCTCAGAAAGAAACTTAGAGCTGTTGAGGATGATCTAAAAGGCGGAAGTCCCGCCCCAAATCTCTAACACCATCCACTGTACCGAGGTCAGACAATGATCTAGAACAGTTTACATAATTAAGCAGTTATAATCCCTACAGGTTTAAATAGCAAGATTGGAATCAAAGCTTTGTATGCTCGAAAACATTGTCCCGGGTTCTAGCCCCGGACTGGCTGCATGCTGTTTCTCTCCAATAAGGGACCGTGATAGCACTGCTTGGTCAGTCCAACATTGCGAATTATGACATACTTGGCACTGGAATTCCGAAATTCGAGGAAGAATTTCCAGTTAATGCGGGCTGTATGTCGCTGGTTGAATTTATACACAATTGGAGAGAGTGAATGCTAGCGGCCCGGTTAGCTTAGTCGGTAGAGTACTTGCCCTGAAAGCGAGAAGTCCTGGGTTCGAGACCGGACTGGCTGCATGATTTTCGCTCCTTGTGACATATACAAGTCTTATAAGTCGTTCGCAAGTTAAACATTGTATTAAACTGTAAATGTAGAAATCCTCATCAACTATAGTATTTGAAAAAATGTAAGCCTCTTAACCGATGTCTTAATTCTGACAAGGCGTGCCAATAAGATATTACAGTATGCAGTAAATCTTTTCAAAATTCTGTCAAACGGTATAACCAGCCATAATTCAATTTTAGCAAGATATATAGGACCATCTTATTGTGTCAAAACGGAAGATTGAATATTAACTACATCAATACAACTTTCGAGGAAAAGGCTTAACATTTCCCTCCGCTTGTCGACTTTTCAAGCTTTCTTTTTCAGAAAACCTTTGATTTTGCTTAGAAATGAATATATATAATCGTAACCCACATACAACAAATCTGCAACAGGCGACTTTGAAAACATCTTATGAAAAAAAATTAAATCTGTAAATAAAAGCACACTCATTAACACGGTTGAAAACATTATGGCAAAAGAAAATTTGATCATTATGAACAAATTGTCATTTTGCCACGCTAGTCGCCAGCTGTAGATGCGTTTGCACCACGTGGGGAAAGGCTAACACCGTTGCTGGTTATTTTAGGTGCCCATTTCCCCAATACGATATTGAGAACTAATTAACGTTCAAATATCTTTTCTTTTACTGGATAACGTAAATTGCCTCTGTGTATCTATTGTATTGATCTGGCTATCTTTAACCTCATACTGTAGAACAATTCATTAACATAACAATGGTAAGGTTCGTTTGGATAAACACCAGAGAGAATATTGCTAAAAGGTAAAAACCATGTGAGTTAATACCATTGTCAGTTTGTGAGAAAAAAGAGGGGGGGGGGGGGGGGGGCATTGTACGTGGGAAGCAGTTTAGTGCGTAACTGCTTTTGTATAATACTTCACACAGGTCTTTGTTAATCTAATCTATGTAACAGTATTCACCAACAATTTATAATCGGAACCAAACGGTTTAGCTCACGATAATTCACCCTTTTCCTTAATTGCTTTTTTGTTAACTTGCAACTTTTTAAGTATCTTTTTATGTTATATTTTATTCGGTATGGATAATCGACATATATACATTAACTAGCCTCCCATACGCGCACCACCCTCCTTTGTCTATTTCTGCTCTCTTTACATCTATCTCTTTCTTCCTCTTTCTCCTTCCTTGCTCTCTCTCCCCACTCTCTTTTATGTATCTGTTTCTTGTATTATAAATTACAAAGCTTAAGTAAGCTGATATTTTCTGCACATGTTAAATATTCACCGTGCTTCCTGTAAATTAATCTTTATTGGAGAGGACCTTCAATAAGCTATGAGCTTTCGGTCCAATCCATTTCTCCATTGTATATTTCTTGATGTAACCTACTATGTAAAAATATATGAGAATTAAATATGTTTAAACTAACAGTATTCACCACTCATTTTCTTGTAATTTTCTTGTAATTCTTATTCTATATTTGAAGAATATTCTATATTTCAAGCATACACAAGTTCTGACTGACTATACCAGTGGTGAGTGGTGAGTGGCCAATCAACCAGTGTGTTACTTTTTGAATCTAGAACTAAACATAAACAATGGTATTCAGCTTGATTGGTGAAATCCAGCAAAGATGTCTCTATGGCAACGTGGCGGTCAATCCGGGCCCGCTATATAAGGTAGGCATGCATTGGACCACATCACTCAACATCCGACATCCAGTGGTTTTAAAATCAATTATAACTCGGCTAGGTTTCATCAAATTACAAACGAGTAGTTTGTGATAGCTAACACGCACCAACCTCGAAAATAGAAAAAAAATGGACATGCTACAATATCTAATGATATTCAACATTGTTATAAATGACCATACTTCGTATAAACGACACATATTCATTTATCATAGACCAAATTGTTTTGTTATCGGCGTATGCACACACAATTTATGGCATTGGCTATTGTTTATTTCAGAAAGTTAAATAACTCACAGCGGATATTCTGTCCATTAAAGCTCTTCATCGTGCTGAATATTTAAAGATAAATGCATGTTTCCTAACCTTGATTTCAACAATATTTATTTTATTATGCATTATGCATTGATAGAGATGTTCCGTATTTATGTCTTAACGTTTTCAAAGCCGTCTACTGGAGACTTGTTAATAATTTGGGGGAAAATGTGCTTTAGAGGCTACATTTAAAGTTTGAGAGAACTCTTATAACGATTAAGTATGTGCACAAGGCTGTCATTTACCGAGGTCCCATTAATAACACGTCTCCCATAATAACTAATGTGTCAGGTCGACCTTAGTTCGAACAGTACCAATTATTCTTTCAAAGCCGTTCTTTATAAAGTTCAGACGGGGTGTCATCTTCTACTACGTTTCTATGTGTCAAGCTCAAGTTGACGGTATTGTGCTTTACCTTGCCGAAAGTTACTTTACGCCCTAATATTGAAAACCCTCAACTATTCTTTATTTAACAAAGCGCTGGCAGTATCGTGTTTAATGAATGGTATGCTTAGTTGTATGGTGGCATACTTCTGCCACCACATTACCACCTAATTATCACGTTTTATAACTAGTTAAGTCACTTAATTATAATGATAAATATCTGATTAACGCGTTAATTTTTATGTTAACAGATACTTATGTCAACACAAAAAAGTCTAAGTGACTAACTAGTTATATAACGTGATAATAAGTGGTTATGTGGTGGCAGAAGTATGCCACCATATTGTTGGTCTAATTATGAACACTTATCTTGTTTGAAAATGTACACAATCCATTCATCTTCAAATTATGGAAATAAGGCTTGGGTTACCGACAGAGCTATCGAAGCTCGACACAAATTTATCATCAGACGATAATGGAATATCAATTTAGGAGTTGTTCGTAATTCTTGTGTTTCCGGAAACTATTTTTTTTCTAGCACCAAACAACCTGTTTATCTACGTGTGCCCTTTCTCGTTTACCAAAGTGACAGAATGGCCCATTCTCAAATACCAGAATAACAAATTCATATAATAAAAATATTCCCATTTTCCTGTTATTATAAAACTTTGGTTTTGATTTACATTTGAATTATAATAAAACTACTCGCATATAAATAGACTGGTTCACTAATCTTCTATTGCAAACTCGAAAGAGAACCAGTCTAGTGAAAAACTGCTACGGTAATATCCGAGAGCTGACGGTAAAATACGGCGCATGCGCAAACCCATTGCACCAGTGATAGTTCTAAACACAATCAATATATGCGCTGGTGCTGATGCACCCGCGCAATAAAAATACGGATAATATAATAGTTAATAGGTTAAGTCCATATTCCCTCTGAAAGGGGCATATACATATAACTTTACGAGGGGTGATCTAAAAGTAATAGGACTTTCTTAGTATCGTCTATATTAGCTGATACAAATTGAAACAATTCATAACATATGTATAGTATATGTATACTTTATCTAATATTGCATTAAGTTAAGTTATACATTGTTGTGATAGAAACGAGTCTAGCAATAGACGTGCCACACCGTTATTTACAAGAAAGAACCAGTCAGAACACACATGCAGAAGATAACGAACATTTGCATGACATTAATTTGTTTTTATTTTGTTCTAATTACAAAAGTTAATGTTCTTGTTCCTTGATTACCGACATAAAAGTAAAGTTGCTTAGCGACGTTAAAAAACGTCACTACAAAATGACGACAAATGTACCTTTTTCATGGTTGGAGGAGAGAAATAAGTGGGAAACTAATGTCACTTGTAAGAAAGCCAGTTCTGACGTTGAAAGGAATAGTGCAAGTGTCGTTTTTCAACATAAAAATTGGCATTTGTTACTCATCATATGTTACGCATTTCGTTGAACATGGGTTATGCAATGTATTTTACTGCGGAACATCCATATGTATACTTTATCTAATATTGCATTAAGTTAAGTTATACATTGTTGTGATAGAAACGAGTCTAGCAATAGACGTGCCACACCGTTATTTACAAGAAAGAACCAGTCAGAACACACATGCAGAAGATAACGAACATTTGCATGACATTAATTTGTTTTTATTTTGTTCTAATTACAAAAGATAAATGTTCTTGTTCCTTGATTACCGACATAAAAGTAAAGTTGCTTAGCGACGTTAAAAAACGTCACTACAACATGACGCCAAATTTACCTTTTTCATGGTTGGAGGAGAGAAATAAGTGGGAAACTAATGTCACTTGTAAGAAAGCCAGTTTTGACGTTGAAAGGAATAGTGCAAGTGTCGTTTTTCAACATAAAAATTGGCATTTGTTACTCATCATATGTTACGCATTTCGTTGAACATGGGTTATGCAATGTATTTTACTGCGGAAGTTCATGCAAGAAATGTGTTGATTTAAATATTATTAAAAGATTTATTCACGTTTTCAAACCGACTTGTTTCGCTTCCAACGGGGACGTAAGAATGACGTTACAACACTGGCCCGGCCCTCTGGTACTTAAAATTGTCATAATTTATATTTCGAAACAAGTATTCATATTTTTGTCATGTATGCAAGAGAAATTTATAAAATCCTATGACCTCTGGATCACCCCTCGTAAATAAAGGTTATCCACCAATATAGACCTTATTTTTATCTTTAGAGCACATTTCGACAAAGGAAATGTTCGTTGGTTTTTGTTTAAGTTTACGTCGTTTTCAAAAGTAGTTCAGTTATATCATTACATAACACTTAGCCATGATCCCTGTGTGACAAGACTAAGAAACATATAAAAACGGCAAAGGGTGAGTAGGATAGTAAACTAACATTCAAACAGTCTATTTATATATCTTACATATTAGAAATTTACAAGTATATTTAAATTTAGGTTGATTTGTATAGCTGTTAACACTATTCAATATGTTTGTGATTCCTCTGTACATTTAACATGTTGATATGGCCCCACTGGACGTCTCAACAAAAGGATATATTTCTAACTAAGGCTGATTTGCTCGCCTAAATGGCAGTATGACGGAATACGATGGAAAAACGCTTACAGAGAACGAATAAGATTATGCTGTACACACATTTATTAAAAGAATATCATATGCTAGATCTATTTCCATCACATTTAAACGGTGTTCCATTAATCTCACCATGTGAATGCATGTTCAACATACAAGCCACACAGATGAGGAAAAAACATGTTCAGTAGACTCGCGATAACTCGAATCGATCCGTAATTGTATTCGAGTTATCGACGTTTACGAGTGATCGTTCGATGTATGCTAAATTAATTCATGTATTGCAAACTTCGAAATTGATTAATCGTAATTGTTTATTATGAAAAGAAAAGCAGTAATAAAAACCTATCCTATCATATTCTCGTATGAGCAATCAACCCTGCTGTTATGCTGTTTTCAAAGGACTGATCCCTTCCAGAAAATAGCAGTGGTGTTGTGTTATTTATAATGAATGGAATTATTCTATGACGTGTCTAATATTTCAAAAACCATAAAATAAAAAAGAGATTGAAACAAAACACACAACCCTTCAAAACGATTGTGCTTTATCTGCAAACTAATTTCGATGTGAGTTTTAATATCATTTATGATTTTGGTTGTCAATCTTCGTTCCATAAAATGTTTCCTTTCTTTAAATACCACTCGATCAAACAAAACCCTATATCAAACACTGACGAAAATATTTTGAGCATGTGCTTTTCTTTTTTTCACCAACGGATGTAAAACATACTTAAATGGAAACCCTTTTGTTCACACGTAATGCATGTTAATGCACATTAAGTTCAAATAGTTTCGAGGGTGAATATGCGCGGTTTCCACTGTCTCCGAACAAGGGTTGAAACAAAACAATAAAACAGATCAACGAGATGATTTCAATAGCGATAAAATCAAAATTCTCTTTCGTCCTGAAATTTTCAATTTACATCTGAATTAAATATTGGGCCTGATATTTGAGAGGGTTCAACCAGTATCGTCATGCGAGTGTTGCCTGTGTATCCACACAGTATAACCAGAGCGTTTCCCTTTCTGTCTACATATACTAAAGTACTAAATGCAACAACTTACGTACTTATAGAAGTGAAGCCCTACTAACTGTACTCCAACGGGACCCTCATTAGACGTTTAACTAAACTATATGTACAACAAGTACTTATGTGTGAGAACATACATGCTGAATTTGGTTCAAAATCTCAGTATATACTTTATTCTTCTATCAATTTAGTCCGGTCTTGATAGCGTTGTCGACGATGGCTATCAATTTAGTCCGGTCTTGATAGCTTTGTCCACGATGGCTATCAACCCAGCAGTTCAAATCCAAAGTCATTGTGACTAGCCTCATTCTTCCACCAATGGGCTGTATGTAACCAGATGCTTGGGAGGACAATTGTGTGGAATATTGGTGCGGGTTTGTAAGGTAACCTTTAGTTGGGTGATCTCACCGCCGTGATATAACGTTAAAATTCAATCAATACTATTGTCTACCAATTTCTGTTTTGTTACTTAATAGACACAGGCTTATCACTATTGTATTGATATATTACTGTTCTACGAAATGTGGTAAACGATGCCATAAACTTCTATAAACTACCAGACAAATTGAATATATATACACGGACGATATGCATAAACCAATAATAGAAAACCTATAAAAACGATTTCTTGCAAATATAGCAACTGCAAAGATAGTCGGAGAATTAACTCGAAACAATGGCACTGGGCAACTTCACCAAGATGAAATATTTGCATTGAAAAATCCACATTATATCATATTCGCTTATTAGTTATTAAAGAATTGTTAAAACTCGAGATCAGTGTTACGGTCAAAAATAGTTTCAGTAAGAAGCCTGTTGGAATAAATGTAAATTGATCTTCAAAGATAGATTCGAACTTACATTGCTTATGCCATTATTCATATAATGGAATACGAATTAGGCTCGTCCATTAATTCTCTTAACATAAATAAACCATGCGTCATTCGTCTACCACCATCGGGCTAAATAGTGTGTTTTGTAAGGTAGCCACTTATGTGGGAATTATGGCGCTCGAAGTACAGGTGTGAGACCAGGAAAGACGTGTGACGTGAACTGGCTATCGTGATAACCTTTGAAAACAGCGTCATACTGAAGTCAATTAACGTACTTGGCTATAGACACAACTAGACGCGCATGGAAATAGGTCCTAAGATATTTGCGGCCACTGCAGATACGTTCTGTTCTAGATCCATGAACAGTAAAGACTTGATCTTTAGCATCAATCAACGCTGTCAATTTATTTTGACACTGATAGCATGTTTCGGAGCTTGTATGTTACTCGTGTTCAGTCCATTTATATTGTATGGGTTCGAATTGTGTAAGGTTTATTGTAATGACCGAATTTTCAGCGAATGCGACATTCTTTATTAATCCTTAGCTAAGAAATGCAAATAATCCATATTGATAACTATGTAATTATTTTAAATATGATCACAATCATCACCTATTTAGGTCAAACAATACGGTTCCATTAGTACCATGTGTTTATCATTAAGATATTGACTTTGGTGTTCTTGGAAAGGAATCTTAAATAAGTAAAACGTTTTGTGTATGGATCGTGTTCGATAACCAGCAAAGCAGTACAAAATAAAACTTGTCTTGTAAATCCTTAATAAATTCACTCACACGAAAGCAGGGCATTTAAATTAATCAGCGGATTCGTTGATCAGGTATTGTTTTTAGATCAAAAGCTTCTCGGTTCAATTTGGCTACTGCAAACTATTTTATGTTAAATTTTCGAATGCAAACTACCTTAATGCTGTTCTTTACTCTTACTATAGCCTTTATTAATAATAACACGCGACTAGACAACATGTAATACTGCAGACAGGAAATATAATAGTAGTTTTGGTAAACATACATATTAAATTTAATGTTTTAGTGATAAGTAACAATAAGGCGGGCGAATAACATATACATAAAACACCACTATCACTCTTTTCCAAGAATAATTAATCTAAGGGACCGTATACAAGTTAATATTACCCTGGCCATACTAATATATCATAAATGAAATTTAATCCCAAAAGCTGTCAAATTATGGACACGTTATTTGGTTATGATCGAATGCATTCATAGCGTTCTTATATTCCGTTAAAACAAGATGCATAAACACTTGTTCTTATGAGCATAACCCTGTTTGACACATGAAGTATGTATTATGTGTCTCACGATTTTAGGATAAAAATGTCCCCGGGTAAGTCCGGTATTTGTTTAACGGGCCAGTCTCGCGCAATCTAAGTATCAAAATGTCCCCGGGTAAATCCTGTCTCAGTTTTACGGGACAGTCTCGCGCGATCTAAGTATAAATTTGTCCCTGGCTAAATCCGGTCTTTGTTAAACGGGCCTGTCTCACGATTTTAGGATCAAAATGCCCCAGGGTAAGTCCGGTATTTGTTTAACGGGCCTGTCTCGCGCAATCTAAGTATCAAAATGTCCCCGGGTAAATCCTGTCTCAGTTTTACGGGACAGTCTCGCGCGATTAAGTATAAAAGTGTCCCTGGCTAAATCCGGTCTTTGTTAAACGGGCTTGTCTCACGATTTTAGGATCAAAATGTCCCAGGGTAAGTCCTGTCTTTGTTTAACGAGACAGTCTTGCAATCTAAGTATCAAAGTGTGATCGGTTAAATCCGGTCTTTGTTTAACGGGAATGTCTCCCGATTTTAGTATCAAAATGTCCCTTGGGTAAATCCTGTCTTTGTTAAACGGGACCGTCTCGCGATTTTAGTGTCAAAATGTCCTCGGCTAAATCGGGTCTTCGTTAAGGACTGTCTCTCGATTTTTGAAAGTGACTCGTTATTTTGGAATCCGAATTACCCGGAGTTATCCAGTGTTTTATTCATCCCTTTAGGGTATGCATAATGCATAAAAGACTAATTTATATTCATTAATAATAAGTAGGTATGTTTAAGTACTTTGAAAATTGTAACAGTTTTTCGGAAAACAATTTAAAATCAAATGGCCGAATTCACTGAAGTTGAGTGTGTGTGTCAAATCGAAGAGATTTTGGCGAGCCGTCAGCTACTTTAAGCGTACATGAAAACATTTAAGGAATGTTGCAAACACGTTTCCGTGACATAATGTATTTCTCTGCATAGGAAATCTTAGAATTTTATTACAGACAACAATTGCTCTGATTGCAATGATTTCATAAGTTACAATGATTGTATTGCTGGAACATACCAGAAATTGACCTCTTGCTGAGTGGAAGAGTGCAACCACATGGTCAATATTGTTTATACATTTTTATAATCGTTGTAAATAATAGTTTAGAGATAATAATGTGTTGGTCAACCTTTTCCCACATACAACAAATCTGCAGCTGACGACTTTGAATATTGGCAAAAATATCAAAAATCTTTTAATTTGAAAGAGTTGAAAAAATGGTGGCAAAAAACGAAAAGAAAAAGAAAACGCGCATTATGAACAATGTCTTTATCCACAAATAGCTAAAACACTCGTATGAGATACTTAACAAGAAATCTGACCTTCGCTAGTTTGGTGACAAGCTATTGTAGCAATATGAACAATGTATTTAATAGGTCACAAAAGTCGTCTGCTGCAGGGGCGTTAATATGCGTCTGCGGAAACGTGTTTATTGTAGCATACCTGTGTATTTTGTATTTAATTTACACGCGACAGAAATACTTTGCCAGTTCGATTATTTTGAAGATTGAGAGACACTTCGGTTTAACAAGTAGCGGTTTCTTGTAAAAAGTGGTGTGCCTGATTACATCACACATTACTAAAAGGAGAAACTGATCTGAACTAGCTTAATAGCCTTCCCCACTTTACCTCGATCACTATTTGAAAATTGAAAATTAAACATCCAATTGTCTAGAAATTACTTTTTGTCATGTTTTCAAAGCAGGCGAACCTAACGGTATGTTATCACATATATTGTTTGAATGATTAAGGACAGAAGTTTAATTTAATTTGGAAAACAGAACATCAGAAAATATGACAGAATAATCATGTGGTTTTTTAAAATTCTATTCTGCTTCCTTAACACTGCGAGAACCAAAGGCGTGTGCTAGCCACATCCTACATACAATACCATGTTTAAACTAGCGTACTCGCGAGGTCCCATCATACAATACCAGGTTTTAACTAGCGTACTCGCGAGGTCCCATTTTGTTAAGGACAAGCTCTGAATACAACAGAAGACTCAATAAATCAAACACTGACATCCAGAAAAGGTAAACTTACATACTTTAAGTGCATTTCAATGTCCCGTTAGAAACTTGCTTTCTGTCAAACAGCTTTATCTCTGATTGGAGTATTCTATTGAAATGTGGTTGTTGGTCTTGTTAGCTCACCAGATCACGAAGTGCTCGAGGTGAGTTTTTGTTATCGCCATTTGTTCGTCGTTCGTCGTTCGTGGTTCGTCCATAGGCAACCTTTGCCTTGTTTTAACACTCTACAGGTTTAATATGATCTGTTAAAAACATGGCTTCTATTATTAAGTCTTAAGTAGCATATTCTCAGGCAGGGGCATAGCTTGACTGAAATAAATGTGTAGGCCATATCTATAGGGGTCATGGGGTATGCTCCCCTAGGAAGAAAAATCAGCTAGGTTGACTTTTTGGCGTACAGTTTAGCCCTTTATCCCCCTATTTTTTCTGAAAAATGTGTAGGCCGCGGAAAGGTGACCGATTCGGGGGGGGCCTCGTGTTTATGTGTTTAAAGGTCGTTTATGTAAGACATGTACGTACATAGTTCCATCTATTGATCAGAAGTATGAGGTATGATTAATCCAACACGGAAAGCAATTCAAATGACTTGGATTAAAGATACATGATGTTGTCTTGGATTCAAATAAAGAAGGCAAATGCGTCAATTATGTATACGAAATATAAGGTATTAAATGATGGCAGGCCATTAACATAACCAAGCTATTCATGTTGGTCAGCTTACGATATCGTTAAGTGTCTGGTCATGAATCGAAATACTCCATGTAATAAACATATTATATATATATCCATTCATTTTGTACTTGCGTAGTTATTGGTGTAGTTTTTAGCTAGATCACTGAACGATACCGGTGGTGGAAATTACATTTAAGTAAATTGAGCCATGCTGATAATGTCTAGTGATATTGGGTGCACGAAATACGCTGAGAAAACAAAATAAATAAATCAAGTAATTTTTTTGATGTTTCTTTCGGGTTTAGAGAAGTTTATCACATCTTTGGTCCTTATTTCGTCTGATTCTGATTTCTTGAGAAATAGGCTGAGGAGACCTCGGTTAATAAGCCATACATTATGCATGAGTTGTTTGCCTCAGACGTTTGTAAACCCATAATATTGAAATCGAATAAAGACAGTCAGTGCTATAACTGAATGAAAACATTTGCTTTGTTAGGGGAATATTGCATATTAAAACGGGCTAACTTGATTTCCCAGGTTGCTTTGAACGGTTTTGATAGTTTCGCCAGTATAAATTTCCGCCATTGCGGCATATAAGTTCCGAGCAAATAATATCCTTTTACTTTATAAGCTAACATTATAAAACGCATTGAACTTCGGTGAACACTACACCGTTTTCCCGAAATGGTTTTAATTCTTCCTTTATGTTTTCCTCTGTTAAGAATAACTTGCACAATTTCACTATATTTTATTTTAATCTTAAACTTTATGAAAAGAAATGCTGGATAAAATGCATACGCGATGAAATTGAACTGGATAAAAACAGAGTTTGGGCAATTTAATTAAAGAAGAGAGTCAAAGCGAGAGACAGTTTGAATTACCGCACTTTCTTCCGGTACAAAAAAAAAGAAAAAAAAACATTCGTCAAAGTACAAACACTACAGAATTAGCACTGACGTGGAGATGAACCATCATATTACCCGTCATCGATGTTGATTTAATGTTTGTATGTCAAACAAAGAATTCATCGCATAAACCAAATCCCTGCTAAAATCAGATTCTCCGACCTTATGCGTTTTCAATTGTTGAACGAGAACGGATTGTACTACATTGTTGCATTCTCATGAGGATAAAATGAAGTGTTTACAAGCACATTGAACCCTTAGTTATAGTTCTAAAAAGTTTATCTCCTAAACTTCGGATTACTGATTAAAGAATAATCGACGGCTGTGCGTTCAAACTGATTGATGCCGTTTTCATAACGTGCTGATTGCATCCAAAACACTAAAGCATCTGTAAATGGTAAAGATACCCTTCAAATAAATGTTTATCCTTTCCCACATACAAAAGATCCACAGCAGACGGAAGTATCTAGACAAAACTACGGGATGTACTAATACATGAAAGTATATAACAATTGAAACTATTTTAAAACTGAGAAAATGAAAATTTATGCTCAAGATGAGTAATTTTGTATGTTCAGAAAGCGTCTGCATGTGGAAAATGATAAGGTAAGTTGACTTATGCAATGCAAATGTAATTACAGATATTATATGGTATCTGTAATCCGAGTGTAATTCGAGTGTTGGACTCGCTACCATTAGCTATCACAGTATTATATAAGAATGTGTTTATGACTTAAAATAAGACCAAGTGTATGTTACCTTCTATCTCAGTAAAAAGGACGACTGTCGTTGTACTAAATACGTGCCTAAGTTCATACAGCACTGGATATTCTTGAATAAATTCGTCAGGATAATTTGGGCAATGACGAGCACAAATTAACAATCAGCCTTTTTTTAACAAGTATAAAACTGGATCAATGTCTTTCTGTTTGTCTATATTAATTGTCATATCCTTTGTCATAGGCTACAACAATGCATATTCATACAAATAAGGTACGCATATATGTATCTTCGACCACATCACTCAAATCAGACATTCACTTGTTTAAAATATATCATAACTCAACTAGGTTTCACCAAACTCTTTATAGTGCTCTATTATTTCTCAAATATGGTAACAATAATATTTTGCACAAAGTCAGGATAAGCTTAATATTGTAGAGTAATACGAACATAATTAGTGTATGCTCGTACAGTTGTTTTGCTTTGTCATAACACATACAAGTTATTCCAGACATTTCCTTGCAGACTAGTTTGACGAAGAGATAATATATTGACCTTACTACTTACTATGCAGTAATGACTTCCCCTTCTAGGCGCACACAAGAAGCGTACTGTCAAAATGTCTAAAGCGGCACAAAACACCATACATTCAAGCAACTAATTCATATTGCTACAATAGCTTGTCACCAAACTAGCGAAGGTCAGATTTCTTGTTAAGTATCCCATACGAGTGTTTTAGCTATTTGTGGACTTGGACATGTTTGGCTGAAAAATTACAAAATTAAAATTGAGCATTTTGTGATTGAGCATTTTGTGAGTACAGCTTACAATCTGTGGACTACGTACCAAAGGAAGTGTGCGATGTTGAACAGAGCTGAACATCCAGAAATGCATTTACGCAGGAGCCCCGAGAGCACTCGGTCGTTTATAGACGAGAATGGACACGGTCAACTATTTAATGATTTTCAACATTGCTACAAATGACCCATTGTCATTTATCACAGACCCAATTGTTTTGTGATCGGTGTATGCATAATCAATTTATGTAAATAGTTTAAATATATCTCAGAAAGTTTGAACGTTTGATTAAGATAACATAACTCGGTTATTCTGTCGGGTTCTTCATTTAAAGATAAACGAATGTTTTGTAGCCTTTGTTTCAACACTATGTATTCTATAAATTACATATATAGGTATAGTTACAATATTTAAAAAGTTGTAAAATTACAAAATAAGCTAATAACAACTAATATAAATGTCTTTGTTAGTCTTGAGTCGTCTGTTTGCCTGAAAGCAAGGCAAGTCAAAGAACGATAACTTCCACCATGTACTAAGAAACATAAATATTTAACACAATAGTTCATCTAGTTAACTGACACGTCGTTCGTCCTCTCAACTTCCCCGGGCGCTTTGTGGACCTAAGCACTTCTAAACGATAATACGTATCTGCCACCAAGCTAGTTAATTTCCGTGAACAGAAATCAAGCAGAAATACCGTTCCCCTGAAAGACGACACATTGGTAATACAACGCTTTTACCGATTAATGTTCATCTTGTATTTCATTGGAATACAAATTGATGATGCCTGCTCATGGCCTTCCACGTTGTCCGTATGATCATATGTTACATTGTACATGGTGACTGACCCGATAGGGCTATTTTCGCACGTGTTGAACTCTGCTAAATTAATAATCCTCACAAATTGAAAACGAATCAATATAGTTTCGCACTGTTTTGACTAATAACAGTTGGAATAGTCTATTGGAGTTTAGATCCTGTTTTTTTGTAAAGACAGTTCTGCAGGAGATGAAAACACTGTAGGAAAAATAGAACATTTAGCATTATTCATTGAGAGAAATGTTCCATATGGAATTTAATTGAATCGTCTTTAGAGGATACACTTACAGTTTGAGAGAAAGACGATAAACAATGTGAGCAAAGATCTCATTTACCGAGGTCTCATTAGTTACACGTCTCCCATGATAATTAATGTGTCAGGTCGACCTTAGTTCGAACAGTACCAATTATTCTTACAAACCCGTTCTTTATAAAGCATCACCTTGGTGACAATAATTTGAAGCCAACTTGATGCCCAGATATATTCTTTATTTGACAAAACTCTGGCAATATCGTGTTCAATGAATGATTTGCTTATTTGATGTAATTGTGAACAAATATTTTGTTTGAAAATGCAAAAAAAAACCAATTCATCATCGAAGTGATAGGCTTGCGTTACCGACTGTGCTATCGAGGGTCTACACAAATTGATCATCAGACGATAATGGGAAACCAATTAAGTAGATGTTTGTACAAAAATCCCGTGTTTCAGGAAGCTATTTTCTATCTAGCACCAAAAAAACCTTTTATCTACGTCTGCCCTTTCTCATTTACCAGCGTGACAGAATGGCCCATTCTTAAATACCAGAATAACAAATTCATATGATATGGGAAATTATTTGCTTTAATAAGACATTTAGTGACAGGTTATTCAATTATAATGGACTGTTTATTTTCCAAGAGAGAAATAATATCGATTATCCAGGACGATATAAAACAGACAATTAGAGACTGTTACACCTGTGTTGACCGTCTCCATTTCGTAGTTGCTGGATCGTCTACCGTGAGACCTGCGGTTCAGGGTCGATCATCCGTTGGGTCATACCAAACACTTACAAATGGAAGCAATGGCTTCCCTTGTTTTTATAAGTTATCCCAAAGTATAACTGAAATACTGTTTAACGCGATATAACAGAGAATTCAAACAAAAATACACCTTTGTTGGTTCAAATCTATAATTGATTTCAAAGTTTAAAGATTGAGGCAACGGAATACAAATTTAATGTAATTGAACTGAATTGAGTCAACGAATTTGTGTCGCTATACTTCCTTGCTATGGACCACATTTGAAATTGTATTTGAGTAATATCGAACACAGTTTTCTGTGGAATTCACACAAGTGAACGCTTAGTTTGTTCTGATATATCTACTTCCACATAGAAACAATCTGCAGAAAACGCACGAATATTATCTAGGCATTTATATGGAACATCTCTATAAATGAAAGTGTGTTGTAAAGTAGAAAACATTGTGACAATTTCTAAAACCGTCTGCTGGTGAAGCGTCTTGTTATGGGAAAGGTTTAAGAGGTAGTGATATAACTACCAGCCATAGTACCACATGTAAATGCTGAACATCATTTTCAGCACATTTGAGTACTTTGGTATGACAACGCCTTGAATGTTTAAAAGTTAGATAAGCGTCTCTTTTTAAACGGCTTGCCCATAATGAAGAACGCATGCCCCAAGTTTGAAGATTTGATAAACGCTAATGATTATCATTAATCTATGTTCAACACAGACGTCGGAACAAAATCTGGACATTGGTACAACATTGACCTGTATTTGATACCACAATTTCCTCAAGAGAGTAACTTAACAGTTAGCCTAATTATTCACAGATTAATTATGAATAACAGTATTGAATGGGCTGCGTCGGGCAGCAATGGGTCTTTTGTTTGTATCTGTGAACATTGTAGTCTTGGATGAGATGCCTCATCACGCACCCACTGGTCGTCAATATTTAGATCAATTGTAAACGTAATTTCTGACGAAAAACTAGAAATGTAGCGACACCAGTTTCTGAATTATGTCTCTTTATTGGTTATACATTCAGAGAATATAGACGGGGCCCTTAACATACACGCATATAGCATATACATAAACTATATTCACCAATATCGACCTTTAATGTATCTTTGGCGTAATCTAAGGCAGCATTTATCTATAAAGAAATGGAAGTTTACGTCATTTTCTAGAATAATTTAGTTATACCATGACATCATCTAGAATAATTTAGTTATACCATGACATCATAACACGTATCCATATTCATATGAGCCGTTCCACAAGAAAACCAACATTATGGGCTCTGCATAATGTATCGATCCGTCTCAGGGGGATAGAGGTATATGATTCTTGAAACATAAAATCCACAGGAGGCGAAAAGTGTCTGTCCGGGCAAGCCTGCGCGGCATTAGGCTGATCTGGGTCGATACTTTACGCACTGATAGTTTTCTAGTGGGATGGCTCGTATATCTTACAAATTTGAGGAACATGCATGTCCAGTGGACTCGCGATAACTGGTACTCGACATGAACCAATGATAACTGGATTTGTGCTAAATTAATTTATGTATTGCCAGCTTCGTAAATAATTCATAAACCTTTTATTATGAAAAGCAAGCCAGAAATATAATCATATCAAGACAACAGCACAGCAGCAGTTCTGATGTATCGTATGAGCAATCAAAGCTAATGCTACGCTATTTTAAAGAACGGATCCGTTTCAGAAAAAAAGTTAAACTATATGTTCGAATGATCCAATGTTCGAGTCATAGCGAGTTTCATAATGGTATATATCTAGGTAAAGCGCCGAAAAGTGGTGCTGTGTTATTTGTGATTGGGGGAATTATCCGATGAGTTGTCTAATATCTTAAGAACCATAAACTCAAAAATAGATTGAAACAAAACACACAACCCTTAAAAACGATTGTGCTTTATTTGAAAACTAACTTCGTTGTGAGTTTAAATATCATTTATGATTTTGGTAGTTTCCTTGTTTTAAAAGATACATCTCGACAAAACAAAAACCTTAAACATATCTTGAGCACTTGTATGTGTTGTTTCTTTCAACCAATAGATGTACAAACATACTTGAATATAAACAATTTTGTTCACGGTTAATGCATCTTACTGCACATTAATTTCAAATAGTTTCGAGGTTGAAATTACACTGTGTCGGAAAAAGGGATGAAACAAAATAATAAAACAGATCAATGAGCTGATTTCCATAGCGATTACATCAAAATGCTCTTTCGTCCTGAAATTTTAAGTTTACATCAGAATCATATATTGGGCTTTCTATCTTAGAGAATGTGCTTTGAAAGGACTCAAATAGTATCGTCATGCGAGTGTTGTCTCTGCGTCCATTCAGTCTGACAAAAGCGTTCACTGTCTGTCTACACGTACTACAGTACTACATGCATCAATGTACGCACCAATTAGATATATAGCCCCAATAATTGTTCTCCACCATAACTTAAAATTGGCAAACAGGGGAGTCACGATGCCGAATATCTCCAGACACGAATCTTTGCCATTGTATGTAAGTCATTGGTAGCGACAACTTGAATTTTAAACCGTCTAGTCTATGTGCTGACTCGTACATGATACTGATCGTGGTCGACACCATTGTCTAAATTTGTATTAAGATGCATTTACCTAGATATTTGCACATTTTATATATTGTTTGTAAGGGTTGATTTTATTATCTCAAGATTTGTTAAAGATGTCTGCCTGACTATATGAGTAATATATATATATATTGTGAATAAGAGCTATAAGGATTGCTCGTATCATATACGCTAGCTTATCGTGGTATTAAACTGTTTGGCTTATTATTGGTATTTCCCTTAAGATTTCAAAATTAATTGGTGTACATACTTCCAAAGCATATACCAGTTAATGTGTATATGCGTCTATTACCTGATTTTCACAGAAAACATTTTCAAGACTAAACCTAGAAATGTAACCCTACGTGTAAAAATAAAGCGCCCTTCTTTCTCACCTCAGTACAGTTGTGATGCAGTAATAGATATGCGTCAATGCCGTGTTTTGTCTAACGAAGCTAAGTTAATTTGGCTCTGGTTTGGTACAGAGTCACACCATTCGACCTTGGAATGTTTTGACAATAATGATATTGTCGATCGAAATACATAGACACAATTTGAATGATCCGTCCTGAAGCATCTCCGCTAGCCAAGAGTACTTATGCGATTGTTTGATTAAGCACTATTGGTCTGGGAAGATGCTTTCATAATGCGTGTTGGACTAGATGTAGATCAGAGGTAATATAAATAAGTCTATTCGGAGAAACAGGCTGATTTAGTTATTAACTGATAATCAACCTCCACAAGTAGGTTGTCCTGTGACAATGCCTGCATGCAAAATAATAATATCTTTTATTTATGTGTGCCATGCATTATGAATTGTGTTCAAAACTTAAAAGTTACTTTAAAGTAAATATAAGTCTATCAAGTAAGTCCGACTTGATAGCGTAGTCGACGAGGGCTATCAATCAGGGGGCAATGAGTTCAAATTTCGGCTCAGCCATTCATTCGTTCCGATGATTGACAACAAATATTTTAATCAGCCGCATACATTTTCCACCAATGGTCTGACAATCTACGTAAGATCGTAGCTAGTTGCTTAGGAAGACTGCTGTGTGGAATACTGGTTCGAGAGGGAAAGGAAACTTACGAGTGGATGAACTCAACGCTGTGATATAACGGAAAATCTATTGCAAATGCCTCTAAAATGTAATCAATATTATCGTCTACCAATTACTTTTTTTGTAGTTTTATACACAAAGGCTTATCACTTGTTTAATGACATATTACTGTTCTACGAAATGTGGTAAACTATGCAGTAAACCACCAGACAAATTGAATAGATATAAACGGTCAATTTGCATCAACGTATAATAGGGAACCTATTTGGATGAAGAATTCTTGCCAATATAGCAAATCCAAAGATAGACAGAGAATAAACTCGAAACGATGGCAAAGGGCTCTTACACAAGACAGAAATATATTCTTATTTACAATAAACAATCCGCATAATATCATACCGACTAACGGGTTCACTAAATAGTTATACAGAATAGTTGAAACTCAAGATAATTGTGTAGGTCAGCAATATTCTCTGCAAGCATGTTATTTGAATTAGACTTCAAAAATCATTTATTTGCTATGCCACGACTCATATTATGGAGTTCCAACTCAGACTCGACCATTTATACATTCCCATAATCATGCGTCATTTGCCGCCCACCATTGTGGTTAGAAGTATGTTTAGAAAAGCAGCCGTATGCCGTGGAATATCGTTTATATTGCGTAGGACAGGTGCGGAAAGAACAATACAGTTTAGGTGAACTAGTTATCGTGATGCAACAGGAATACCGTTAAAAACAGTCTTATAATAACAATATTGAGCCCTCCCACGAGAAAACCAACATTGTGGACTATGTGTAAAGTATCGACCCGGACCAGCCTAAGCATGCCGCGCAGGCTAATCCGGGAAGGAACTTTATGTTTCAGGAATCATTACGCTATATCTCTGTACCCCTGAGATGGTATGTGACGGCCCGGATAAGCCTGCGCGTTTACGCAGGCTGATCTGGGTCGATACTTTACGCAGAGTCCATAATGTTGGTTTTTTCATGGGACGGCTCAAATTAACAACGGACTTGGCTATATAAATTAAGTCACATTATGACAATAGATTCCCGGATATTTGCGATCAGTTCTGAACAGCACCGTTAGTACGTAAGTCCATAAACAGTTAAGGACATTATAGTAAATATCCTTAACATTCACCAATCAAGTATATTCCTAGTATCACTCAACTTCTTAGAAATGCAGCTAGTAAGTTAGACACTGATTCTATTTTTGGAGTTGGCCTGTCTTCATTCCATTATATTGTATGTGGCATTTAATGGTGTAAGGTTTATTGTCATGACATAATACGATATTGAAATACAATTGAATTTTCAGCATATGCGATATTTAAAATTAATCCTTAGCTAAAAAATTCAAACCATACATATTGATAAGTAGGTGACTTGTAATGAAACTGCTTTTAGATATAATCACATTAAGCTCAATCATTAAATATTTAGGTAAAAAAATACTCTGCTGTGTGTGTTCTTTATTCTTCGTTCGGATGTTTCTTTTTATGTTCGGAACGAAACCTTAAATATGGTAATTATTTTGCGCATGGATTATATATGATAACCAGCACAGCATGAACGATTAAATAATGTCTTGTAAAAACCTTAATATCTTAACTCACACGAAAGCAGGACATTTAAAACAGATCGGTGGATTCCTTTTATCAAGTTTGTTATTTAGATCAAAAACTTTTCGGTTAAATGGGCTACTGTAAACTCTTTTTATTGTCTCGTCAATCTCAAATCATTGAAGGTAAAATATCTAACTGTAGTGCTCTACGCAAACAATAGCTTACTAGGACTAGTTAATATTACCATCGCCATACTTATATATCATCAATTAATTATACTCCCAAAAGTTGTCCTAAGTTGGACGCATTTAATTGGTTTATGACGCATTCATAACGCGCTTAAAACAAGATGCCTAAAAGCTTTGGAAATCGATTGGAGGAGAGAAATGTTAAGCCTTTTTCTAAAAAATATTTTCTATGAGTCAATATGTCAATATATACTTAACTAGTATGCTCAAGGCGAGTTATTGTGATCGCCTTTTGTCCGGCGTCCGTCGTGCGTCAACTTCTTCTCCTCAGTAACCAGTGGGTCAATTTGGGATGAAACTTCACAGAAAGCATTCTCTCATTGTCCTCACCAGATTTCCTTCAAATTGTTGAGATCCATGCAGAATTCTGGTTTCCATGGTAACGAAATGAAAAGAAACCTTCAAAATTCTTCTTCTCCCAAACTGGTTGACAGATTTTCAAATAATTTTGTAGAAATGTTCCTTGGATGACCCTCTATCAGATGCCTTCAATGGCTATAGAGAAAACTTAAAAAATCTTCTTCTCCGAAAGTGTCAGGCTGATTTTCAAATAATTTTGTAGAAATGTTCCTTAAGTGACACACTTTCAGATTCCTTCAAGCCATGTTGATTGGTCGAAAAACATGGCCGCCAGTGGGCAGGGCTATTTTGCATTATATGGCTATAGTGAAAGCTTAAAAAATCTTCTCCTCCAAAAATGTCAGGCCGATTTTCAAATAATTTTGTAGAAATGTTCCTAGGGTGACCCTCTATCAGATTCCTTCAAGCCAAGTTGATTGGTCGGAAACTATGGCCGCAAGGGGCGGGGCTTATATAGCTAAAGTAATAAAATAAAAATCAGGTGAGCGATCCAGGGCCATCATCGCCCTCTTGTATTAAATGAACCTGTCTCTTGATTTTAGTATTACAATGTTCCCGGGTAAATCCGGTCTTAGTTTAATAGGTCTGCATCCAGAATTCAGTATCAAAATGTCCCCGGATAAATCCGGTCTTAGTTTAATAGGACTGTCTCCCGATTTTTGAGTTACCATTTCCCGGGGTAAATCAATTGTTTGGTAAATTAGAGTGTCTCATGAATTTTCTTCTCAACTTTCCTGGATTTATCCGGTGTTTAATTCATACATTGCGGGTAAACTGAAAGCATTCAAGATTAATTTTGAAAATTTTATCTACATCGATGTAACTGTTATAAACAGCTTTTTGAAAACAATTTAGAGAAAGGGGGACTGATCTGAACAAGCAATTTAATCTCTTTCCAGTTAACTTCCATCTCTGTTTGAAAATCAAAATTTAAACATCCATTTGTCAAGATATTATATCATGTTTTCAAGGCTGGCGAATTTAAGGGTATGGTATCACAAATATTGTTTGAATGATCAAGAACACCAGTCAAATTTAACAATGAAAAAAGAACCTATGACATAATAACTAAATAAAATTAAACATGCCTTATCTAAATATACTCACCCCCCCCCCCCCCCCCCCCCCCTCCAATAAAGTTCCGCCACTCCCCACTTAAATCAAGGAAAGTATACTTACATACTTAAAGTGCACTTTAATGTCTCGCTAGAAACTTGCTTTCTGTCAAACAGACTTATCTCTGATTAGATTATTATGTTGAAACGTGGTTGTTAGTCTTGATAGTTTTGTTGTGTTAAATGGTCGCTTTTGTAATACAATTCATAGTTTCAACTATTGATCAGAGTTGCGGACTGTTGTCAATGCAACACTGATACAAGCACGGAAAGTAACGATCATGATGTTGTCTTATATTGAAATGACGAAGGCAAATGTGCCAATAATGAGTCAAAATATAGCTATAGGTACACAATGATAGCAGGCCTTTACAATAACAAGTTATTCCTGTTTTTCATCTTACGATGTCTTAAACTGTCTGCTCATACATCGAAATACGCCATGTAATAATTATTAAGAATGTTTTAAAATATTATATATATATTCCAGGTTATATTATATATATCCATAAATTATATACTTTAGTACTTGTTGATGTAGTTTTTATGCATGATCACTTGATATTACTGGTTAAATTAATTGAACCATACTACTAATGTGTAGTCATAAAGGATCCTGTACTAAATACGCTGAAAATGAAATCAAATAATTCAAGAATTTTGTTAACATTGCCTTCCGAGTTTTAAGAGGTATACCAAATCATGGCGTGTGTTTCGTCTGTGTGCGTTAAATACCGTAAATTGTTTGTATTTTAGATAATTTACACAATCTGAGAAAAAAGAAGTTTTATCCGATTTCTTGAGAAATAGTCTGAGGAAACATGGGTTAATAATCCATGCATTATGCATGAGTTGTTGCCTTCAGACGTTTTTAAACCCATAATATTGAAATCGAATAAAGACAGTCAGTGATATAACTGAATGAAAATATTTGCTTTGTTAGGGGAATATTGCATATTAAAACTGGCTAACCTGATTTCCCAGGTTGCTTTGAACTGTTTTGATGGTTTCCTCAATACAAATTTACACCATTGCGGCATATGAATTCTGAACAACATTATAGCCACTCCGATCCGTTTATTTTTATTAGCTTTCATTTTAAAAAAACTTTCATCTTCGGTGTACCGTTCTCCCGAAATGTTTATTTTTGTCTATTTCCTCTTTGCCATGTTGTTACATTGTTGCACATTGATTGTACTATTTCACCATGTTTTTTTTTAATCTTTAACTTAATGAAAAGAAATTGTCGAGGAAAATGCATACGCGATGAAATTGAATTGGATAAAAACCGAGTCTAGGCAATTTAATAAAAGTAGAGGGCAAAAGCTAGAGACAGTTTGAACTAGAAATATCACTGAAGGTGATAAATAGCCCCAAAACAGCACCTTGACTCAAAATATGGCTTCCGACTGACCAACAAAAGGGCCATAACTCTGTAAAGTAACATGCAATTGTAAAATCTTTATGATTTGCACATCTCCTCTTGGTATACTATAGACGCTTCATGTAAAATGTTATTGAATTCCACCAAGTGGTTTGTAAGAAATAGGCCAGACAAAATATGGCTTCGGACAAAATATGACCAACAACTTAATAAGTAAAAGGGCCATAACTCTGTAAAATAACATGCAATTGAAAGACCTTTAGGGTATGCACATCTCCTCTTGGTATAGAAGCTTCATGTAAATTGTTATTGAATTCCACCCAGTGGTTTGTAAGAAATAGGCCGGACAAAATATGACCAACAACTTTATAAGTAAAAGGGCCATAACTCTGTAAAATATCATGCAATTGTAACCCCTTTACGATATGCACATCTCCTCTTGGTATAAAAGCTTCATGTAAAATGTTATTGAATTCCACCCAGTGGTTTGTAAGAAATAGGCCGGACAAAATATGGACAAAATATGACCAACAACTTAATAAGTAAAAGGGCCATAACTCTGTAAAATATTATGCAATTGTAACCCCTTTAGGATATGCACATCTCCTCTTGATATAAAAGCTTCATGTAACATTTTATTGAATTCCACCCAGTGGTTTGTAAGAAATATGCCGGACAAAATATGGCTTCCGACCGACCGACCGACCGACCAACCGACCGACCGACCGACCGATATAGGTGACTCCTATATACCCCCCCAAAACTTTGTTTTTTGGGGGTATAATTACCGCAAATATAAAGATGTGCTTTCGTCCCAGTACAAAAAAAAAAAAAAGAAAAAAAAGAATTGGCACTGACGTGGAAATGAGCCATCATAATACCCGTCATCGATGTTGATTTCATGTTTATATTTCAAATAAAGTTTTCTTTGCATACACAAATATCCCGCTGGAATCAGTTTCTCAGACCATATACGTTTTCAAATGCTGAACGAGAATTGATTGCATATTGTTGCATTCCTTTGAGGATACAATGACGTGTCTACAAGCACATTGAACCCTAAGTTATACATTCTAAAAAGTTTACCTCTTTGAACCCTACGTTATATATTGTAAAAAGTTTACCTCCAATAGACATTGTCTGTGACTTACTGGCTAAAGAATGTTCGACGGTTTTGTGTGAACACTGGTGATTACGTACTTGCGTCCTAAACACTATAGCAAACTATAAATGGTAACGTTCAATTTCAAATAACGGTTTATCCTTTCCCACATACAACACATCTGCAGCAGAAGGAAGTATCTAGGCAGTATTTTGAAATAACCATATAAATTAAAGAATAATAGTATTGAAAAGATTTGAAAGCTTTGTGACAAAATGAGAAATTGCTCAATATCAGTAATTTCTTATGTTGTCATCATGTTTTGAAAATTCGTTTATGGAATAAGTTAGTCAAGTGGTGCATTTTTTATTTTGATGCGTGATTCCTTGAAATGGCAACACTAAAATAGAAAGACACGTGACTATGTTGATGCGTAAGTCTCGTTAACGTAGTAAACCTCGTTAGTAATTATATTTGGTGTACGAAGCCCGTATACCATCATAGCATTAATGTTCAGGGACATTCCAGTTTTACAAAATTCTAACAAGAAAGTCACTTTAATTTATTTGTCACATATGCAATTACTTGATCAGAATACAGTCAGTGAAAAAATGCTATTCTACAACTGTTTAACAACCCCTAACCTGATATAAGCGACCGTGAACTTCATTTGCTTAGTGTATTAATAGTTAATACACATCCATAAACAACATTTGCTAAGCGTATTAATACACGAGCATAAACAACATTAGTTTTGCTTCGCGTATTTATACACTACCCTAAACAGCATTTGCTTAGCGTATTAATACACGACCGTAAACAACATTTGCTTAGCGTATTAATAAACTATCTTAAACGACATTTGCTTAGCGTTTTAATATACGACTTTTAACCTTTTAACCTTTATTGCGAACAATGCAGCAAAGGTTTAGACTAATCTTGGTCTACATTGTTCGCTTCACATGTAAACTTTTAAGCAAGACCTAGGCCATGAATATGTAAGTAATATACAAAAGCAAGAGTTGTGACATCGGTTGCAGGATTTCAGCAGGATAAGACTTAAGGTGAAAAATAATCCAAATAATCCAAACAAATCCAAATTACCACTGTCGAACAGCCTTATCTGTGATTGGATTATTCTATTGAAACGTGGTTATTAATCTTGATTGTTATAGTTGTATGTGTCCACTAGTCGTTTATGTAAGACAAGTACATAGTTTCATATATTGATCAGAAGTCTGGGGTATAGTTAGTCCAACACGGAAAGCAATTCAAATGACGTAGATTAACAATACATGGCGTTGTCTTGGATCACAACGAAGAAGGCAAATGTGTCAATTATGTATGAAATATATAAGGTTATAGGTTTTAAATGATGGCAGGCCTTTAAAATAACCAAGTTATTCCTGTTTGCCAGTTTATGATATCTTAAAGTGTTTGCTTATAAATCGAAATACTCAATGTAATAATAATATTATATAAATATATATATATATATATATATATATCCATTAATTGTGTACTTGCGTAGTTATTGGTGTACATTTGTGTAGTTTTGAAGCTAGATCAATGGACGATTCTGGTAGTGGAAATTAAATTTAAGTAAATTGAGCCATGCTGATAATGTGTAGTAATATTGGGTGCACGAAATACATTGAGAAAGCAAAACAAATAATTCAAATCATTTTGTTGATATTTCTTTCGGGTTTAATGGTGTTCACTAAATCTTTGGCAATTATTTCGTCTGTGTACGTGTAATTCCTTAAATTGGTTGTATTTCAGATACTTTATACATTCTGAGAAAAAACGTTTGTAAACTCATAATATTGAAATCGAATAAAGATATTCAGTGCTAAAACTGAATGAAAACATTTGCTTTGTTAGGGGAATATTGCATATTAAAAAGGGCTAACTTGATTTCCCAGGTTGCTTTGAACGGTTTTGATAGTTTCGCCAGTATAAATTTCCGCCATTGCGGCATATAAATTCTGAACAAATAATATCTTCTAACCTTAATTAGCTAACATTATAGAACGCACTGCACTTTGGTGAACAATACACCGTTTTCTCGAAATGGTTTTAATTCTTCCTTTGTTATGTTTTACTCTGTTAAGAATAACTTGTACTATTTTACCATATTAGAATTTTCATCTTAAACTTTATGAAAAGAAATGCTGGATAAAAAGCATACGCGATGAAATTGAATTGGATTAAAACAGAGTCTGGGCAATTTAATTAAAGTAGAGGGCCAAAGCTAGAGACAGTTTAAATAAACCGCAAATATGAAGATGTGCTTCGTCCCAGTACACAAAAAAATCCACACACTTGGCACAGACGTGGAAATGAGCCATCACATTACCCGTAATCGATGTTGAGTTCATGTTTGTATTTCAAATAAAGTATTCATGGCATAAACCAAATCCCCGCTAAAATAAGATTCTCCGTCCATATACGTTTTCGATTGTTGAACGAGAATTGATTGTACATTGTTGCTTTCGTATGAGGATACAATGTGATGTCTACAACCACATTGAAAAGTGTATCTCCTAAAGACCTTGTCTGTGACTTCGGATTACTGACTTAAGAATAATCGACGGCTGTGTATTAACACTGATTGGTGCCATTCTTATAACGTGCTGATGGCGTCCAAAACTCTAAAACAACTGAAATGGTAAAGATACACTTCAAATAAATGTTTATCCTTTCCCACATACAACACATGAACAATGGGATACACTTATAAATGAAAGTATTATAACTATTGAAAATATTTTAAACTGACAAAAGAAAAATATCATTATGAGTAATTTTGAAAGTTCAGAAAGCGTCTGCATTATAAGGTTAGTTAACTTGTGCAATGAAAATGTAATCTAAATGTAATTCGAGCGTTGGACCCCCCTACCATTAGCTATCACAGTGTTATGTAAGAATGTGTTCATGACTGTAAATTAGACCAAGTGTATCTTACACTCAATCTCAGTATACAGGACAGGGTGACTAACGTTGTAATAAGTACGTGCCTAAGTTCATACATCACTAGAAAACCTTTAATAAATTCTTTAGGATAGTTTGGGCCATGACGCGTATAAATTAACAATCAGCTTTTTCTTTAACAAGTATAGTATATAACTGGATCAATGTCTTTCTTTTAGTCTATATTAATTGTCATATCCTTTATCATAAGTTACATCAATGCATTTTCATACAAATTAGGTACGCATATATGTTTCTTCGATCAAATCACTCAAAATCAAAATAGTTCTTACATATGGTAACGATAATGTTTTGCACCAAGTCAGGATAAGCTTAATATTGTAGAGTAATACGAACATAATTAGTGTATGCTCGTACAGTTGTTTGGCTTTGTCATAACACATAAACGATATTCCCGAAATGTCCATGCTGACGAACAGAGCATATATTGATCTTACTACTTACTATGCAGTAATGACTTTCACCCCTAGGCGCTCAGCAGTGTGAGGTTAACCTTATGATTGACTCGCTATTGTCTGGATATACTTACCATAAGTACTGGTAACTTACACAAGAAGCGCACTGATATAACTGACACAATGTGTAAAGCGGCATAAAACAAATCAAGCAAAGAATTCATATTGCTACAATAGCTTGTTGCCAAACTAGCGAAGGTCAGATTTCTTGTTAAGTTGGCCATACGAGTGTGTTAGCCATTTATTGCCTTGGACGTGTTTGACTGAAAATTACAAAATTACAATCAAGCCTTTTGTGATACCTAACGAGTACAGCTTACATTCTCCGCACAGAAATAGACGAAAATGGACACGATCAACTATTTAAAGATTTCCAACATTGTTAAAAATGACCCATTGTCATTTATCACAGACCAAATTGTTTTATGATCGGTGTATGCATAATCAATTTATGTAAATAGTTTCAACATATCTCAGAATGTTTGAACGTTTGATTAATAACATATATCGGATATTCTGTCGGGTTCTTCATCGGGCTGAACATTTAAAGATACAAGAATGTTATATAGCCTTGGTTTCAACACTGTGCATTCTATAAATTACATACGTAAGTAATTTCATTATGTTAAAAGTTGTGAAATTAAAGAATAAACTAACAACTAATATAAATCTTTTTGTAAGGCTTTAGTCGTCTGTTTGTCTGAAAGCAAGGTAAGTCAAAGAAAGATCACTTCCACCATGTAATAAAAAATATAAATAGTTTAACACAATAGTTCATTTAGTTAACTGACACGTCGTTCGTCCTCTCAACTTCTCCGGGCGCCTTGTGGACCTAAGCACTTCTAAACGATAATTCGTATCTGCCATCAAGCTAGTTAATTCCGTGAACAGAAATCAAGCAGAAATACTGTCCCTCTGAAAGATGACAAATTGGTAATACAACGCTTTTTACCGATTTATGTTAATTTTGTATTTCATTGGAATACAAATTCATGTCAATGATGCCTGCTCATGGTATTCCAACGGTGTCCGTATGATAATAAATATTGAATAGAGTTGAAAACAGAATGGCAAAAGGAGAAATTGCTCATTATATCAAATGTCGTCTGCTGCAAACTTAATATATTTCTAGCAATTGTTCAGGTCAATTATTACCCAACTGCAATCGATCAGTGTCTACTTCTTATCATTATTTACAATATCAATTTCTATTTTAAGTTCTGCTTTCAATTGTGCGAATTATGATAAGACGCTGTGATGGCTGGTTCTATATGGAATTTAGTTGATTTGTCTTTCGAGGCTACACTTACAGTTTGAGAGAAAGACGATAAACAATCTCAGTTACCGAGGTCTCATTAGTTACACGTCTCCCATGATAATTAATGTGTCAGGTTGACCTTAGTTCGAACAGTACCAATTATTCTTACACACCCGTTCTTTATAAAGCATTAACTTGGCGACAGTTATTTGATGCCAACTTGGTGCCTAGAAATATTCTTTATTGACAAAACACTGGCAATATCGTGTTAAATGAATGATTTTCATATTTGGTGTAATTGTGAATTTGAAAATGTAAAAAAAACACCGATTCACCATCAAATTTATAGTCTTGCGTTACCGACTGAGCTATCGAGGCTTAACACAAATTGATCAGACGATAATGGAAAGCCTATTTAGTAGTTAGTTGTTTGTAAACAAAAATCCCGTGTTTCAAGAAGCTTTTTTCCATCTAGCACCAAACATCCCTATTATCTACGTCTGCCCATCCTCATTTAACAGCGTGACCATTCTTAAATTTTCAGAATAACAAATTCATTTAATATGGGAAGTTATTTGCTTTAATAAGAAACTTAGTGACAGGTAATTCAATTCTAATGAACTGTTTATCTTCCAAGAGAGAATTAATATCGATTTTTCTGGACGGTATAAAACAGACAATTAGAGACTGTTACCCCTGTGTTGACCGTTTCCATTTCGTAGTGGTTGGATCTTCTACCGTGGGACCTGGAGTTCAGGGTCGATCATCCGTTGGGTCATACCAAACACTTACAAATGGTAGCAATGGCTCTCTCTTTTTAGATCACCTGAGCCGAAGGGTCAAGGTGAGCTATTCTGATCACTTTTTGTCCGTCGTCCGTCCGGCGTTAACTTTTAGCTTTAAACATCATCTCCTCCCAAACTCCAAGGACAATTTCCGTGAAACATCACAGGACTGTTCCTCTGGTTGGCCTCTTTCAAAGTTGTTCAAAGATTTAAATTCCATTGAGAACTTTGGTTGCTGCGGCATCAGAAAGGGGGCAAAAGGTCCAAACTTTAAAATCTTCTCCTCCGAATCTGCCTGTCAGATTCAAATATAATTTGGTAGAAATGTTCATTGGGTGACCCTCTATAAAAATTGTTCAAGCCATACTGATTGGTCGAAAAGCATGGCAGTCAGGCGGCATCAAAAAAGGGGCAAAATGACAAAATTTGAAAATTCCATTTTTATGCAAATGCGTGTCTGATTTTACTAAAATATAATACGAATCTTACTGTAATGATCCTCTATTTAATTTGTTTAAGCCGTTTTGATTGGTTACACAATCATAGCAACCAGGCGTCATCACAAAAGGGGTAAATTGAACTTTTAGCTACAAATGACAACCATCTCCTACCATTCCAATAGACCAATTACCACAAAACATCACAGGAATGTTCCTTTGGTGGTCCTCTTTCAAAATTGTTCAAAGATTAAAATTCCAATGAGAACTTTAGTTGCTGCGGCATCAGAAAGGGGACAAAATGTCCAAACTTTAAAAATCTTCTCCTCCGAATCTGCCTGTCAGATTCAAATATAATTTGGTAGAAATGTTCCTTGTGTGACCTTCTATAAAAATTGTTCAAGCCATACTGATTGGTCGAAAACATGGCAGTCAGGCGGCATCAGAAAAGGGGCAAAATGACAAAATTTGAAAATTCCATTTTTATGAAAGTGTTTGTCTGATTTTAAGAAAATATAATATGAATCTTACTGTAATGATCCTCTATTTAATTTGTTTAAGCCGTTTTGATTGGTTACACAATCATATCAACCAGGCGTCATCACAAAAAGGGTAAATTGAACTTTTAGCTACAAATGACAACCAACTCCTACCATTCCAATATACCAATTTCCACAAAACATCACAAGAATGTTCCTTTGGTGGTCCTCTTTCAAAATTGTTCAAAGATTTAAATTCTATTGAGAACTTTGGTTGCTGCGGCATCAGAAAGTGAGAAAAATACCCAAATTTTAAAATCCTTTTCCTCCATAATCTACTTGTGCGATTGCAAGATAATTTGGTAGAAATGTTTCTTAAGTGACCCTTTAAATAAACTGTTGAAGCCATATTGATTTCGTTGAAAAACAGGGCAGCAAGGCGGCATCAGGAAAGGTGCAAAATGACAAAAACTTTATAATTCCATTCTTATTAAAGTTCTTGTTAGATTTCTAGATATAAATGGCCTTTACTGATAAGCTGTTTCTTGAGAAGTGTCCACTACTTTCAGTTTCATTTGCACTCCCTGATAACATTTTCCAGATATTTGCAGTTAAATATTTGCTACTAATTTACTATCAATTAGGTGATCGATTTAGGGCCATCTTGGCCCTCTTGATTTGGCTTGTCAGGGTTGCGGGGATAGCATTACGACTGATGTATCGCTTCCAGGATATATACAACTGGTTTATTGGTAAATTACCCCCAAAGTATAACTGAAGTGCTGTTTAACGTGGTATAAAAAACAATTCAAACAAAAATACAAGATTGAGGTCAACAGAATAAAAATTAAATGTAATTGAACTGAATTGAGTCAACGAAATTGTGTCGCTATGCTTGATTGCTATGGACAGCATTTGAAATTGTATTTGAGTAATATCGAACACAGTTTTCTGTGGAATTCACACATGTGATCGCTTAGTTTGTTCTGATATCTGCTTCCAAATAGAAACAATCTGCAGAAAACGCATAAACATCATCTAGGCAATTATATAGAACATCTCTATAAATGAAAGTGTGATCATGGCGAACAGTAGCAAACATTGTGACAATAGGAAAAATTGCGATCATGTTTTCTTAAACCTTATGCTGGTGAAGCGTCTACTTATGGGAAGGGTTAAAAGGTAATGCTATACCTACTAGCCTTAGTACCACAGGTAAATGCTGAATTCCATGTACAGCACATTTGAGCACTTTGGTATGACAACGCATTGCATGTTTAAAAGTTAGATAACTTAAGCCTCTCTCTTTAAACGGCTTGCCCACAATGATGTACGCATACCCCAAGTTCGAAGATTTGATAAAGGCTAATGATTATCATTAATATATGTTCAACACAGACGTCGGAACAACATCCAGACATTGGTACAACATTGACCTGTAACAGTTATCCTAATTATTCACGGATTAATTATGAATAACAGTATTCAATGGGCTGCGTCGGGCAGCAATGGATCTTTTTGTTTGCATCTGTGAACATTGTAGTCTTGGATGAAATGCCTCATCACGTACCCACTGGTCGTCAATATTTAGATCAATTTTAAACGTAAGCGCCACTTATTTTAAGATTATATCCCTGTATTGGTTTATCGAATTTTAATGTACCTTTGGCGTAAACCAAGTCGGCAATTATTTAAAGAAAAACGTCATTTTCAACAATATTTTAGTTATACCATGACATCATTACACTTATCCACATTTATATGAGCCGTTACACGAGAAAACCAACATTATGGGCTCTGCGTAATGTATCGACACGGAACAGTCCGCGCAGGTTGATCCGGGCCGCCTTTTTAAAGAACGGATCCTTTTCAAAAAATAGTTCCGGTGTTAAACTGTATGTTCGAATGATCCAATGTTCGAAACATGGCGAGTTCGCTGAATTTCATAATGGTATATATCTGTGCTGTGTTATATATGATAAAGAGAATTATCCGATGACTTGTCTAATATTTTAAAAGCCATCAACTCAAAGATAGATTGAAACAAAACACGCAACCCTTCAAAACGATTGTGCTTTATTTGAAAACTAATTTCGTTGTGAGCTTTAATATCAGTTTATGATTTTGGTTTCTTCTTTTCAAAGATACATCTCGATCAAACAAAAACCTATGAAAATATCTTGAGCACATATATATGTCTCGTTTCTTGCCACCAATTAATGTA
Source organism: Serripes groenlandicus (assembly GCA_031761405.1). Taxonomy (NCBI): domain Eukaryota; kingdom Metazoa; phylum Mollusca; class Bivalvia; order Cardiida; family Cardiidae; genus Serripes; species Serripes groenlandicus. The sequence goes on from JASEVX010000001.1 coordinate 87,549,548, forward strand.
CAAACATACTTGAATAGAAACAATTTTGTTCACGGTTAATGCATCTTATTACACATTAGTTTCGAATAGTTTCGAGGTTGAAATAAAGTGGTTTCCACTGTGTCGGAACAAGGGATGAAACAAAATAATAAAACAAATCAATGAGATGATTTCCATAGCGATTACATCTGTATGCTTTTTCGTCCTGACATTTTGAATTTACATCAGAATCATATATTGGGAATGTGTTTTGAAAGGACTCAAATAGTATCGTCATGCGATTACTGTTTCTGCGTCCACACAGTCTGACAAAAGCATGCACTGTCTGTCTACATGTACTACAGTACTACATGCAACAATTTACACACTAACTAGATATATGGCCCTAATATTTATTCTCCAACATAACATTAAATTGAAAAACAGGAAAGTCACGAAGCCGAAATATCAAGACACGACTCTTCGCCATTGTATGTAAGTCAATGGTAGCGACAACTTGAATTTTAAACCTTGTGGACCATGTGCTGACTCGTACATGATACTGATCTTGGTCGACACTATTGTTTCAATTTGTATAAAGATGCATTTACTTAGAAACTAGCACATTTTATATGCATTTTACGGGTGGATTTTATTATCTCAAGATTTGTTGAAAATGGCTGTCTGACTATATGAATAAAATATATATTATGAATAAGAACTATAAGGATATGCTCATATCGTATAAGTTAACTTATTGTGGTATTAAAATGTTCTTTATCAATATATTCGGTTTAATATTGGTTTTCCCCTTATATTTCAAATTGCATTTGTGTACAGATAACAGTTAATGTGTACATGCTTCTTTTTCCTAATTTTCACAGATAACATTTTCAAAACAAACTTCCATGTGTAATTGGCGATCAGTGCATATTTAAGTCATATCAATATACGCAGGCAGATCCGGATCTAGACAAAGGCTTTAATGTCTGTTTTTAAAGAGCACGGTTCAATGCTGTAATCATTGAGTATGCGTCCATTCTGATTATTTATAAATTCGAGACAACAAGGAAAATGTTTAGAATGGTGAAAAAACGATTGATTGATTGGTTGGGGTTTTACGGCGTTTTCATCCATTTGCCAGTCATATCAAGTCGGCCAGTTCACCTACACATGTGTTTCCTGACTTTCTCACACCAGTACTCCACACAACTTTTTTTCCAAGCAACTGCCTGCTTTTACACATTGACCGTTAGGCCATTGGTGGAAGATAAATGACGCTTGTCACAGTGCCTTTTGTGAAACGTCGGAAAGAATGTTGGCCGAGCTGGGGTTCGAATTCACAACCCCTGGATTGACAGCTATCGTCGCTACCGACTGGGCTACATTGGCTGTGCTGTAAAAACGATGTGCGCACAATGTCTGGATACATGAAATACAATTATAGCTGATACGTCTGTCAAAACCTAGAAATGTAACCCTACTTGAAGAAGTAAAGCAATTCATTCGTTCCGATGATTGACAAAAATCATTTTGATTAGCCTCATACGTTTTCCACCAATGGTCTGACAATCTACGTAAGATCATAGCTACTTGCTTGGGAAGACTGCTGTGTGGAATACTGGTTCGAGAGGGAAAGGAAACTTACGATTGTATGAACTCAACGATGTGATATAACGGAAAATCTATTGCAAATGCCTCTAAAATGTAATCAATATTATCGTCTACCAATTCCGTTTTTTGTAGTTTTATACACAAAGGCTTATCACTTGTTTAATGACATATTACTTTTCTACGAAATGTGGTAAACTATGCAATAAACCACCAGACGAATTGAAAAGATATAAACCGTCAATTTGCATCAACGTATAATAGGGAACCTATTTGGATGAATAATTCTTGCCAATATAGCAAATCCAAAGATAGACAGAGAATAATCTCGAAACGATTGCAAAGGGCACTTTCACAAGACAGAAATATTTTCTTATTTACAATAAACAATCCGCATAACATCATACCGACTAACGGGTTCACTAGATAGTTAATAAAGAATAGTTGAAACTCAATTTTATTGTTTAGGTCACCAATATTCTCTGCAAGCATGCTATTTGAATTAGCCTTCAAAGATTCTATCATTTATTTTCTATGCCACGACTCATATGATGGAGGTCCATCTCAGGCTCGACCATTTATACATTCCCATAATCATGCGTCATGTGTCGTCCACCATTGTGGTTAGTAGTCTTTTTGGGAAGGCAGCCACATGCCGTTGAATATCGTTTATATTGCGTAGAATAGGTGTGGGAAGGAAAGAACAATACATGTTAGGTTAACTAGTTATCGTGATGCAACAGGAATACCGTTGAAACCGGTCCAATACTAAAACTATTGAGCCGTCCCACGAGAAAACCAACATTGTGGACTCTGCATAAAGTATCGACCGGACACACTTTCGCCTCCTGTGGACTTTATGTTTCAGGATTCATTACTCTATATCACTATTCCCGGACATTTGCGACCAGTTCAGATCAGCACCGCTAGCACGTAAATCCATGAACAGTTCAGGACATTATAGTAAATATCTTTAACATTCACCAATCAACTATATAACTAGTACCAGTCAACTTCTTAGAAATGCAGCTGTAACTTAAGTTAGACACTGATTGCATTTTTGGAGTTGGCCTGTCCTCATTCCGTTATGTTGTATGTGGCATTTAATGGTGTAAGATTTATTGTCATGACAAGCTACGATATTGAAATACGACTGAACTTTCAGCAAATGCGATATTTAACATACATATTGATAAGTAGGTGACTTATAAGGAAACTGCTTTTAGATATAATCACATTAAGCTCAATCATCAAATAGCTATGTCAAAAAATACTCTGCTGTTTGTGTTCTTTCTTCTTCGTTCGGATGTTTCTGTTGTATGTTTGGAAAGAAACCTTAAATATGGTCATTATTTTGCGCATTGATTATATATAATAACCAGCACAGCACGAACGATTAAACAAGGTCTTGCACAACCTTAATATCTTAACTCACACGAAAGCAAGACATTTAAAACAGATCAGTGGATTCCTTTATCAAGTTTGTTATTTAGATCAAAAGCTTCTCTTTTCAATGTGGCTACTGTGAACTCTTTTTATTGTCTCGTCAATCTCAAATTATTGAATGCAAAATGCCTAAATGAAGTGCTTTACGCAAACCATATCTTAATAGTACTAGTTAATATTACTATCTCATTAATTAGTTCTACTCCCTATAGTTGTCCAAAGTTGGACGCATTTAATTGGTTTATGATTGAATTCATAGCGCGCTTATATTCCGCTAAAACAAGATGCATAAAAGCTTGTTCGCGGATACCAAACTTTGGAAATCGATCTGAGGAGAGAAATGTTAAGCCGTTTTCTTAGAACATTTTATGAGTAAATCTATACTTAACTAACCCTGTTTGGCATAATAAGTATGTATGTAGATTTTCCCGTGTGGTGCAATTTTCTCTGGTAAATCCGGTCTTTGTTTAATGGACCTGTCTCACGATTTTAGCATTAAAATGTGCCCGGGTAAATTCGATCTTAGTTTAATAGGACTGTCCCCCGATTTTAGTATTAAAATGTCCTCGGGTAAATTCGATCTTAGTTTAATAGGACTGTCCCCCGATTTTAGTATTAAAATGTCTTCGGTTAAATCCGGTCTTACTTTAATAGGACTGTCTCACGATTTTAGTATTAAAATGTCCCCGGCTAAATCCGGTCTTTGTTAAATAGGACTGTCTCCCGATTTTAGTATTAAACTGTTCTCAGGTAAATCTGGTCTTAGTTTAATAGGACTGTCTTCCGATTTTAGTATTAGAATATCCCCGGCTTAATCCGGACTTTGTTAAATAGGACTGTCTCACGATTTTATTATTACAATGTCCTCGGCTAAATACGGTCATACTTTAATAGGACTGTCTCACGATTTTAGTATCAAAATGTCCCCGGGTAAATCCGGTCTCACTGTAATAGAACTGTCTCACGATTTCAGTTTTAAAATGTCCCCGGGTAAATCCGGTCTTTCTTTAATAGGACTGTCTCACGATTTTAGTATTGAAATGCTCCCGGCTAAATTCGGTCTTTGTTAAATAGGACTAGCGATTTTTGAGTTACCATTTCCCGGGTAAATCAAGTGGTTGGTTAATTGGAGTATCTCATGTTTTTTATTCACAACTTTCCCGAATTTATCCGGTGTTAAATTCATACATTGCGGGTAAACTGAAAGCATTCAAGATTAATGTGTATTCCATAACAATAAGTAGGTATGCCCTTGTAGATTTAAGGCATTAAGTGTTTTGAAAATGTTATCTTCATTTATATAACTGTTACAAACAGCTTTTTGAAAACAATTTATCGATATGGGGACTGATCAGAACGAGCAATTTAATCTATTCCCACTTTACCTCCAACTGCGTTGTAAAAAAATGAAATTTAAACATCCACTTGTCAAGATATTATCAAGACTTGTCGTTCACTTCAACCTTCTTCTTCAACGCGATCAGCTGCTAGAACCCTATCATTTTATTAATGAGTCACATGGCTTTAGGCGGTATTCGGGCAACAATCCAACGAAAACGGTAGTTGAAGTGCATTCTAAATATTTGACTGGATTCTAACAGCATTCTAAATATTCCTTATATGTTCCAACTACATTCGAGCTGCATTTAAGAGCTAAGACACCCGGAATGTGCAAGATTCGAGGTTGGTTTGAAGTGCTTTCTAAGTATTCGTACGGCATTTTAACAAAGCTGTAAGAATTTAGGTCAATTTGACTTTCCCTCTCGAATGAGCCGCGAATTTAAAAAAGGAGTGTACCAAATCATGGGCATTTGTTTCGACTGTGTGGGTAAAATAACGTAAATTGTTTTTATTTCAGATAATTTATACAATTTCAGAAAAAAGAAGTTTTATCTGATTTCTTGAGAAATAGTCTCAGGAGACCTGGGTTAATAATCCATGCATTATTCATGAGTTGTTGCCTTCAGACGTTTTTAAACCCATAATATTGAAATCGAATAAAGACAGTCAGTGCTATAACTGAATGAAAATATTTGCTTTGTTAGGAGAATATTGCATATTAAAACTGGCTAACTTGATTTCCCAGGTTGCTTTGAACGGTTTTGATGGTTTCGCCAATACAAATTTCCGCCATTGCGGCATATAAATTCTGAACAACATTATAGCCACTTCGATCCTTTTATTTGTATTAGCTTTCATTATAAAGAATAATTTCATCTTCGGTGTACAATACACCGTTTTCCCGATATGTTTTTTTTTCTATTTCCTCTTTGGCTATTTTGTTACATTGTTGCACATTACTTGTACTATTTCACCATGTTTTATTTTAATCTTTAACTTAATGAAAAGAAATGCCGAGGCAAATGCATACGCGATGAAATTGAATTGGATAAAAACCGAGTCTGGGCAATTTAATTAAAGTAGTGGGCCAAAGCTAGAGACAGTTTGAATTACCGCAAATATAAAGATGTGCATTCGTCCCAGTACAAACAAAAACAGAATTGACACTGACGTGGAAATGAGCCATAATAATACCCGTCATCGATGTTGATTTCATGTTTGTATTTCAAATCAAGATTTCTTTGCATAAACCAAACCCCCGCTAGAATCAGTTTCTCAGACCATATACGTTTTCAAATGCTGAACGAGAATTGATTGCATATTGTTGCATACCTATGAGGATACATTGACGTGTCTACAAGCACACTGAACCCTAAGTTATACATTCTAAAACGTTTACCTCTTTGAACCCTACGTTATATATTGTAAAAAGTTTACCTCCAATAGACATTGTCTGTGACCTACTAGTTAAAGAATGTTCGACGGTTTTGTGTTAACACTGGTGTCATTCTGATTACGTACTTGCGTCCAAAACACTATCGAAATTATAAATGGTAACGATAACCTTCAAATAACTGTTTATCCTTTCCCACATACGGCAAATCTGCAGCAGAAGGAATTATAAAATATCCATATAAATTAAAGAATAAAAGCATTGAAAAGATTTGAAAACTTTGTGACAAAAGAAATTTGCTCAATATCAGTAATTTCTTATGTTGTTACTAGGTTTCGAAAATTCGTCTATGGAATAAGCTTGTTAAGAAGTGAAATCAAAAATGTAATTAACGCTTCTGTACAGTTAAATGGTGAAATCAAACATATAATTACAGTTACTGTATAGTAGCTGTTATTCGAGTGTTGGAAAATTCTTACTATTAGCTATCACAGTATTTTAGTAAGAATGTGATGATGACGGTAAATAAGACCAAATGTATTTTACACTCAATCTCGGTATACCGGGTTAAGAAAATAATATCTTCAAACCGGTTTGAACACCAAACGAACTCAAGAAGCTAAAAAATAAATCAACAATAAAGTCTGTAAGTAAACAAATCAAAATGATTCGAACGGCATCAGAAGGTCTTTCGGGATCTTTTTTGCAGAATACACCACTAACGCCTAATATCTTTCATACAATGAACAATATGAACAATATGAACTATCCTCAGGCAAGCGCTCGTCATGCAATGCCATGCCCCCTCAATGGACTATAGCAATTATAGAAGATCTAAAGACTATCAAGCCATCTGTTGCTAAAAATGATGCACGATTTCCTTGAAATGGCAACACTAAAATAGAAAGATGTCTGACTATGTTGATGTGTAAGTCTCTCGTTAACGTAGAGATCGTTAATAATTATATTTGACGAGCGAAGCCCGTATACCATCATAGCATTAATGTTCAGTAAGTCACTTTCAATCTTTTGTCAATATACAATTCTCTCAGTTCTACAAACAAAATACATGAGGATTAAATAAATATACATAGTCAACGAGGCGAAGAAAATAATAAACAAAACAATAGGTAATGTTGACAAATACATAGTTCAAATACGAGAATTGTGAAATATAAAAGAAAGTTCAGTCTTTCAATCCACAATTACAATACAGTCTCGTATCAGAGCGATAGTCCTTATCAGTAAAAGTGCAGCAAAAACGTCAATACAAAGAAAAGATTATCGGGAACATGTTCTCACCCTGTCTTAACCCAACCTCGCATGAGATTATGTTCGAGCACGTGCCCCTAAGCCTTACACTAGACTTAATTATACTGTACATGTTTTTAATGAGTTTAAAACATTTTCCATTTACATTATAGGTAAATAGTTTTTGCCAATTCGCACTTCTCCATACTGAGTCGAATGCTTGTTTTAAGTCAATGAATGCACAGAACAATTTTTATTTAATGTTAAATGCTAATTGGAAAAATGTATGAAGCATAAACATGTTGTCTGTTGTTGAAAACCCATGCCTAAAACCTGCTTGATAGTCATTGATAACATTTTGGGATTCGGCATACTCATGGAGACGAGAATTTATTATACTAGTGAACAATTTCCCTAGACAACTAAGACGTGTTATCGGTCTATAATTTGAAGGGTCAGTTTTTGAAAATTGGGTTTATGATCCCGATAGACCATGACATTTATAGATGATGTGTTCGTTTAATATTTTATCGCTACCGCATACTTTGTTGTTTTTTAAATGTTTAATAGATTTTTCTATTTCAGCATAAGTAATTTCGCTGTTTATCATTTGGTTTTGATTTTGATTATTGTCGTCTTCAGTAATAAAACGTGATGTGTCATTAGCATTTTTACTTTGCGGATTAACAGACTTAAAATGCTGAAAGAGATGCGTTGGGTTACAGTTAGTGTTTTGAGACGTTTTATCGCCATTTAGATTTTTCCAGAATTTCCTGGCGTTATTGCTTTTAAGATTTTTTAGTTTTTCGATGGATTTGTTTCTATCCATGTTCGAATATTTTAATAGAACCTTTTTATAGTATTTGTTACTTTGTTTTAAGTTTAATTTATTTATGTCTGTCCTGTTTAGTTTGTTTTGATGTTTAGCCCTATGAAATTGTTTACGTTCTTTTTTGCAGTCTTTTTGGAACCATTTTGGTAACTTATTTGACACAATGTTAGGAATTTCGCAGCTAGTCTGTTGATAACGACTACCAGATTTTCCAAAGCTATTCTCTGCTGCAGTGATAAACATTTGTCCTACAATGTGTACTATACCATCAATATCATCTTGTTGAATCGTTTCTTGCTATGTTATGGTTGACAAGTCACTTAATAATGATAATACGTCATCAATGTTTATGTTTATATTAAAATGGCCACGTTTGCTTGTGTCCCATAATTTTTACTTCTGGTATTTCAGGCACTTTGCAAGTGCATGTAGGTTTATGATTAACGTTTAAACACAGTGATACAGGATAGTGTATGTCTGAAAGAAGAGGGCAAAATTCTAAAACCTGTAGGCGGTCGACTATATGAAACATATTAGTACTAGATATGAAGTAATCAATAGTACTAACATCGCCAAAAATGAGAGTATTGGAAAATGTATCACCAAAATATCCCATCTCCTCTTTAATTTTCGAATATGGCTCCTCGACGGAGTATGGTGAATTTTCGGGGGGTATATAGCATACTCCACACAGAATATCACCACTCCCCGTCAACCTGCCTGACATAGAAGACCAAATTGCATGTGTACTATCAGACTTTAAAATGCTAATGTATGCTACTACATTGTTTCTGATTGGTAATCCAATATTTCCTGATTTTCTATTAGACATATCCTTCCTGCACTTTTGGTAGAATGACATTTTGGTAGAAACTAAATCCGTCAATATTGAAAAAATCCGTTCCGTCTAGTTTGATCTCTTCAAGTCTGATAATATTATTATTGTTAAAAGTACCAATAAGGTATGCAATTACTTGATCAGAATACAGTCAGAGAAAAACTACCATTTAACAACTGTTTAACAACCCTTATCCTGATATACATGAAATTTACCAACATTTGCTTAGCGTATTAATACACGACCTTAAACAACATTTGCTTAGCGTAATAATAAACGACCTTAAAGAGCATTTACTTAGCGTATTAATACACGAATTTAAACCTTTGCTAACAATGTAGTCCAAGTTTAGCCTGCACATTTGTGTAAAGCAATAATTCGGCCATCGGTTGCAGGATTTCAGCGGGATAAGGCTTAAGATGAAAAATAATCCAAATAAATCCAAATTGCCACTTTCATACATAATTCATGAAACCAACCTTCCACTTAAGTCCATTAGAAATGCACCTAATGAACATCTTCAGGGGAAAAGGAATTGGAACCATGCCGCAACAAAACATATCCCGAGGATTTTGTAAATGGGTCTGTTATATATCAGCGTTTGCGATTGTACAGTCTGATCATAATCTCTACTGAAACACCCGATAGGTAATATAAGATTTCTTACGAAAAGTCTTTCCCAACCAACTGACATAGGGGCTAAAGATTAAATATGAATAATACAGGCTGAACATTAATCAGTTTCACATACAACAAACCAGCAGCAGACTACTATGAAAACTTATCGGTGTAAATATGGAAAATCTCTCTATGAATAGTATAAAGAAAGAATAATTATTAAATAAAGATGAAAACAATGTGGCAAAAGAAAGTAGAAATTGCTCATTAAGAACAACCTTTCCCTTAGCCACAATGTTTATATATGTCGTCTGCTGTATATGCGTCTGTATTTGTGTAAGGGGTTAATTCTACGCATATACATGAAGGTAGGTTTTCCTCTAACGTAGCTCCTGTGTGATACGCTATGAATATACACAACGTTCTTACCAGGTTTGCCCGTTATTATTTCCAATATGACGGCTATTAGCATTTTCCGTCTGTCAATTTCCCTCAGGTTTCACGGTGTCATCTCTGATATGGCGGTCATTTAGGACATTAACTTGGAAATCATGTCAATTAAGTAGTTTGTAAATTTAAAGATAGTTTCAGAAGTAAAGTTGTTAACATTCAATTGATGAACGTGCCTACGTTTTAATGATTTTGTTGGATTTTATCGAAACATTTCGTTGAGTTGCAATTTTTTGAACATCATTCATTGCAGACTCCGTTTTATAGCTACTGCTTGAAGATCTTCATATCAAGCTATATTTACAATATTTGAACTGGATCGGAAAACGTTTCATTTGCATTATAGCTGAACTCAATGTAATTGCTATTCGTTTCATTGTATTCCGTATTGAATTAATCTGCGTTTAACTTTGTAGTCTGCCTTGGAGAAACATTCAATAAAAATATTACTGAATTTGTTTATCCCACGTGTGATTGAGAATAGATTGAAAAACATTTTAGCAAAAGGAGAAATTACTCATTTTGCAACAATGTTTTCAAACATGCGTTTGCTATAAATTCCTCAAACTATTCTTAAATGTCTCATTGATTAGCGCTTGTTAAACAGATGATATGCAGCAGACAACTGTGTAGGCATACAGGTAAAAATATAGAAACTCTCTACAAATTAAAGTATACTTGTTGAAAATATTGTTTCAAATTGCTCAATATGAGTAGAAACGTTTCCTTTTGCAACAATGTTTTCAAATGTCGTCTGCTACAGCTGCTTTAAAATGCATCTTCGTGTAGGAAGGGGTTAAAAGTTAAAACGCATCCCGGTGATCGTGTTGAAAAAGGTCTAAACACAATTTGTATAACCTTTGAATCTTGACAACAGAACATTTATTTCAAGATTTTACAAACAGTCTAGGGTCTGCTGCTGTGTCGCGGTTATGTTGGTTCTTTCGAACATTAATTTGACTTGACCCAGACAGGGATTCAGATCCAATTTCTGTTTCTTGTCGTACCGTGTTCATACTAATGTTTTGTAAGCGGACAGAGCGAATATACTTGATGTTTCTCATTCACAAAAACAAACCCTTTGTCATCCAGGGTTCAAAGGTGCCAAACTCTAGATTAAAGATATCATAGTCAAAGTTTTAGATTAAAGATATCATAGTCAAAGTTTTAGATAAAAGATATCATAGTCAAAGTTTTAAAACTGTTCAAAAGTTGTCTTTAAATATTAGAAGCCTAATTCTAGCATACAATACAAGTAATAATTTCATTTTCCAGTACATTAAAAATCTAGATATTGATCGTTTATGCTTCATTTTTATTGTGCAGACATACTCAGTTAACCAAGTTTTGTACATTTCCATGACTTTCAATTGACTGTTTTTCTACATGTACTGCCAAAAAGGTTTTGAACTATTTTTTACATACTTTGTTGTCACTATTAGCAATATTAGCAGAAGTTTCAAAGTTTCGAAACTTTAATCTCCATCTGGAGTTCCGCACCTTTAAGATACTACTTCAGGATTTATGTAAAAAATATTAAACCTTTGCAAAGTATTTCAAATCGGAATATATTTCCTGGTAGCCTTACACCACAATCAGCATATTTCTTGTTTTTTAACATATTTTTAGATTTTAAACTTATTATACCCCCAGATACATAGTATATGGGGGCTATATAGGAGTCACGCTTGTCGGTCGGTCGGTCGGTTTGTCGGTCCGTTGGTCTGTGGACATTTCTTGTGAACAATATTTCTCAGCAACCCTTGGTCAGAATTCAATATAACTTCACAAGAGTGATTGATACCAAGCCTAGTTGTGCATATGGTCGGCGTGTTGCATTGGACTTATTTTTAAATGAGTTATGGCCCCTTGAATTTCACATACATATGTATATTGTCAGGCATCAGCTTGGGGTATTCATCACCTTCAGTGATATTTCTAGTTTTCTCAAGATTATTTTCTGTTTAACAGGCGTTTATACTCTTTATTCGTATCAAAATATAACTTAGGAAAATTTGCATATTCTTCTACATAGGATTTGATAAACCATTCTCTTGAAATAGTTCTTTTACAGTTGAATTGCGTCTCCATTCTTAAAAGCATAGTCAAACACGTTCAACTTGGTGACAATTCGAAAAAAACGAATTTGTACTTCCACAGTCTTCTTCCCACCAAACTATTTTTCATGAAGCGCTCAGTAACATTGAAGGGCCGACTGGTGAACAGGACAGTTGATTGTTTGGCGTTTCACGCCGCTTTCAAAAAATATCCAGTTATATTACCGCGTTTCCTGGGTAAGTTAACTGTATTACTGGTCCATTTATTCCGACACCATCGAGTTAGTCGTAATGGTAACCCCGCAACCCTGAGCGCCAAGAAGGGCAGCATTTACCACCATGTTTAAAGTCTATGGTATGACCGAATAGGACAGACACAGATCTAAACGGACAATGCTAATCGGTGTATTCTCTGGTCTATTTTCTTTTCCAAACGTCAGTTTTATTCTAGATCGTACCATGTCTGTTAGGACGTAAAATCAAATGTAGATATATCCAGAATCAATTCATAATTCATGACCATCAACATATGATTCGCGCCACACGAAAATCGACCCTCGGGCATTTGCGAACGTCAACTATCAAGATTAACCTTCTCCCATGTACAGTCTGATCAGGATAGTCTCTGTTCGCAATCTACTAGTAGGTATATCAATGGACAATCAAGCGAATAATTATGACCAACATCCGACAAAGCATTCAGCATTTCCCAGGTGCAAAACATTTGCAACAGATGACTGAACATATCTTACATAAACTAGTAGAAATGTTCTACAAATAGAAGTTTTCTTAGTGAATGGAGTTGAAAACGTGGTGGCAAAGTGAAACGGCTCATTTCTTTAAACGTCAAAATGAATCTGCATCTGGTAAAGGAAAGAGTAAATGGTTATATTATATAGGTCGCCTTTCGCTTGACGTAGCTCATATTATAGCGAGTGAACCATTATTATGTCTACAGCGACAACTAATTTGTAACGTACCGTAAATATCGACTAGGAACAACTACTCTCGCGTTATTGACCTAGATGTGACCAACCATTTATAGCATATTGTCTTTATATACATGTTCCACAGCGTATGGTCCTCGATTTATCTTGTTTCAAACCCTTTCCAGCATACAACAATTCGGAAGCAGGTGACTTTTCTGAAAAAATATGGCACTCATTTAATGAAAATTTAACTTTGAAATATAGTTGAAAACATTCTGGTAAAATAAGAAACTGATTTTCATTTTGCAATGTTTTCAAAAGTTCTCTGCTTTAGAGCCGTCATAAAGCGTTTGTATGTAGGGTTAACACAAACATAAGGATAAACAACTCCATCAACTCAGAACTTCATTCACGAAGGAAACGATCTACATCACACAAAACCCGACCTTAGAGACTTTATCACCAAGATCCGGATCGACTGCGTCTCTATGCAGTGTGAATCATGATCATGTCTGTTGCCCCCATCTAGTGGTACACTCATTCCGGAAGCTCACGACCAAATACCGACTATACAATTATTCAGTTTAAAGAACATTATTTCCGTTGATTGACAGACGTCATTGCGACAACCGTCATATAACCGTCATACGTTTTCGGACAATGAGCTAAATAATCTACATCGGAAGGTATTCAGTTGTCTAGAACAAAACTGTTGTGTGGGGAACATATACGAGGAAGCCAACTATCACACATAAGATGAATCTGGCCACCTTGACATAACTGAAATACCGTGGAAAACGCGGTTAAACACAAATAAATCAAGTGATCGTGATTATCATTATTTTCGAAACCTCAATATATATGTTTCTCTGTGTTATCCTTCTAACATAGTGTTTGAGATCAGCATGGATCGTACATAGCATACTCAAACATCTTACCTCTTTCACAGACAATGACACTATTGAGGTTTTGAGGTTTTTGCAAATACAGACTCAGGAGATTCAGGTGAGACAGCTCATGACAAGCTGCCTCTCATACAATCAGCATCGCTTGCCTTTTAGTTATCAAAATATTACAAAACTACTAAAACATGAACATGAACATTTGAGCGTTCGATTTTGAACATGGAAGAGTCTACTTTCGGAAATACGTTGCTGGAACAGTTATATTTATATAGCACATTGGGAAACCGAATGCTAATTTGAGAGATATTCATAATTTCAAACAATATCAGAATTTAGTTTACAAGCTGAGCACTAGTTCGTTTTTTCTCAGCTCTAGGATGATCTTTTCAAGGCCGTTTTCACTCATAGGAGGCATTATTTCACGCGAAAAGTGTGTCAATATTCATCCCCGTAAATGTGCGAAGTTTATTGTCAGGAGGTGGTCAGCTATGTATGATAAATAAATTGCCTTGGGAGTAACCGCTATATACCCCGGTAAATTAACTACTTTGATACTTTACGTCTTGAAAATGAAATTCATGTTTGACTAGCGAGTTGGACACACTATGTGTAAATATACATTGCATACTGAGTGCTATGTCTCATTACCACACACTGTATGTAAATAGACATTGCATACTGAGTGCTATGTCTCATTACCACACACTGTGTGTAAATAGACATTGCATACTGAGTGCTATGTCTCATTACCACACACTGTGTGTAAATAGACATTGCATACTGAGTGCTATGTCTCATAACCACACACTATGTGTAAATAGACATTGCATACTGAGTGCTATGTCTCATTACCACACACTGTGTGTAAATAGACATTGCATACTGAGTGCTATGTCTCATAACCACACATTATGTGTAAATAGACATTGCATACTGAGTGCTATGTCTCATTACCACAAACTATGTGTAAATAGACATTGCATACTGAGTGCTATGTCTCATTACCACACACTGTGTGTAAATAGACATTGCATACTGAGTGCTATGTCTCATTACCACACACTGTGTGTAAATAGACATTGCATACTGAGTGCTATGTCTCATTACCACACACTGTGTGTAAATAGACATTGCATACTGAGTGCTATGTCTCATTACCACACACTGTGTGTAAATAGACATTGCATACTGAGTGCTATGTCTCATTACCACACACTGTGTAAATAGACATTGCATACTGAGTGCTATGTCTCATTACCACACACTATGTGTAAATAGACATTGCATACTGAGTGCTATGTCTCATTACCACACACTATGTGTAAATAGACATTGCATAATGAGTGCTATGTCTCATTACCACACACTGTTTTCAAATTACAAATTATTATGTAATGATAAATAACTCATTTCATGTGAATTTATGCTTTAATATTATGTATTTATGTTCTGTTGTTTCCATAAAATACATTTGAGGCGGGTAACTGGACTAGTATGGGAAAATGATAAAACAGAAACAATTAATTGAAGTTGAAATTGTACATTTTAGGATTTAAAATTTAAATTCATGAATATGAAAACAATTGTCCATATCTGGTCGTTTATGGTGACTTATAGGCCCATCGGGCCGGATGTGGTAACGTTGTATAAAACTTGTTATTCATGTACCTAAATTCACAAAGCTTATGTTACTAATCAATGTTGTTATTCTATCTTATCGTATACGTTGAAAACCGAACTTGTGTCCTTCAAACGTCGACGTAAAACTGACGTTACTACCATGGCTCGCTCTAACGGTACTTACACTATTCATAAGGTCACATATGTTGTTATTTGTTAACCAAGTATTCAAATCTATGTAATGTAGGTGGGGGAAACATTATTTTACTATAAAATCAGTTGTTTTCTTAAGGCTTTATTTGTGTCGAAATAAAATCATAAGTCCTATTACTTTTGGATTACCCCTTGTATATATCAGATGTTTTATAAGTTGTATAACTTTGTATAGGTCACTGTTTGATGCTAAACGTGCCACATGGGTCTATGACCTTTTACAGAAAAAAGAAATAAACATATTTTAGAATGCGGATAAAACGTCCAAGCAGATTGACATATGTCGCTTTTCAAAACAGTTAATTAACCCTTATTGGTTCTCTCTTCTAGATACCCTTAAAGTCGGTCTTCGTTTCTGTCCGTTTGTTTGTTTGTTTGTGGCAAGCGTAGGGCCAAAACTATTCAACGGATTTCGACCAAACTTGGTAGGGATGAAGGGTCTAGGCTCTGGTTGTTCCTTTTGTAGTATGGTAGCCATAGAAACTACAGTTGCTATGGAAACGGGCGAAAATACGCTTTTCCTGCGAAAACTATCTTCTCCCACAGTTTTTCGAATTTAGAAACCACTCGGTGTGCGTTGTGTAGCCCATCAGTTGCTACATCGAATGATCGTTCCGATTTTTGATCCGTCTCTTCGTTTTCTTAATATTTGAGTTGCCGTAAGGGGTACCATTTCCGCGGAAAACACAGACACGTCAAAACTAAATATATCGACACAAAAGAAATGATTTCCTATTACCTGATCGCTGATTGGCTAAAAATCCGGACACGACCAAATATCGACCAACCAGAGAGCACTTCACATAGCCATTACAACTTTCGTTTCCCGTACTTTTACACGAGGAGAAGAAATATTCAAGTGAATTTGACGCTATTCTTGCGACAACTCGATAGCTTGTTTCATTATTCGTGCGGTGTCGTGAGAGTAGAGACAAGAGAGAACCATCGTCGCAGTATGCTTGTCGTACTGTTTGTGAAGTGAAGCAACATTTACGTATTATGTTAAGCACGCCTTAAATATACCATTGCGAACAATATATACCGAGATCGACCTGCATAGACGTGGACTCTAATCTTGGTCTTTCTTGATCACTTTTCAGTTTTAAATATTTAATACAGATTATTCTATAAGCCTGAACTAACTTGTCACAGACCATACCAAGGGTGATGGTTACAATTACAATAATTGATTAGGATAAGGGTAAACATAGAAAAGGTCAACACCATAACTTTCAATCTAATCAGTATTAATGCCAAATAATTTTCCCCGTGTATTGCATGTTATATGATTCCCACAAGCATTAGATTTCGCAGAAATATAATTGTAATCAAATCTAATTTGTATTGCTATTTTAACGTGTAAACCAAATATTTTTTTGTCATTTTCTTATGAATTGAAATTGCAATGAGTTCTAGTAATCAAGTTACTGGTGACAAGAGGATACACACTATCTTTGTTTAGATTATTAGATTTTTATGTGCTTTATTTGAAGACATCATCTCGGTAAATCAAATGATTTGTGTTGATGAAGCTCCCCATTGTTATAACACAACACACGAAGTTTGTAATGCTATATTTGGGGCTTTTAAATACAGAGGCCTGGTGGCCTGGTGGCTTTCCAGTTGCACGTTTCTTTTACAGTGATACGGCCCCTTGATTATTTTACATAGTCCAATGTACCAATATTCTTGTCTGCGCTAATTCTCAGTTATCACTGGGTGGAATTCAATGAAGTTTTATAAACAAGCTTCTATACCAAGAAGAGATGTGCAGTGCCTGGTGGCATTCCATTCGGGTGTATTTGACTGAGGTATAGCCCTTTGGTTATTTTACACAGTGCTATATACCAACATTTGTGTTCCACTATTTCTCAGCCATCATTTGATGGAATTTAATGACAAGTTACAGGAAGCTAGTATACCAAGTAACTTCAATGATGTGAGAAGTAAAAGGTATTTGAAGTCTGCAGTAATTTTCATTGGTTATTTTCACTACCGAATAAAGGCTGTTTTCTTAGCCAAAATGTGACTAATTTTCCACTTTAAAATCGTACGTTTCCCAATGCTGTCGTGTAATACAGCAATGTACATGTATGTGGATTTTCCTCACATTCAGTTATAGTTCTAGTTTCAATAGCTTATAAATTTAGCGATTTTCTGTAATACTTGCAATGATGTTACAAAAGTAATGTATGCTTTGGACTTATTACAATATGTTACAATTTAAATAAGCTATAAATCTTACTACGGTTTATAATTCTCACCAGAATATCTTTAAGAATCTAGGGTACATTTAACTAGTCGTTATAGATATATAAAGAAGGACCGCCTTTCGTAATTTTATTTACGAAATTGTTAATCGGGCTGAAACATCATTTCAGATTTCAGAAATAATTTTTAAATGTTCAATACGTGTCGCTAAGTTTCATTTAATTGTATTTGCGTACCGCTACTGGTGCTTCACTATCATATTCTGTCAAAAGATGCATCTAGGACTAAAGTATACGTAGACGGACAGTGAAGGATCTGTTGAGAAGGCTCATCCAAGTACACTGCACGCACATGTAATAAGACCCCCATATCGATAGACGTGGCCTATCATATAAACATGGTGGAATTGCTGTGATCTTTATATGAAGTAATTGCTGGTTGACCCAATTTGCTTTATTTATATTTAACACTAATTTGGCATATTATGACGAACAAATAAACGTACATAAGGAAGACGCAACAAGTAATGACACTTCATTTAAAGAGCATTACTTTAGTAGTGAACCGTCTAGGATCCGGGATGTCGTGGATTCGATCCCCGGCCGGATCAATACCAAATACTATACAAATGGTAGTAACGGCTGCTCCCCTTGGCGCTCAGGATTGTGAGGTAAGCATAATGACGGACTCGCTGGTGTAAGGATAAATGGACCAGTGGACCCTGGAAACGCCGTGATATAATTTCAAAATTGTTAAAAGAGGCGCAAAGCACCAAGCAATCAATCAATTAACCTTTGTAGTGCTAAACATGTGCAAATGTAAGATTACTGGGTCTAAATCATGTTGTGCACATATGATCAATTTACAACCATTATAATTACGTTCAGCCTTTTTGTTTTTAGACCAAAAGACAAACAAATGGTCCATATTAGACAAACACAGTCATTATAGCAATATGTTTTAACATTGGTCTCAAATAGTGACTTTAATTTCCGTAATATAATATAATAAATTGAACGTTCACATGGAGCCGTACATTGAAATTAAGACATGCTATTCCTGCCGCCAGATAATAGTAAAATGTAATATATCTATATTTCGACGTAATTATGGCGCTGTCACATAGCACCGGCTAAGCCTAACGGGCCCATACCCATATTTAAATGACAAGCGGTGATAATCTCTCCGTCCGCCTTTTTTTTTTTCAACGGTGTACACAACGTTTCAAACCGTCTCCATAACTGGTCCTTACCGCTTACAGCGTCCTCGTACCAGCCAGTGTCACCGTGTTGGCCGTTTTCTTGCCGGGTCCTCACCGTGTGGCTACCAGCCCCTTACCGCCCGGAATGCCCTCATACCGTTCGCTAAACGTTCGCGCCGCCTTGCTGACGTCACACACGGTATATAATAGCTGGGAATTCACCCGTCCGGTCACACATCAGTTCACGAATTGTACGTACATGTACTCCTCATAAATTTTCTCAAAAATCCTAACTAATGCCTAAACGTGGAATGAAAGCTTCTGGCAGAGGGGTGAGTAAAGTAAGGAAGCTTCCGGAACCTCAGGATCCTCCAACCAGATCCACAACTTCAAGGGTAAAGAAGCCCAATCTCAAGTATAAGTCTTGAAAGCCGTGGGATCCTCACGCCGCAGTTCGACCATAAGCTGATGGTACACGCTGTTTGCGACGACGGATCCATCCCCTGGTCCATGCACATCTCCCCCGTTGGCCGCGGCGAGCCCGTCTTTGCTGCCGTCGGACGTGGAATGCCAGGTCGATATTTAGTTGGTCGCGTTCACGTTGTGCAAGGGCCAACATTTACATGTTCCGAAACCTCTCATGACACTCCATGATGACGACTGGTCCGATAGAGAGCAGGCACTAAATGAAGCTTTGACAATTGTCGTCGTTTTTATACAGTAAACTATGGAGTCATGGTGTCTGGCACGGTTTCTAAACGGGCGCAATGAAATCACACGGCAACAGGCCGGTATTGAGACGTTATGAAGACGGTGGAACGGTAACAGGACGTAATTAGGTCGTTAAGAGACCGGTTAAACGTTGAGACCGGTAAGGAACCGGTAGGTAGCCGGTATGTAGACGGTATGAGACGGTGGGTCAACGTTGAGCAAACGGTGAGAGCCCGGTATGAACACGGTAACACGTCGTCACCCGCCGTGTGCCCTCACCGTGTTCCACCGTCCGCACGAAATTTACCACACGGTGGCACACGATAGGCTTACCCGTCACTATGTGACAGCTACATAACACACAGGCATGAAGCATATTTGTATTAATGACCCAAGGGTCTAATAAAATATTGGTATAAACAGAAAAGAAAACGCCTGCTGCATATTAACTCTGTCGAATTACCCGACACTTTATGGTAATAGAGGAAAGTAGTCTGACAGCCAATTCCTCGCCTCGTTTCACTGAATATTATATATTATGAGCCAAGTCGTGTGGAAATCAGTCAATACTACAACAGAACGAATTTAATTGGCGTAAAGTATTGGTCCTGATCAGACTGTGCAGACACGATCCTATCTGAACCTTGGCTTTCGGTATACACACCTAATTGACCTTCAGTTATCTGTATAGTTGCGATTACACTCACGTGCGTACTCAGGACAATTCTAGCCTGTATGTTCGATTTTTTTTTTGTTATAAGCCAACGCATTAGAGAAGGTACAAGTTGGCATTTCTAAACAGTGCTGGTTCAGATGATCTTGTCCACCTGCTCAGTATTATTAGAATCAATACAAGTTAAGTTGACAGAATCTTCTAACAAACTTGTGTAAATAATATGTAAATAGTCTAGATCTTGATCAGACCGTGCGGATGCATATACTGATATGGTTCTACATTTGTATACTGTTCACAAATGCAAACCTGACCATTTTCTTATGTACTGGCTCATATGGCTTTCTAAGGATGGCATGCTTCATACCTATTATTTAATGGAAAAGGTACTAACAACCATGTATCATAGTATCATATTTCGAAAGCAATGATTTATTTAGACAAGTTCATAAATTAATATGAAAATATCATGTGAGTTTCCTGGAAAATGAAATGGGCCTTTCTAGAGCTATGGTGTTATTGCAATTAAAAATAGCACGGTGCAAGATCAGAAAACATTTCCCTTTATTTCAAGAGAAGTATGGTCATGATCTATAAATGTATCATAAACTGATCCTGATATACACGATAAAGGAAGGAGGTTGATAACAGTTTACTCAGGACATTTGACAACCATTTTAACCCTTTCCCACATACAAGCGATTTATGACGCCTCTGCAGCAGATAACTTTTGAAAGTATTGTGGCAAAAGAAGAAATTGCCCGTAATGAGCAATTTCTCCTTCTGTCACAGTGTTGGTTTTTGTGGCGATTGGTTGACAATCGCCACAGTGCTACCAAAACAACAACAACGAAAAAAAAATTATATAGTCGTATTTGAACAATCGGTTGGATATTTCTGCAAAGGCAATTTACTCACTTCCGTTAAACCGCCATATATATATATAGTTCCATCAGTGATGCAGGCACACGATTAATAATGATAATGTTAGTGCTACTTTGATACCGGATTGGTACTAATATTTGAGATTTATCGAGAAAATATCTAAATAGAGTTAAACTATTTACATATTATCTTTCTTCATGTTTGGGCAGATAATAAATATCATCGGGCGTCTTGGGTACGCTATGCAGAGTATCATGATACTCCTGTGCCTCGTTTTATTTTTACTGTAGTCAACCGTAACCTTTTGACCTTTAACCTGATTCGGCAGGAGTTGGTTGTACTCTGATTATCTTCGTCATGATTTGGCAGATAATAAATATCATTGCGCGTTCTGCCTTGCAAATAACGACAACTCTGGTGATACTCAAATCTGGAAATTCCAAAAGGTTCTATAAATAGCTCGCGAGACCAAAAACCAGAAAAGCTTGTAAATCTCAATATTATAAACGCTTTATTTTGTACTTGTTTAAATATATGAAAGCGTCTAGATAATAAGACTGGTTTACAAAGGTTTAAAGGACACACGATGGCAGTGTGTACACACGTTATGTATACACGTCTGCACGTTCTAGAGTCAATTAGCAATCAATGCTGACAGTGTAGCCTAATTGAGTTTGAAGATCTAGCATTATAATATATGCCTATATTTTCATAAATTAAACAGTTTGGCAAATAGTGAAATTGTGCTTTTGGAGCATGTTTTGTGTTTGTTTTTGCACTCACATTATTCGAAGCAGTTTAACAACCTCAGAGACATATAAATACACTGTGACAACCCTCAATCATGCAATGTGAAGGGACTAAATTGAACAGACCTGTTTAATATCGGACATAATTGAAACAAACACCAAACTAATGGATACTGTTTTCTCTCCTTTCTTTAGTCATTTCTAAAGTGTAAAATATATTTTATCTTAATATGGCCTAACGACCTGGTGATAAACATGTGATTACCCAAACAATTTAGATTACAAATAGTCATTCTAATGAGCTAAAACGGTAGTCTATCGAATACCAACTAGATTTTTCATAACTTTGGAATGGCCTAATTTTGAACACATCATGACCAATTTCAGAACGTAACTAAATAATCACCAAGACAACATTCTGGCAAACTAACATTATTCTACTGTCAAAAGATGCAGGGTTGATACATTCTCAAATATACCCGCACCAGAGTCATCGCAAGCCCTACACCGATATACTGCTTGTTACTTTGCAGGATTTTCCATACGATCGCCACTACAGTGCCATTGGCGCTTTGATTTTTAACTCTTTTCAATACTAACATGTTCATTCATAAAGGTTTTCCCTATATCTTGTCATGATCATTTCAAAGTCGTCTACTGCAGAGTTGTCGTATGTGGGAAAGATTTATTCTCTTTTTCATTGCAAATTCATGTTGGCGCTTACTCTCTCAGTCAGCTGCCTGCATTGTCCATACACTAAATGAAAACACGTACAATTTGCTGTCAGAATTCAATAATGCTGTGTCAGATATGAGCCACTCTTTTTTTAAACCGCCGATCGAAGGTTTGGAAATTAATGTCAATTACTCTATGATTGCAAAGTTATATAGTCGGTGAATTTCCCAGAATTGATCTCCAGGGGTTTCAAGGTTTTTTTTGACGATGATATTATTAACAGGGAAAACACTGATCAGAATGTGCGGGGGCGCATACTTATCAATATATATATGTTGATCTCTAAGCAGTGATTTTGGTTTGTGGTTGCTAAACTGAGTTTAAAAGAGATGGAGGCAGAATCCTTCAGAGGTCAATAAAAGTTCATTGGTTTAAGATATATGTAGGCTTTTAATAAACAAATGTACCTTTAATCATATAATTGCTATTCGATATGGTCTCATTTTATATTATTAGTATTTGATGATTAGTATAGATGATTCAAATGCCCCTCCCTAATAAATTAAATTTAGCTAAGACTTTATTGCAACGTTATTGACGCCGCGTGGAAGCGCAGTGTCAGTATGGGATAGGTTTTAATTTTGTACCATGGGGTGACGTAATCTAAATGGGAGCATCCAACATTATTATTGTTAAGAAAAACTCTGTTATATGTTTGAAAAAAAAAACACCTTTATGAATAAGTAAATTGTATAAAATGATTTAAGAAACAGCAAGATACAAAATATGTATGTCTTCTACCGTTATTACAAAACTTAAAACACTTTAATGGGTATTTAATAACTTTCCCCTAACTTCCTAGGCTACGCTTTTTTTATAGTTTGGTTTACGACCCGATTCATCAAAGCTCAGAAAAAAGTTTCTGGCGATGTTTTTGCCTATTTAAAATATTGAGATTTTTAAATAAATGGGTAATCTTTGAAAATTCAATGATGATTCATTTTAATTACTTCATATTACAGAATGATTCTAGAAACTGTAAAAAACAACGTTAATTAATTAACCCAACTATGCATTAGGTAGGGCCGTAACGTGACCCATTCTATTATTTGTAAATGCAGCATGTCATCGCTTGGCGATTTTGGTCATTTTTATTTTATAGAAGACAAAGCGTCATCGTTTCCCATAGAGTAATTAAATTGTTTCTGCTTCCTTCCGTTATGAATACTTCGCTGTTTTCACGATTTCATCCGATTTCTAAAATTCATTGAATTCGTACTCGGTTCTTCATGTTTCGTTCGAGATGAACGATTCGTACCAACTGGTTTTCTCTCTTTGCTCTTGGGGAACTGACTGGACCATTCTCTTTTGTTTATTTTTCAGTTTTCTACTGGCATGTTCAAAACGATTAAGGTGACATTACAAACAAACAAAACAGACTTAATAGTTATTGCTATATATGTTGACTATACATGTGAGCTTTCATAATGCTCAATCTTGATCATAAGTATCTTGATATTTTTTTTAAGTTACTTCGAATTTTTTGTTTATATACTCCCGTGTTTGCTATCATACTTCTGCTTAACTGGAAGGAGAATAGACTCCCCCCTCTCCTGTCAAAGCTTTTTCCACACTTAACTTATAACTAGAGGCAATACATCTTAATATATATATTAATATTTAGGCACCTATGTCTTTTAATCTAATTGATCTAGTTAGAGGATTTAAAACAGTTTATTGGTAAAAGAACACTTGAGAAACTTCAGCTTGTATGACACATTATAGTTGCAGTGAATGTTAAGCAAACTGTAAACCAAATGGTTTCAGGTCTAAACTTGTCATTTCACGACTAAACTTCAAATGCTGAATATCACATAGATCGTAGCATATACAACGTTTAATCCCTACGTCAATATTGACCCTTTCTGCTCTTGGTAACCCTTTTAAAGAGGCTATGGTAGCCAGGTGAGCAATATAGGTACATCTTGGCTTTCTTGTTTAAAATCAAGGGACATGTGGCCTTCTTGTTCGAAATATTTACATCCTGTCTGTTTGCACAGGTTATTTAAATGTACTGAACTGCATCTGCTTCCTTTAAGTCATGCTTCAAAATCATGCGCGGCGTCTTGATGCTTTGCATCAAAATTATTCTTGTTCTTCTTGTAATTGAAGTAAAAACATAGGACTCTGTCTTGATAATTGGCATGAATCCATCATAGTACGGTGCTCCTCTTGCAATTTTGTAGATAGTATGTAACACGAGTAGTTATTTTGAAACTTTCTGTTGTAAAGAGGTTTGGATGAAATGGACCCTGAACATCCAGATAATATTATCATAATTTGTTTAGTGGTTCGTATTTATCTTTGATGTTATATTTTCACTCGGTAGACATCTAAGTCTTATTCACAGCTGAGACCAAGGTCTGTGTAAATAATTGGTCCACAAAGTTGGACTGAAAGTTTGACCAAAATATCAAAAGGAAGGCAATGTCAGGCTGTACCTTAACATATAAAGAAGCACATGCGAACGTGTATGTGTATTAGGAATAAAAAGGTGGTGGGTTTCAACACTTTTCTTAAACACAAAAGCATACAACTTTATAAAAGTTCAAATTTAAAATAAAGTTGAAAACTTCATGACAAAAGATAAAACTGATCATCAGGAATGGGCTTAACTTTTGTTTACTTTTGCACCAGACATTACACCATTGTATATTAAAAGCATTGACAAAGATGAGTATGATGGGACAGTGCGTTTTCAGACGTACGTATGTGCATACACACCCATATTCGCCTGATGCAGCCCACTGTCTCCATGGCAATTTAGCCCCACTGGTTCAGTTCTTATATCCTTTTGACTAATAATTTAAAAAAAGAGGTTTAATAGTCACGCTGTTTATTGACTGCTTTTTTTCTTTTCTCCTTTCAGTGCCAATGGAAGATGAACCGTTTGGAGCAGCGTTATTAAAGGTTGGATTTAATTTTAATGTCTTTATTTATAGTTCTGTTATTTCTGTCATATAATGTGCCTGTTGATGACAACAACACAATCCACGCTTTAGCAAAAGTGAATGTAGACATTATGAAAACAAATCATTTTAAACGTACTCAATTTCGAAGTAATGCGATCGAGCACAATTCAACAAATGTGGACCATATAACCGTAAAATCAGTGTGCTCAGTGTAAAATGGTTCACAATCTTATTGAGTTTTAAATATGTGCTAATGTCATGAGTGAATAACATCGAAAGTACGAAGTTATTCTTGAAAACGTCCATTTGGAAACATGAATATGCACAGTATCAATGGTTTGAATTCAGTTCTGAATGTGTTTTTTGCGCCTGTTGAACATAATTAGGCAACTTGCGTTAGATTGCCGTATTCACCCGAGTGATTTTAATTACATATTATTATTAAGTCAATGGGAACCAGCGAATTAAACAGATTAAACATTGGTTATTATCAGTTCATTCCTTTTATTGGATTTTATAAAGTTATGCGAAATGTTTCAATGCAATTTTAAGTTCATCTAGTTTTTGGTGAATGTATACAATAACTCGAACGTGCATCTTGCTTGCAGTTTGGTCTTTATTTGGCTTACAATAATGTGTAAGTATTACATTTGAGCCGATCCCAGAGAATACCAATATTATGAACTCTGCGTAATATATCGACCCAGATGAGCCTGCGCAAGATAATCCGGGCCGACACATCCCGTCTCAGGGGGATAGAGGTATAGAGTAATGATTCCTGAAACAAAAAGTCCACAGGAAGCGAAAAGAGTATATCCGAGATAGCCTGTGCCGCATGCTTAGGTCGATCAGAGTCGATACTTTACGCAGAGGCCGCAATGTTGGCTTACTCGTGGAACGGCTCAAATATATTAACTTTTCTCCTAAACTGTACAAGATATGGCTTTAAACGTATTCATCATCGTACGTCAACGTTGTGATACAAGATTTAAAACTCTGCCATGTATATTAATGATTTATTGCCATGTACTTTATTTATTTACTTTAAAAATTCGATGAACAATAGGACATAATTGCTCTTTTTTTCTTTACATCAAGTTTTGATGTAAGCCCACACTTCGGTATTTTAAGCACTTTGATAAATCTGTCTTTCTACACTCAGTTATCTGTTTCAAATCATTTCAAAATTAATTTACCATCGTTAACGTGACTTCACCGCGATCACGAAAAGCGTCATTTGGTCAATTGCACTCGACTTTATGTAGTTATGGTATATTCGCTAACGGTCATGGTTTTGTGTTCGTAGAGAGACTAGTTTTCGACTGCCGCGGTCTGAGTGATGTATTTTCGTGTCCACGATCAAATATTTATCACACCATCCGAAGACTCATCGGTGTTTTTTTACTCGTCCATGCATTTACACCACTTTCTTAATTGTTTGAGTTTCGTAAGTGTAAACAGATTCCCTTATTTGTAGCTTCATCTGATATTGATTTGAAAATATGCACGTGTACGTATGAATATTTGATAAGATATTGCAGACGTAGTAATAACGCTGACCATTTGAATGTCATTTTCGCCGCTTAGCAGGTGTTGACATAAGACCAATCGGCAGTAGACTTTGAAAACAACTAGGCAAAAATTACGGAAATCAATAGTCAAAAGTCATCAGCTGCAGATTCGTCAAAATATGTCGGCTTCTCGGAAGTTTAAGATGAAACCAATGATTCTTACCTCATGAATCTGTAAATGCTCGGGTATTTAATTATCCTTTCCTACACCCAAGCGCTGTCTGACGCTTTTGTAGCCGACAACTATTGAAAGCAATGTGGCCATCGGAGAAATTGCTCATAATGAGCAATTTCTCCTTTTATCACAATTTTTGTCGATTCATTCAATGAGTAAACTTTTATTTTTAGTGACTATCAATCGTTCTGTTTTCAAAGCCGTCTGCTGCATATGTGCTGTATGTGTGCGTGGGTTAATATGGCATTGGACATGCAATCCCAGTCAGTCATCAAGTCCGAGCTAGAACACGTACTTGCAAATTGATTGCATTTGCCGCATAACAGGGTTTACAATGAGTCGGTTCAGGCAGAAATACTGCGATATTTTCCACAGTATGCCTCGAATCCAACCCCTTAGACATATTAGATTACGAAACTCGTATATAATATCACAGATTAGTCTGGTTTAAGCCTTAACTGTCAAATATAATATGTCATTGACATTGTTTTGGTACATTATAGGTACCTTTGTTTGAAAAGTACTCGTTTTGACTTAATATTTTTATTACAGTGGGTGGGAGTAAGAGCCCTGCCACGTAAATTAAATTTTGTTAATGACATTAGGTTGATTGATTGATTGTTTTGTGTTTTACGTCGCTTTGATTCCTTTTAGTTGTATCAATGCGTTTCCTTTGTAAGTTACCAGTACTACTGGTTAATTTATCCTGACACCGGCCAGTCAGTCAGTCGTAATGCTAAACCCGCAACCCTGATCACAAAGGATGGCGGCCATTAATACCATTTTTAAAGTATCTGGTATGACCCGGCCGGGGATCGAACCCACGATCTTCTGCACCCGAGGTGGGTGCTCTATTACTACCCCACCGAGGCGGTCTGCTGACATTACGATATTTTGATGTTACAAATTAGGTCAGTCGGCTCATATAAACACATTTATACTATAAATAATCACCGCTTCCGTACAGGTAGTACGACCTTTTTAAACATCAGTTACAAATGACTTATGAACATATGCACCCGAACATCTTGGGGAAGTATATAGTCGGTACTTTGTATTTTTATTTGTCCGTCTGAACGTCTATCCAGTTTTCGATGCTGACATCCAGACTGCAACGACTTTACCTATAGATGTCCCCTTTGTGTAGTTTCAAAATATAACATATGCGAAACTAAATTTCGTAACAGATTAAGATCTGGAAGATCTATGTCTATTATAAATTTCTCAATCGCATTTGATACCTAAAAATACTTCAGGCTTCAGTGAGTCGTGTTAAGTTATGTAAAGTTATAATTGATAGTAACTTTCTCTATTGCCTCTATTTCATATGACACGGTAATTACACTGCATAATTGACATGTTGAATACACGTGTTGATTGCATTCATAACCTCAGAATGACCGCTATATTCATTATTTCTTCCTGTTATGCGTACTATGAATATTGCTGTAAATATTTGTTCATGAGCTTGACCTATTTGGTATTTGTTCGCTATGTTTAACTTATTGTTGAAATATTATATTGCTGTTTACTTTTTTAAAGTCGTCACAGTGCACAGATGCATCAATGTTCCAGTGGCCTATTGCGGTTCATTTTGGTATCCAGCCTTTTTTGTTTATCAATGCACATGATCAATATATATATAAAGAACAAAAGTAGTATTCATGTATTATTCAGACCTATTATGATCTTCTGAAATGGGAATTGGCATCCGAAACATTGTTAATGGTTAGCTTATGATCATGGACAAATTGATTATATACATCGAACATTTCCTGATGAACAAGTTTTCCTTTTTTCCACAACTTTTTTAACTATTAAAATCATTCTTCCAATTTTCTTGACGACTCTAGGACCACATTGTTAAATCTCGTTAAGCTCGTAGACTTACTACAAGATATTACAGCACACATCTAAGGATGTATTCCTTGTACGTATACATGACAGACATAAAAGGAAATACACCATAGTAATACGACTACGTGCAGGCAAACATAATATATAGATAACACACAACAAAGGTTAGGGTGATTAATAGACATTAGTTAGAACGAAACATTCTGCATAATGGACTTTCTCGTTAAAGCTAATTACTAAAAAGCTCCAAATTATCTGCGGTGAATTGAGTTACTGTATATAATATATGTCCCGGGAAAACTCTTTAATTTGGATTGTTTTTTAGATCAAACGGAACGAGGGTTTTTCTAAAATTGCTAAGGAAACAGTATTTTCGCAACATCGCATCTCCTAGTTGCTAAAAAACAGTTGCACAAGTTGAAGATTGCAATTGTGCATCTTGTTTCTTCCTGGGAAATGCAGATATACTTTTAGATTTGTCTCAGTAACTTGGAGAGATATTTATTTTACATATTCATAAAGGAACATCACATGCCCCTTACTTTACGGAAAGTCTCTCTTCTGTAACCGCTATATTGGCTTGTAAGGTGTAATCATCTGATCCGGGTCCAATTTACGATGAAAAATGCATAAAGTGAGTGGTTACGGATCAGCATGTAACACATTCTCTAAAATAAAAATAAACCCAGTGTAAGACGAGTTACTAGAGCTGAGTTAGTTATTCCACCTATTCCCAACGGCAATTTCAGAATCGATAAAATCTTCAAAGATAATAATACCTTACCAAATAACGTCTTTTGTCTTTTTTCAACCCCTGAGGAAAACCAACTATGTGGCATTTATGAAGCGTGTATATCCTGATCACACTGCACAACTGCGAAGACGGTTCTTTGTTTGAACCGTTCGTTTAAAAAAGCGTCTGACAAACAATGGAAGTTAGGATACACTATAGGGTGGCAACCATCGCACACAAAGATACATGTACACATTTTGTTAAATATTGATTTCTAAACAGCTTACGTTAAAGCTGAAAGCGTTCGATTGATCTAACCTATAAAAGGGAGAAACATTCAGAAAAGTATGAATATATGTCTCAAATAGTTATTGAGTGAGGTTTTTGAGTAAAAATTATTAAAGTCCAAGGCAAATGTGCATGTTTATGGAAGACAAAACTATGGGCAATTGCAATCTCCAATTCGTGCTTCCCATATGACCAACCTGGCAGTGGAACTATAAGGCTTCCGTAGTTATCTTTGTGTCGAGAAATCCAAAGAAATCCCAAACCCATGAGAGACATTGTATCGCATTCAAAGGCGGTTTGCGGCCCCGACAGTGTCCATGTGGTTTGTATCCGACATTATCGTGTGTCGATATATTGAGAACCAAATAAGAGGAGACTGGTTATTTACCCCTATAAAGAAGGTACAATCTCGACATTCACGGTCTACATTGATATTACGAATTTACGAATTCAATCGTGGATTTCTGATTTTTTGTGTATTAACTGATAGTCCGAACTTAATAAGACCTTGTCAAAAAGAAAAGAATATTTAAGAGCTTTACTTTGATACGTTAACGAAGACAAAGGCCTGCCTATATCGTCATGCTATATTGATATTGCTTTATACATGTGTCTTAAAACATTATAATGCTAACTGATGAAACGCTCAAAGTCAGGTCAGATTGCGCGAATGCGCGGGCTAATCTGGATGTAAACTGGTCGTAAAAGCCCGAGTGTTGGCATTCACAAAGCGCCGCTCAAATACTGATACAAGCAAGTGCTTTGATAAGGAGTGGTTAACAGGGTACTTAAAAGAATCGCCCACTGTGAACATATTTTGGTTACGCGCAATATAGGCTGTGAGTATAAAATCATACATTCTGAACAGTTAATAACTTTATGAAAAATTCAGTATCATTCGACGTATTTTCGGACGGTTACCAGCTATACCGTTACGTTATTGAAGTATTCTTGGACGGTTACCAGCTATACCGTTACGTTATTCCGTCACTGTTGCATTATAATCAATGATATCAAAGGAAATATCATATATGATATTATATAGTTGAGGTTGTCGTGTGAAAAGTCATAAAAGTCAGAAAGATGAAAGGTGATTGTAATCTACACTATCTGATGACGTAAAGTTGTCTTACTTGTTCTTCATTCAGCAGGAGACGTTTCAAAAAATAACATTTATCTTCAATTTTCCCACATTACCAGAAAACATCGTGCTCCCCTCTGACTGATTTATCATCATTTTAAAGGCTTCGAAGTTAGCTAGAGCTGTTAAGGCTGTTGTAATGTTTCATTTGGACCAAGTTACAGGAAAACGTTCCATCGGTAAAATTGTAATATTCCTAGTTCTTGGTAAAGGTTTCCCTTATAACATTATAGTATTCATTTCGGCCGTTAACCCACCCAATCATTGCTCCAAAAAAAGAATTGATACCTGTCTTGCACGGCCAAAAGACGTCTGCACGTAGTCAATGTTAATCGTCATGACCTTTTTACATCCGAAGGTAGGACTTTTCTGTGTCTTAGTGTCTGATGTGTTTATAAATTCGCTCTGATAAACACGAAGCCGTGCTGCTTGACGTGTTGTTAACGAGGAAAACGTTTTTTTTTTATATGCAATGCCTCGAAATTAATTCACACCGAGCAACAAAACGACCATTAAAATGTTCGAGATCAGTGACGAGTTTAAGTAACTTTTGCATCTGAATATTCAAGAATTTATTTTTTTATTCAGTGGTCAACCATGTACGTTTGATATTTAGTTTAAATCTAAGCTGTATTCGCTTCTTAGCTGAAACAATTGTTCGCTACTTTCCGCTAAAATCATGAACTCGAAATTGGCTTTTTTTGTAAATAGATTGACAATGCATTTTAGCTTTGAATAGGAAATGTTCAATATCCGTCCAAAATATGTTTAAACTTTAAAAGCTATACGCGACTTTAAATATAATTTATTTATTATTAATTCTGTACTCGACTTGTATCAATATGTGTGAACAATAGAGGTACTTATGTGTTACCTTACTAACATGACAGTCCCATGTGCCCTAAAGACAACATCTGATCTAGGTCGACACTGTTCAACATTGTAGGAGCACACACATCGCTCGTACAATATGTCAAATCAGAGATAGGATAAAACATAGTTTGACCTTACATAGTGTATCTTTATATTTTGTCCTATTATTTCTTAGTCAGAATATCTTTTTGAATCGTTTTTGTCAGACGGAATTGAATTGTTTGAAAATACGAATCCAGTATGTCTCCTTTTGTCTTATGCCGACCTCTGTTTTCTTTACTTAATTACACCATAAATGACAAATTGAACATAATTCAGGAGAATGCGGTATTCCATTAAACCGAATACAAATTTACAGCTATTATAAAGAGCTAAGATAGTATGTATTATCATTCCCCATATGCCGACGCGTTTGACTCTTGCTGTAGCGGGGACCTTTGACAACAACGTGGCAAACAGAGAAATTACTTATGATGAACAAGTTCTCATTTTGTCACAATATCTTTAACTCGATTAAAATTTAATAATAAAGCTTTCATTTAAAAAGATTTTAAGATCTGTTGCCAAGATAATTTCATTGTTTCATGCTGCAGATTTAATTTTGTGGGATTGGGTAAAAACGAAAACAGTTTTGCAGCTATAATTAAGATTAAAGAAAGTGTGCATTAACACCTTATGGCGAAAACATATGAAGTGTAGTTTGCTTGTTATTATATAAAAACCCTAAGAAGTCGTTGTGTCATTTCCATAGACCTGTAGTTGGTAAACGCGTTGGTATGTAGTTACACCGTTTATGTATTGAGATGAAGTACGTGTATAATGGAACTGTTCCCAATAGTACAATTACGTACCGAAAGTCTGTTTTGTGAAATATCACTCGGATATATAACGGTTTTATTTTTTGTCAACTGTCATTTTGATATTTAAGGTTTTTTATCTATTGTGTCAAATGTCTGTCAGACATATAACGTTTTAACTTCATGTCAAATATCACTCGGATATATAAAGGTTTGATTTTTTGCCAAATATCACTGTGGTATATAACTTTTTTATTTGTATGGTTAAATGGCATTCGGATATATAAAGAGGATATTTCATGAGTGTTTATTTGTTATAAGTTTTATAAAACGAGTTTTCTAAGATGATACGCTGTGAGCATTGGCGAGCGTCATATTCAGCTTAGTTAACGAGTTTATTAAAAGTGATAATAAATAAACACGAATGAGATATTCTTTTACCTGCTTAACGAATAATTCAAGATAAACCCTATGACTCACCATGAAAACCATTATTTGAGGAATTGATTTGGTTGGATGTTTATGAAAGACTAGAATACAACACATCAATATTGATTTACAAAACTATGAATGGACAAACACCTGGATATATAACCGATATCTTTTCTTCACAGTCAACCAATACTTACCAATTACGCTCGGTTTCAAATAATAACCTTTCTTGTCCGTAACCATCTACAGAACTATTCAAAAAAGCCTACACTTTTCTGGTGTACATATATGGAATGCCATACATGTACCTTCAAACATTAGGTTCCTTTCAAATGTTACAACATTTAAGTGTGCAATTTTAAAGCACATTGTTTCAAAACGTCAGCTCCTGTAAATCACGAGTCTTTCTTTCTTTATTATAGTACTCACATTTAAAGTGAGGCGGGTTGTTGGACTATTTAGTGATAATAATAATAATAATAATAATAATAATAGAAAATCAACAGGAAGCGAAAAATGTCTGTCCGGGTTAACCTGCGCGTCATGCTTAGTCAGATCCAGATCGATACTTTACACAGAGTCCAGAGTGTTAGCTTTCTCGTAATGCGGATCACATGTGTTTGTTTGCCGCATAACAGGCGTTCAAATGACTCGGTTCAGTCAGAAATACTGCGATATTTTCCACCGTATGCCAATGGGAAATGCCTTGAATCCAACCCCTTAGACATATTAGATTACGAAACTCGTATATAATATCACAGATTAGTCTGGTTTTAGCATTAACTGTCAAATATAATATGTCATGACCAATGTATTGGTCGGTTCATTGTATGACTAAGTCTGGTTTTATCCATGTTTAGAAAGTACTCGTATTGACTTTGGATTTCGATAAAAGTGATACAGATACAAATCCCTGCATTATAAACTCATAGTGTAATTATTATCTTAGGATTTGCTAATCAAGACAACCGCCTTCACAAGTGTAGACATATTTGGACTCATCTTGAACAGACAACATCTGAAGGTTTATTGGTAACATGAGAACTCGCCATTAATCAAAATCTCGTTTGTCACAATGTGTTCAATTTTATTCAATACGTATTCATTTGTACATAGACATTATAAAGGTATTCTATATGCTTCAAATAGATGTCTTCAAAGTTGTTTATATGTAGGAGAGGGTGTTTAATGTGATACATAAACGACACTTCTTTGCAGACACAGTGATATAATGAAACAATGTATGTAATAGATAGTGAGCAGATATCATATATTGTACATGGTGTAATTATTATCTTAGGATTTGCTAATCAAGACATTAATAGATCATATGACAATTCACAGCAAGAAAATGAGGACCAGAGTGTCCAAAAATGAAATGAACCCATTTTATCTGTGTTTATGTTTGTGATAGTTCTGGATTTAAATATGTTATGTCACAAATCAATTGCGGAATATGTTGTATAAAAGTATGAAAGCTTTTAAGGAACTAAAAATAACCAAAGCTATGTGTCATTATTTGGAAATATAAATTAATGATGCCAACAAGTAATGTTAACCAATGTTCCGAAAATATTTGTAGTAAGTTGTATAATTATTTCCATTTCAATGAAAATGTTCTTGTTATATCTTATTAGAGAATAATCGTCTTTAAATATGTTAAGGTGTTACAGCGGGGTCACCATATACTTGTCTTGATACAGACGACATTTGCCACCTTTGCAGTAGACGACGTTCGATTTTATTTGGCAAAACAGGAGAAGATTGCACACATTGAGAAAGTTTTCCAATTGTGCGAAACATGTTCTACCATGTGTTTAATTTTCTTCCAATTATCAAGACGAGTGAATAACTAGGCTACAGTAGGATATCATTTTACGTTCGTGGATAAAGTAGTTAATGGTTAGACCATGTACCTCAGAATCCAGTTCGTTTAACTATTTCAGCGCCAACTGCAATATTGATGCTTTGCAAACAATACAGAATCAGATGAGTATTACCTGAAATCAACATTGTTTGCCTTTTAGTTATCAAATTATTCCAAAATCTCAGATCACAAGAAAATTTGAGTCACCCGAATGTTTAAAATGGAAAAGTATATTTTAGGAAAATTGGTGCTGAAAGAGGTATGCATGTCGAAAATGAAAAAGAAACATAATAGACAAAGCGTCTACGTGCAGGCTTACACAACAGATAAATAACCTAAAACATAAATTAAGCTGATTAATAGACATTGGAAAGGAATAAACCTTCTGAAAATGGTTTTTACTCGTTAAAGCTAATTACTAAAAGGCTCCAAACTATCTCCGGAGAATTGAACTACTGTATATCCCGGGAAAACTCTTTAATTATCTATGTCATCGAATTCTAACGGAGCGAGGATTTTAACTGCTTTCTTTACACTGAGGATTCCAAAGAAACCTTAATGACACGGGAAACATTTTTAACAATAAATGGCTTAATTGAGTTTACGAGTTCAGTCCAAAATGTCAATTGATTAGTATTAATACAGAACATGGGCCTTGGGGATTTGATAAAACGAATGATGCTGAAATAAACCATAAACATTGCGTCAAAGTGCAGGCAAAAACATACTACATTACCCAAACAAAGATTAAGGTGATTATTTGACATTGGGTAGAAGGAAAACATTCTAAATATTGTACTTTCTCGTTAAAGCTAATTACTAAAAGGCTCCAAATTATCATCACAACATCGAATATCCTAGTTGATAAACAAGAGGGCCATGATGGCCCTATATCGCTCACCTGATTTAATAGATCTTCAAGGTTTTCAAAGTTTTATACTCTATACATATAAGGAAAACAAGCAACGCCCCTGGTGGCCATGTTTTTCAACGTATCGGATTTATTTGAACAACCTTGGTACAAGGTCTCCAAAGGAACATTAGTACCAAATTATCTTTAAATCGGGCCAGCACTTTTGGACAAGAAGATTTTTAAAGATTTTACAATGCACATATAAGGAAAACAAACCCCGCCCATGGCGGCCATTATTTTCAATGGATCAGATTAATTTGAACAATTTTGGTAGAAGGTCCCCCAAGGAACATTTGTGCCAAGTTATCTTTAAATCGAGCCAGCACTTTTTGACAAGAAGATTTTTAAAGATTTTACAATGCACATATAAGGAAAACAAGCTCGGGGCCCTGGCGGCCATGTTTTTTAAGATCGGATTTATTTGAACAACCTTGGTAGAATGTCCCCCAAGGAACATTTGTGCCATATCATATTTAAATCAGGCAGGTGCTTTTGGACAAGAAGACCATGTTTTTCAGTGGATCGGATTAATTTGAACAATCCTGGTAGAAGGTCCCCCAAGGAATATTTGTGCCAAATTATCTTTAAATCGGGCAAGTACTTTTGGACAAGAAGATTGTTAAAGCTTTTACAATGCACATATAAGGAAAACAAGCCCCGCCCCTGGCGGCTATGGTTTTCAATGGATCGGATTAATTTGAACAATTTTGGTAGAAGATTCCCCAAGGAACATTTGTGGCAAATTATCTTTAAATCGGGCTTTTAAAGATTTTACAATGCATATATAAGGAAAACAAGCTCGGCGCCCTGGTGGCCATGTTTTTTAATGGATCGTATTTATTTGACCAACCTTGGTAGAGGTGCTTTTGGACAAAAAGATTTTTAAAGATTTTACAATACACATTTAAGAAAAAGAAGCCCCGCCCCGCCCCTGGCGGCCATGTTTTTCAGTGTTTCGGATTATTTGAACAATTGTGGTAGAAGGTCACCAAAGGAACATTTGTGCCAATTTATCTTTAAATCGGGCCAATACTTTTTGACGAGAAGATTTTTAAAGATTTTACAATGCACATATAAGGAAAACAAGCTCCGCCCCCTGGCGGCCATGTTTTTCAACGGATCGGAAATATTTGACCAATCTTGGAAGAGGGTGCCCCAAGGAACATTTCTGCAAAATTATTTTCAAATCAAGCCAGTACTTTTTGACAAGAAGATTTTTAAAGTTTTGGCAATTTTCCGCTTTTCTGATGCCGCGGCAACCAAAGTTCTACATGGAATTAAATTCTTTGAACAACTCTAAAAAAAGACCACCTAAGGAACATTTCTGTGAAGTTATTTTCAAATCAGTCAGTTGGTTTAGTAGGAGAAGTCATTTGTAGGAAATTGTTAACAGACCGACGTACAGACGACGACGACGCCGGACGCCGGACGGTGAGTGATCACAAAAGCTCACCCCGCACATCGTGCTTAGGTGAGCTAAAAACAGTTGCGCAAGTTATAGATTGCAATTGTGCTTCTTCTTTCTTCATGGGAAATGCATTTGTCTCAGTAACTAGAGATATTTATTTTACATATTCATAAACGAACATCACATGCCCCTTACTTTACGGAAAGTGTCTCTTCTGTAACCGCTATATTGGCTTGTAAGGTGTAATCCTCTGGTCCGGGTCCAGTTTACGATGAAAAATGCACGAAGAGAATGGTTACGGATCAGCATGTAACACATTCTCTCAAATAAAAATAAACCCAGTGTAAGACGAGTTACTAGAGTTTAGTTAGTTATTCCACCTATTCCCAACGGCAATTTCAGAATCGATAAAATCTTCAAAGATAATACTACCTTCCAAATAACGTCATATCATCCTTTTGTCTTTGTTCAACCTCTCAGGAAAACCAACTATGGGGCATTTATGAAGCGTGTAGCTCCTGATC
The DNA here is from genome assembly GCA_031761405.1 of Serripes groenlandicus. Lineage (NCBI taxonomy): Eukaryota > Metazoa > Mollusca > Bivalvia > Cardiida > Cardiidae > Serripes > Serripes groenlandicus. The sequence goes on from JASEVX010000001.1 coordinate 87,587,666, forward strand.
ACACTGCAAAACTGTGAAGACGGTTCTTTGTTTGAACCGGTCGTTTAAAAAAGTGTCTGACACACAATGGAAGTTAGGATTCAATATATCGCACCCAAAGATAAATGTACACATTTTGTTAAATATTGATTTCTAAACATCTTAAGCCTTATAAAAGGGAGAAACATTCAGAACAGTATGAATATACAAGTCGTATGTCTCAAATAGTTATTGACTGGTGTTTTTGAGTGAAAACTATTAACTCTTTCAGCGCCAAGGGCAATATTGTTTGGTTTTTTTTTGCAAACAATACAGATTCAGGTGACACAGCTCGTAACGAGCTTTGTCACCTGAAATCAGCATTGTCTGCCTTTTATTCATTACAGAAGTCCAAAACTGTTATTACATAAGAAATGAAGAAATCCGATTTCGAACATGGAATAGTCTGCTTTAAACAATTCAACGCTGAAAAAGTTAAAGTCCAATGCCAATGTTCATGTTTCAGGAAGACAAAACTATGGACAATTGAGATCTACAATTCGTGCTTCCTTTATAAACAACGTGGCATTATAACTATAAGGCTCCCGTATGTTTCTTTGTGTCGAAGAGTCCAAACAAATTCAAATCCACGAGAGACATGGTTTTGCATTTAAAGGCGGTTTCAGGCCCCGACAGTGTCCAAATGGATTGTATCCGACATAATCGTGTGTCGATATGTTGAGAACAAAATAAGTTGTGACCGGTTATTTACCCATATTAGGAAGGTACAGTCACGACATTCACGGTCTTCATTGATATTACGAATTAACGAGTTCAATCGAGGAATTCTGATGTGTTTGTATTAAACTGAGACCCGAACTTAACAAGGCCTTGTCAAAAATAAAATAATATTTAAGAGCTTTGCTGCGAAACCAAACCTCAACGTAAGCATTACGCAGAAAACGACCTACCTATATCGTCATGCTAAGGCTTCATATTAACATTGCTTTATACATGTGTTTTGAAACATTGTAGTGATTACTGATGAAAAGCTCAAAGTTAGATTAAACTGCCAGCATGCGCGGGCTGATCTGGATGTAAACTGGTTGACAAAGCCCAAGGGTTGGTATTCTCATTTCACCTCTCAAATACTGATACACGGAGGTGCTTTGATAAGGAGGAGTTAACAGGTCTTTGTCAGACAAAAATAAATCATATCAAACAATTGCATCCTATAATGTGGGTACTTAAAAGAATCGTCCTACTGAGAAAATATTTTGGTTACTCGCAATATAGGCTGTGAGTATAAAATCATACATTCTGAACATGAAATACGCCCCTAGAGATATGGATACCAGCTACACAAATACTGCTGGTTTAGTGTTTATTGAGTCTAAATGAAGAGATAACCGTATCAACCTCGCGTTAAGTAATTAGACCTGCATGCTAATTATACCATGCTTGGATTACTTTGCGTAATTTAATTTCTGTTGGTTCTTTTTTCTTTCTTAAACACGATTTAAACACGATTTAGTTCACTTTAGTAGGCTTGTGCACCGTATTTCAAGTCATTCACTGAACTATCTTTTTTTTTTAAATAATTGACAAACATAGTTCAACAATTGTGTTTTATTTGCTTTATGTGTTTCAAGAGGACACTAGATATGTTATTAGATAAGCGACCTATTTATAAATGGAGATTCTCCCGGAAAACCAGCTCTTACGTGTGTGTTAAGTGGTACTGAAGATCTTCTTTCGCATAAATTCTATCTGAGCCTAATGTACTATATGTCAGAGGTTTCTTAAATTAGTGTTTATCCGTTTGTCAAACAGTGCAGAGTTACACCAAACTCATCATATGCGCAAGATGATCTGGATCTACGCTGGTCGCAAATCCCATAATCGGTTGAATCGGTTAGCGCCGTTAGAATAATGTTTTTGAGTGCTAAAACTCTTAAGCTAAAAAAGGCAATTAAAGGCTTTTGCAAACAATGCAGATTCAGCGAGACAAGTCACATCGAACTGTCTCTCCTGAAATCTGCATAGTTTGCCACTTAGACATTACAATTGGCCAAATTTCCTGTTGGACGAAACTTGGAGTGGTCCAGTTATTACCAGCTATACCGTTACGTTATTCAGTATTATTCGACGTATTCTTGGACGGTTACCAGCTTTACCGTTACGTTATTCAGTATTATTCGACGTATTCTTGGACGGTTACCAGCTTTACCGTTACGTTATTCAGTATTATTCGACGTATTCTTGGACGGTTACCAGCTATACCGTTACGTTATTCAGTATCATTCGACGTATTCTTGGACGGTTACCAGCTTTACCGTTACGTTATTCAGTATAATTCGACGTATTCTTGGACGGTTACCAGCTATACCGTTACGTTATTCAGTACCATTCGACATATTCTTGGACGGTTACCAGCTATACCGTTACGTTATTCAGTATAATTCGACGTGTTCTTGGACGGTTACCAGCTATACCGTTACGTTATTCTGTCACTGTTGCATCATAATCAATATAATATAGTTGATGTTGTCGTGTGAAAAGTCAGAAAAGTCAGAAAGATGAAAGGTGACTGTAATCTTCACTATCTGATGACGTAAACTGATCGATAGAAATCTTCGTTCAGCAGGAGACGTATAAATAAATTACATTTATCTTCAATTTTCCCACATTACCAGAAACTATCGTGCTCCCCTCTGACTGATTTATCATCATCTTAAAGGCTTTGAAGTTATCTAGAACTGTTAAGGCTGCTGTTCACTTGTAATGTTTCATTTGGACCAAGTTACAGGGAAACGTTCCATCGGCAAAGTTCTTGGTAAAGGTTTCCTTTGGGACATTCTAGTATTGGTATTCAGTTCAGCAATCATTGAATCATTGATTCAAGAAGCTACTTGATACCTGTCTTGCATAGCCAAAAGACCACTGCACGTATTCAATGTTACACGTCATTACCTTTACCTTTATACATCCGAAGGTAGGAATTTTCTATGTCTTAGTGTCTGATTTGTTTATAAATTGTCTCTGATAAACACAAAGCCTTGCTGCTTAACGTGTTGTTAACGAGGAAAGCGTCTTTTTTTTATATATGCAATGCCTCTAAATTAATTCACCCCGAGCAACAAACCGACCATTACAATGTTTGAGATCAGTGACGAGTTTCAGCAAATTTTGCATCTGAATATTCAATAATCTATTTTTCCATTCAGTGATCCGCCATGCACCTTTGATATTTAGTTTCGAATCTAAGCTGTCTTCCATTCTTAGCTGAAACAATTGTTCGCTCCTTTCAGCTACAGTCTTAAACTTTGATATTGGCTTTTTTGTTAATATATTGAAAATACATTTTAGCTTTGAATAGGAAATGTTTAATGTCCGTCAAAAATATGTTTAAACTTTATAAGCTCCATACGCGACTTTAGATATAATTTATTTATCATTAATTCTGTACTCGACTTTTATCGATATGTGTGAACAATGTACTCCACGACCAGTATTCTCGTTCGTGCTATCTATCATTGGTCTAAAGTTTTTCTTTGATTCACACATAACACATCTTAGCCAAATTGATTCCATTGATAAGAAGGACTTGTCAAAAGGTTGATTGATTTACCGCCGTTTTGAGCAATATTAAGTCATATCACGGCGGCCAGTTCACCTACACATGTATTTCCTCGCTTTCCAATACCAGTATTTCGAACAACATAATTTCCAAACTACTGAGTGTTTTTCCAGTTAGCCCATTGATGGAAGGCGAATGACGCTTGTCACAGTGACTTTTTTTCAAACGTCGAAAAGATTGTTGGCTGGGGTTTAAAATCACAGCCCCTGGAGTGACAGCGCGCGTCGATACCGATTGAGCTACCGGGGCTCGGCATTACCAAAAGCTTGAGCGGCGATATTTGATATTTGTTGCAGAAATGCAGCGGGATAAGGGTTAAGCTTGTTGGTATAATGAGGATGAATAACATGTAGACCTGTATGACTATGTAAGAGAGTAATTCATATAAAGCTGCAGGAAATGGTGGAATGTCTATTAACTCTTTCAGCGCCGAATTGTTTAAAGTAGACTCTTCCATGTTCAGAATCGGGCGTTTCCATTTCTCATGTAATAAAAGTGTGGACTATTTTGATAACTAAAAGGCAAACAATGCTGATTTCAGGTAAGACAGCTCGTTACGAGCTGACTCACCTGAATCAGTATTGTTTGCAAAAACCTCAATATTGCCTTTGGTGCCGAAAGAGTTAATAATTAAATGATGAAAAATGATTTATTTTAAAATTGGGCTTTCGTTGTGAAGAGAGGTATTTATGTGTTACGTTGCTTACAGGACAGTCCTATATGTCCTAAAGACGACATCTGATCTAGGTCGACACTGTTCAACATTATAGAAGCACACACATCGCAAGATGTCAAATCAGAGATAGGATAAAACATAGTTTGACCTTACATAGTGTACCTTTATATTTAGTCCTATTTACTTCTCAATCAGAATATCTTTTAGAAACGTATTGAATTGCTTGATTTTAACAATACGAACCTATTGTGTGTCCCTTTGTCTTATACCGACCTATACTTTGGTTCCTTAATTACACCATAAATGACAAGATGAAAATAAATCAGGAGAATGCGGCCTTCCATTAAACCGAATACAAATGTGCAGCTGTTATTAAGATCTAAGATAGTGTTTATTATCATTCACCACATGCAGACGCGTTTTGACTCTTGCTGCAGCAGGCGACCTTTTAAAACAATGTGGCAAAAAGAGAAATTACTCATGATGAACAAGTTCTCCGTTTGGCACAATATCTTCACCTCGATGAAAATTTAATAATAATGCTTTCATTTAAAAAGATTTTAAGATCTGTTGCCAAGATTATTTTATTGTTTCCTGCTGCAGATTTAATTTTGTGGGATTGGGTAAAAACGAAAACAGTTTTGCAGCTATAATTAAGATCAAAGATAGTGTGAACAATATGAAGTTTAGTTTGCTTGTTATTATATAAAAACACTTACATGTCGTTGTGTTAATTGAAGTTGTTTCCATAGACCTGTAGTTGGTAAAAGCGTCGTTATGTAGTTGCGCCATTTACGTATTGAGATGACGTACTGTTCCCAATAGTACAATTACGTACTTCCGAAAGTCAGTCTTGTGAAATATCACTCAGATATATAACGGTTTTATTTTTTGACAAATGTCATTCTGATATTTAAGGTTTGTATCTATTGTGTCAAATGTCACTCAGATATATAACGGTTTTACTTTTGTGTCAACTGTCATTCTGATATATAAGGTTTTTATCTATTGTGTCAAATGTCACTCAGACATATGACGCTTCACCTTCATGTCAAATATCACTCGGATATATAAAGGTTTGATTTTTTGCAAATATCACTGTGATAGTTAAATGGCATTCGGATATATAAAGAGGATATTTCATGAGTGTTTATTTTTTATGACTTTTATTAAACGAGCTTTTTAAGATGATACGCCACGAGCGAGCCTTGGCGAGCGTCATATTCAGCTTAGTTAGCGAGTTTATTAAAAGTGATAATAAACAAGCACGAATGAGATATTCTTTTACCGGTTTTGGCGCAAAGTGATTAACGTTATGACCTCAAACCGCTGACGTGACGTCATAGTTTAGTTTCCGCGTTGTAACAATGACTTGAGCGTAAGACTGGAAACCAAACTAATAGTGTCATATGATTTGTGTGTAGTGTCATATGATTTTTGTGTTTATGTTATGGCATTTGACACCCCAAGAGAGGATTTATGTGATAAAACGTTTTTACTTTTTGTTTGTCAAATGTCATTCTAGAGGTAAAGCTAAATCTTTATTCTGCTGTAATTCTTAAATCTCTCCTACGTTAATATACATTTTATGAACAGAGCATATTCTTTTACCGGTTTTGGCGCCAAAGTGATTAATGTTATGACCTCAAACCACTGACGTGACGTCATAGTTTAGTTTCCGCGTTGTAACAATGACTTGAGCGTAAGACTGGAAACCAAACTAGTAGTGTCATATGATTTGTGTGTAGTGTCATATGATTTTTGTGTTTATGTTATGGCATTTTGACATCCCAAGAGAGGATTTATGTGATAAAACGCTTTTACTTTTTGTTTGTCAAATGTCATTCTAGAAGCAAAGCTAAATCTTTATTCTGCTGTAATTCTTAAATCTCTCCTCCGTTAATATACAGGTTATGAACAGAGCATAAGTTTATTTGTAACACTAGTATATAAGCTCACTGTGTGTGCATAGGTAATACAACAATTGTAAATAAACTGATGGACTTCAAAGTTAAATAATTCAGAAGTTTTATATGAGCCGTTCTAGGAGAAACCCAACATTATGGACTATGTGTCATGTATCGACCCATATCAGCCTGAAAAGACCGCGCAGACTAATCCGGGCCGACACATTCCGTCTCAGGGGGATAGAGGTATAGAGTAATGACTCCTGAAACAGAAAATCCACGGGAGGCGAAAAGTGTCTGTTCGGGTAAGCTTGTGCGGCATGCTAATGCTGATCCGGATCGATACTTTACGCAGAGTCCACACTGTTGGCTTACTCATGGAACGGCTCATATGTTATTTCTGAGCCGTTCCACGAGAAACTCAATATTATGGATTCTGCGTAATGTATCGACCCATATCCGCCTGAGAAGTCTGCTCAGACTAATCCGGGCCGACACATTTCGTCTCAGGAGGATAGAGGTATAGAGTAATGAAATCCACAGGAGGCGAACAGTGTCTGTTCGGGTAAGCTTGTGCGGTATGCTAAGGCTGATCCGGATCGATACTTTACGCAAAGTCCACACTGTTGGCTTACTCATGGAACGGCTCATATATTATGTCTGATCCACGAGAAACCCAATATTATGGACTCTGCAAGGATAGATGTATCTACAGAGTAATGACTCCTGAAACAGAAAATCCACAGGAGGCGAAAAGTGTCTGTTCGGGTAAGCTTGTGCGGCATGCTAAGGCTGATCCGGATCGATACTTTACGCAGAGTCCACACTGTTGGCTTACTCGTGGAACGGCTCATATATTATTTGAAAAACATCGTAGCAAACGTTTGTTAACCCACCAATCCAATTACAGCTTTTTCACCTCTGGTACGAATAAGGACAACCATCGGCTATTAAACTGCTACACTGAAGGCAAGGCTAGCATACTAATATTTGTTTTCTTGCACGTTATTGCATATTTATTGCTAGTAGTAGCTTCAAATTAAATGAGATACGAGCAATAAAATCCAAAATGTGCTGACTTAACTGCTAAACTGTTCGGAACTGTTTCTTAAATTCGTGGATCTGAGACTAGAAGAACATTGCCTAATGTCGCGTGTAGTAGATCGTTAGGATGAACTTATATATACATTTACACGTTATTTCTTTAAAAACATTTTGGGGAAATGAAATGAAATGAATGACAATAGATCATAAGAAGGTGTTCGACTATATCATACTCTTTGAATATAAGTCGACCGACTCACCATTTTCCTGGAACACGTGTGAATTTCATAAATAAATGTCGACATCCTTGAAGATGGTTCGTTTTTCTGCTTCAGTATATATAATATTCACTTCTGTAATGTTTTGTTATATTACTTTAAGGCCATGTGATTATATTAGTGACAACCCTGCGATTATCCGCTAAGGTAATTAGACATAGTTAGTACTAAACAAATACGTTCTTGCAGCCTTAAATAGTGGTTTTCAGAGAAGACGTATAATTACAGAATGCAGGAAATTAATATCTTCACAATCTTGGAATCACGATGGACTTAATTCCGCAAAGTGAGAATATCCTAGTTTACCCCGGTCGCGCTTAATCCATTTAGCACATCTGTTTTTTCGGCACCCGCACTATGAGATCAAGAGCTACTGTGTTCACATATTACTTACACATGCTTGTTAGAAGATTCGGCGAACATGTGTAGATTTTGATGTGTCTGAGCTTGTTGACAGTCTGATCTGATACCACACCGACCAACAATGTGAACTTGTACGGGCGGACGGATCAAATTTCGATGAATGAGAAGCGAACAAAGTAGACCAAGATACGGGGTTGAATTCGACTCTGCAGCAGACTATAACATATTGGCAAAAATGTGGAAAATCTATACAAATGAAAGTATGATACATATAGTGGCAAAAAGAGATAATGCTCATTGTGAGCAATTTCTTCGTTTGCAACAATGTTTTCAAAGGTCGTTTGCTTCCGAGTTATCAGAAACAGTCTGTATGCGGTTTTACATCAGATGGCGGTTTTGGTGATATCATGTGCCAAGTATCACGACCAGAATTGTAACTTTAAACCTTTCAAGTATGGTGATACATCATTATGTGTTTGACTGTATATCACGTTAAAATGTTCTGAGAGCCTGTACACAAAACACCAAATGTGAAGCTTCGCGTACAAGCTCACCTACTTTTAACTTCATCGGATGTTGGTTGGAAAATAAACACAAGTACAGATGTTGATCAGGTTAGGCTGCAGCAAGGTAGTCATGCTAACAATATAACTTCCATTTTTGACTCTTATTCCTGTAAAACATAAGACAAATCTGCAGTTGTCAGTCGACTGAAAGCATCTAGGCAAAACATATGGAAAAATCAAAAGTCAAATGTCATCTGCTGCAGATTTATCAAAACATGTTTGTTAACCCATTGGAAAGGTTGTCATAAGGGTCAATCACCAAGTGCGTAATGTATTGATCCAGATCAGCTTGCGCAACCCGCGCAGGCTAATCCGGGCTGACACATTCCATCACGGGGGGGGGGGGGGGGGGGATAGAGGTTTAGAGTAATGATTCCCGAAACAGACAATCCACAGGAGGCGAAAAGTCTCTGTCCAGGTTAGTCTGCGCGGCTTGCTTAGTCTGATCCAGGTCGATACTTTACGCAGAGTCCACACTGTTGCTTTTCTCGTAATATGGCTCATATGTGTTCGTTTAGCGCATTACAGGCTTTCCAGTGACTCGGTTCAGTCAGAAATACTGCGATATTTTCCACCGTATGCCAGTGGGAAATGCCTTGAATCCAACTACTAGCATTAAGTTTCAAATATGATATGTCATGAACAATGTATTGCTCGGTTCATTGTATGACTAAGTCTGGTTTTATCCATGTTTAGAAAGTACTCGTATTGAATTTGGATTTCGATCAAAGTGATACAGATACAAATTCCTGCATAATAAAATCATATTGTTATTGTTATCTTAGGATATTTATAATCAAGATAGCCGCCTGATCACCCCCCTTCACAATTACAGACATCATCTTCAACAGAAACCCCTGACGGTATATTGGTAATATGTGAACTGGTAAAATGTGAACTCGCCATTAATGACCAAATTCATTTTTTTCAATGTGATCAACTTTATTCAATACGTATTCATTTGGTGATGGACATGATAGGAATCCGCTGTCGACGAGTGGTTAGCGTCGAGGATTTGAAACCGGGCGTACCAGTTTCGACCCCAAGTCGCAGTACGACCGTCATAGTGGAGTGCTCTTGGGCAAGGCATATTTTCTAGCCTAGTACTGGTTTGTTTACCCAGGGATCATGAATAAGTGAACTGTCACCGTGATATTACTGAAATAATGTTGAAAGCGGCATAAAATCCTAATGAAAAATCAAAGACTTGATAGAGGTATTCTATATGTTATAGATGTTTTCAAAGTTATCTCTTGTAGAAGTTTTCAAAGTTAGCTGTTGTAAATGTTTTATATGTAGGAGAGGATGTTTTATGTGATACATAAACGTCACATCTTTGCAGACACAGTGATATAATGAAACACTATATGTAAAAGATCGTGACCAGTTTTTCTTACAGATATGATATGTACAGTGTCTTCTGTTTCGAAAATTGTTTAAGAACAATATTGTTACATATAGAACATTTTAAATTATTTATTGAGTTTCAAGAAAGTTGCATTGAGTTAGTCTTTGCGATAACCGAGGAATAGAGCGGTTGGACAAACAAACATCGATACACCTGATACACCTGCAGAATTTTGATATCATTGTGGAAACATTGCTCAATTTCAGCAATGTTTCCACAATGATATCAAAATTCTGCAGGTGTATCAGGTGTATCGATGTTTGTTTGTCCAACCGCTCTATTCCTCGGTTATCGCAAAGACTAACTCAATGGAACTTTTGCGGGAAGCTAGCTTTAGTACAAACAGGAGATACGCATATAATCAGCTTATACAGAGTCGACAGTTTTGACGAAGCTCTCTGACCTTTAGATATGTTACCAATTGTTCAGGAGAATTGCTGTGCAGTATATAATCGCTGCGTTGTTTGTTTGTTTTTCCCTATAATATTCTCGGTGCGCAGATGCGACAAGCTAAGCTGCCCTGAAGTGGTTCACTTGTTTTCCATTAATATTAGCATTAATGTGCATTATCAACATTTACATCAGAAATCAAAATCAATCTACATTTTGTTTTAAAAACTATCATGGTCTTTAGGAATAGCTAATATAATCCGAAAAGTTTCACATCTTGTTTCTGGCGAAGCTGTGAACCTGATAAGCTTTCGTATGTTAGAAGAATTGCCCTTATACTATCTGGATTACTCATTCAATACACTCAACCTGATAATATACAGATGAACTATTATATGTATACGCGGGTTGTTAATTTTCGCGCACTTAACACAAATCCGGTATTTTCTTTGATGCACACACACTACCGGACGTTGTCAAATTCGATGAGGACATCCCCGGATATCATGCCTTTCCTATCATACAAGAATCTCGTAGTGAACGACATGCCATTACTGTGTTAGTTCTAAACAAACAAAATCCAACATTACCTGACCGCTCGCCAAAAAATCAACCATTTTAGTAGAAAACTAGATGTTTTTATTTGCTCTCAAATATGGATATGACATGTCATCAAAAGAACCGGAAGTAACCCGATTAGATCATATGACACTTCTCAGCAAGAAAATGAGGACCAGAGTGTCAAAGAATGAAATGAACAATTTTGTTAAGTTAATGTTTGTGACAGTTCGGGATTTAAATATGTTTATGAGTCATTATTTGGGAAATATAAATTAATGATGCCAACAAGTAATTTTAACAAATGCATTTTGAAAATATTTGTGCAAATGTAGTAAGTTGATTAACATTTCCATTTTAATGAAAATGTTCTTGTTACATCTTATTAAAGAATAATCGTTTTTAAATATTTTAAGGTATTACAACGGGGCCACCATATACTTTTCTTGATACAGACGACAGTTGCCACCGTTGCAGCAGACGACATTCGATTTTTATATTTTAAAACAGGAGAAAATTGCACACATTGAGCAAGTTTTCCAATTTTACAGATGTTTTACCATGTATTTAATATTCTTCCAATTATCACGAAGAGTTAATAACTCGGCTACAGTATGATATCAGTTTACGTTCGTGAATAAAGTAGAAAATGGTTTCGACCATGTACCTCAAAATCCATTTATGTAAACCCTTTCAGCACCAGCAGCAATATTGAGGCATTATATTGAAACAATACAGACAGAAGCCGGCGAGTCATACCTGAAATCAACATTGTTTGCCTTTTAGTTATCAAAATATTCCAAAATCTCAGATCACAAGTCTTCTTTAGGAATATTGGCCCTGAAAGAGGTATGCATGTCGAAAATGGAAAAGAAACATAATAGACGTCTACGTGCAGGCTTACACAACAGATAAATAACCTAAAACATAAATTAAGCTGATTAATAGACATTGGAAAGGAATAAACCTTCTGAAAATGGTATTTTCTCGTTAAAGCTAATTACTAAAAAGCTCCAAACTATCTCCGGAGAATTGAACTACTGTATATAATATATGTCCCGGGAAAACTCTTTCATTATCTATGTTCTCGAATTCTAACGGAGCGAGGGTTTTAACTGCTTTCTTTACACTGAGGATTCCAAAGAAACCTTAATGACACGGGAAACATTTTTCACAGTAAATGGCTTAATTGAGTTTACGAGTTCAGTCTAAAATGTCAATTGATTAGTATTAACAGAGAACATGGGACTTGTGGATTTGAAAAACGAATGATGCTGGTGTGGTTTCCTGAAACAATAGTCTCTCAATGTGAACAAGATATGCTTTTTAAAAGCATTGTTCCACTCTGTTACAACATTGGCGTTTTGTAAATTATTTTCGATTGATGTTTACAATTTGAAATGGGTCTATCCTGGCATTATCTTTCTTCTATTATATACACATGATTATAATATTTGCGAACAAAGTTGGCAAGAGCAATGTTCACATGCATGCAATTACACCTTTGTCTAAACTGTTAACTAAGCATTTGAGCCCGTCTATGAAACAATGTATACGTTTGCGTTTGTGAACAATGTAGATCAATATCATAATGTACTTCTGCACAGTCAGACCAATATCTACACTGTTCACATATTACTAACGTAAGCTTGTTAGAAGCTTCTTTCAACATGTTAAGAGTATGATAAAACGGAGCAGATATACAGGTTGGTCGCAACATACATTATGGAACGCCTTTACTGTCTTACTATGTTGTTTTGTATTATACGCAGTACATTTTCATGTATACGAGGTACATTTTTTATTTGACGTGCTACATGTTGCATGATATGCAGTGCATTTTGTATAATATATCGTGGTTATTTAATAATATGAAGTCCACAAGTATGTACGGACGGAGTCATTTATTGATTCTTAGCAACAACATCTTTATTGATATGCAAGCAATTTGAAAACATCTTAAGTGATATAATGTAATATATAGTAGTTGTAGAGACTTGTAATATACAGTAGTTGTAGAGACTTGTAATATACAGTAGTTTTAGAGACATGTAATATACAGTAGATGTAGAGACCAATGCCTCTGATTAAGCCTCATCTGTTTTTCTTCTATTGACCCATGTTAGTGTACACTAAAACATGTACACGCACCTCACGGGTGCAGATAATATTAAGACACAGAGTTAGATACAAGGGACTCTGGACGCGATACTCTAGCCCGTTCCGAAAATACTTAATTTGATATTTAACGTGCGCAGTGTCTTGACAGCATCGATACACACGAGGCTTTTTTTTTCCAGGAAAGGATCAGTACGTCGTGTTGACACATAAAAGCACCTCGAAAATTTCCAGAACCTATACCTCTGGATTGGCAATCCAGCGTGTTAAGGAATGCGGAATGCATAAGGATAAGGGGCTAATTGTGTCTGAATGAAGATATAACCATATCATCCTTGCTTTAAGTGATTAAACTGGCAAGCTCATTGCTCAATGATTGGATTATTTTCCGTATTTTAATTTCTGTTGGTTCTTCTCCTTTCCAAAACACGATTTAGTTCACATTATAGGACTTTAATACACATATCATGTCCTGCGCTGAAATCTTTGTTTGAAAACGTTGGCTCAAAAAAACTAAAGTTTGGTTCTATATATATGCGTTATTAAAGTTCCAATGTAAAATTAAATGTGATGCTTGGTCCAGGATAACTTTGGAATTTGGAAACTTTATGACAAAAGAAGAAATTGTTCATAAAGAGGAATTTTTCCTTTGCCTAAATGTTTAACAACTTTATTAAAGAATTGGTCTTTCATTTTTAGATACGGTTTACATGTTTTTCAATCAATATGTCCAAAGTCGTTTGCTGCAGATTTGTTTATATTCGGTAACAAGAAAAGGGTTAACAAAATGTTTAAAATTGGTGGTTAAGCGTGGGATGAATAGGTTTCTATGATCACTTTAGAGAGTGCTTAACGATGAAATAGCAATGAATGCTTTGAAATTCAACCATGTCAGAGACTATTTTTGAAACTGTATTGTCCGTCTGATTCGAATTGTTAAATGCGACCTCTTTTGTATCAGACCGGCGTGCATTTCTCTCACATAATTAACATTTGTAAATGACAAGATGATAACACATATTGCGAAATGACATTACTTTCAGTTGATTACAGTTTTGAAGTTATAATTAAAGGTACAGATAGTGTTATTTCAACACGTAATGAAATAATAATATACATACAGAGTAGGTTTCTTTTAATTCTATCAAAACAGTTTTCTTTTTCTAAAATGGCCTAATTAGAAAAGGATACGAAATTTAATGAAACATTCCTTTATCTATTGCAGAATCTATTGCGCAATATCAATAAGGTAACACCGTGGTACAAATTGGCATATATCGCTTAAAAGTACAAAGGCCTTCATGCCATTATCATATTGACAAGAGGAACGAATATTTAAGCTGTTCCCAACGAATTGTGGCATTTTTAACCCAAGCAAATAAATTATACACTTATCCTGCTGAAATTCTGCAACTTGTAGAATCATCCTTCATCTGTGCAGGCGTATGGTGTATTCATTTGGTAACCGTTTTTCATATACAAACGCTCTTGATGCCTCTGCACCAGAAGACTTTTTAAACCATTGATGCAAAAAAAAGTCTCCTTTTGCCAGAAGGTTTTCAACATTATTCATTAGTTGATCTTTCACTTTAAGAGAGTTTCCATGGTTTTGCTTCGATGTTTTCAAATTCGTCTGCTCTCTCTATATATATATATTGAATGTGGGAAAGAGTTAACATTATTAAATACATCCCTGAATATAGTAGCCCAATATTAGACTGCACGAAAATGAAGATTAACCTTAATCAGCACAGTTTGCAGTTATTTATTTTCAGTCGTGTATATAATAATGTATTCGACGCCTCTGCTGTTGACTTTTCAAAATTAGGGAGAACATCTAGAATGGATGAGATTATACCGTACCTTTAAATATAAATTTTTCACTCACCATTTCCTAAAATACATTGGGACTTTTAAAAAGATCAGAACAGACTAGATTTGTTTTTCAGCTTAAGCATTTACAACTCATGGCTTATGTACATGCGAACAGTGCTCCAGGAAACCAACCTTCATGATATTAATACACGCGTGAACAAATACTTTTCTATACAGCAGTATGCTAATGCCACAAATGGGTACTTACTGTGTTACGGAAGTTTCTTGGAATCTTCTACGACTAAATGACAAATTGTACAGAGGCAGATAATACGGTGTACATGCGCTGACCCAACTGGATATATACAATCCTCGCAAATACCTAAGGTTGGTCTTCGCAGAACGCCAGACATACATAATTATCAAAAGCTATCGACATCTAGTGTGGTGATATGCGTATCTACTTCTATACATATCTATCTGCTTTGTTGATTTACATCACCTTTAATTATGTAAACGACTTCAAGGAAACCCTGCGATTATCCAATTTTGTAAGTAAACACGGTTTGTTCAAAAGAAATCAGTTCTTGATACCTTAAATCGCGGGTGTCCAAAAATACTTACATAATTACAAAATACAGTATTAATATATCCACTATCTGGGATACCTGCTGGTTTAATTTCACAAAGTAAATTATGTCCTCGCACATAGGTTTCCACAAAACGCGTTTATCCGGTAACCGATGCCATCCTCCCTGGTGTTTGGGAAGTACGTAGATACATGTTTTATTTTCACTTTACCTAATAGAATAGGATTCCGCCGTGGCCAAGTGGTTAGCGTCGGGAATTTGGAACCGTGCGTTCCGGGTTCGATCTTCAAGCGCGGCGGTCATGGGGGATTGTCCTTGGGTAAGGCATATTTCATAGCCTTGTACTAGCGTGTTTACCAAATTATTATGAAAAGGTGAACCGTCAACGTGATATGACACAAACCCAATAAAACAAACTTGATATCAATACATGAGTAGCTAATAATATAGAATAAAATAAGACTACGGGAATACTCAGACTGATCTATGTCTAAATATTTAGCAAATGTATTTAAAGTCTCGTACCTCGGTGTCTAAATTGTTTTGAAGACCTTTATAACCATATGAGAGAACAATTTGGTTGCTCCAAAATCTGGAAGAAAAAAATTAGACTTCACTGTCAGTTAACATTTTGGAAGATTTCTCTTGTTTGTGTTACATGTGAATTGGCTGGTTTAAAACGTTAATTTCTGCCTTTAACTAAAAAGACACCTAAATGTGATTGATATAAAATATAAAAACCTGGTTAGCAAAATTCACTTGTTTGGCACACTTGAAGAATTTGATGGTATCCATAAACCTTCAAATGCAATTTTCACTTCAAACACTTTGCTCGACATTTTAGCTCCCCTGAGCAAGTCAGGGGCGTAGCTTTGCAAAAATCAATGTGTAGGCCGCCTCATGAGAACATCAACATTGTGGACTCTGCGTAAAGTATCGACCCGGATCAGCCTAAGCATACCCGGATAGACACTTTTCGCCTCCTGTGGATTTTCTGTTTCAGGAATAACTGCTCCATACATCTATCCCCCTAAGACGGAATGTGTCGACCGGATCAGTCTGCGCGGTGCCTACATTGCCTAAAGGGAACTACGCCCCTGCAAGTAGTAATCAAACTGAACACTTGACTATGAGATAATTGTAGACACGCTTTGTCTGACCTCTGTCGTTACCAATTTACTACAGATCCTCCTATCCTACAGGACCAATGTGTTCAACCGTCACAAATATCCCTCCAATAAAAAATAATGCATAGAATGACTAATTTCTCGCAACTATATATTTGCTATGGCTTCTTAAATCACCTGAGACGAAGGTTCAAGGTGATCCTTTCTGATCAATCTTTGTCCGTCGTTCGTCTGTCTGTTTTTAACGTTTAGCTTTAAACGACATCTCCTCCTAAACCACTTGACCAGTTTCAATCAAACTTTAAAGGAATGTTCATTTTGTGACATTTTTACCAAATCCTTCAAAGATTTTAATTTAATTGAGAGCGAGGTTGCTGTGGCATCAGACATGGGGGAAAATGCCAATCTTTCATTTTTTTCTGCTCTGAAATCGCTTGTCGGATTCCAATATAGTGTGGTAGAAATGTTCCTAGTTAAATCTTTTACAACATTTGTTTAATCCATATTGATTTGTTGAAAAACCCGGCAGTTAGATTGCATTAGAAAAAGGGCAAAATGACGAAGTTTTAAAATTCAATGTGTATAAAAGGGCATGTCTGTCTTTTAGGTAATAACGTAGCACTGTTTTGTCAGTGACCATCTATATACTGTTTTTGAGTTTTTGATTGGTAGAAATATATAGCAACCCGGCGGCATCAAAAAATGGTAAACATTAGCTTTAAACGACATCTCCTTCTAATCCACTGGACTAATTCCAACTAAACGTTAAAGAAATGTTCCCTTTGGGGGCAGGGGACCTCTTTCAAAAGTGTTTAAATATTTCAATTATACATGCAAGGCTGCATAAATGTGTTGAAGCCAAGTTAATTGCTTGTAAAACATAGCCGCCAGGTGGCATCCGAAAAGGGATAAAATGAACTTAAAGCCTTTAATCCTCAAACAACATTTCCCTTTAAACCATGGCGATAACAAGCAAGCTCCACATAAATGTTCCTTTTGTGGTAATCTTCCAAACTGTTCAAAATTATTATGCCTTATTACAAAGGGCCTTTGCTGATAAGATGTTTATTTTACAGTGTCCACTCCTTGTAAATTAATTCCTCTTAATACAATTTTCCCCGTTATTAGCAGTTACACATTTGCTACTAAACTATCACTCATGTGATCGATTAAGAGCGATCTTGGCCCTCTTGTTTAATATAAATGATCCTTTAATGATCCCTTTTAAAAGGTAAGAAGACATTTCGTAACCGCACAATCTTAGTTGAATCGTAACCATTCTGTTATTTATATATAATAGTTACTGACACGTTGATCGATTTCATTAGCTCAACTAAACTATAAATGTTCATATGAAAATACTTTTATTACCCTATATAGGTCGTTATCCTTCTGGCATCCATAATGTCTTTCAGAAAAGTCCCAGACACCACTATCTATTATCTAATTATCAGGATAAATCATGCCAATCAGGTCGTGGAAAAGGGACAGGTGGAGTTCCGTTCATGGAGTTAAATTTACTTTACGTGCTAGCATGTAGTAACCCAGCTGTAATCATTAGTGGTAAAACAAGAATGCACCTGTTGACATAAAGGTACTCATCGCACCTTCTGAGGCAAACATATCCCTTAAACGAAGTATTTATATTTAACTCTTTCGGCGCCGAATTGTTTAAACTAGACTATTCCATGTTCAAAGTCTGGCGACTCTATTTTATATGGTATACTAATTTTGGAATATTTGGATAACCATAAGGCAAACAGTGCTGATTTCAGGTGAGACAGCTCGTTACGAGCTGACTCACCTGAATCAGTATTGTTTGCAAAAAGCTCAATATTGCCTTTGGCGCTGAAAGAGTTAAGGGCGTTTTTCGACGAAAATTATGTATCAGGTGTTTATATCACTTTTAAAAAAACGCCAACGTTTCCGGGAGAATTTCTATTTCATAGAACTGTCCTGCTTTGAAACTGAAAACTGTATCGGGGAAAAAAAACACTGCTTTTCAATGTGGTTAGCTATGTGTTTCGTTTACTATAGGAAATAGTGTTGTTTTGCATGCCAAAGGTCAGCCGTTATTTAAAAACCTTTTTGGATTATTCCCATGTTAAAGTATTTACGTCTTCGTGGCGAATAATCTAGCGGTTTAACAGTAGCTTTGTGGTAATTGTTTAGGTTGTAAATTATCCCTAAATGAACACCTATCTCTTGAAGGGTTGTAAATACACTAATTCGGGTGGTAGTTTTTCCTTTTTTATCTACGTTTTATATTGATATGCATTCCGTCTGTAACAGTATTTCTATTACTTTACAATGTTTCTTTAGTTCTTAAGTAGTATTACTAGCCCGTTTGACTTCAACCTGACACGGGTTCTTAATCATCATGATATAAGAAAAAAAAACTGTTGCTTCTATTCTGAGGTATTTGGTGTGAAAATCGTCTTCTCTGAAACCAAGGTCCCTATTTTGTAATAATTACATATGTATGATACAAGTGCGAACACAAAAAACGAAATTGGTTTAAGAGAAGACAACTCTCACTGGACTATATTTCAATATATGAGTAGCCAACAATGTTAATTAAGATTAGACTCCAGAAATGTGTCAAAGGTATTTTAAGTCGTGCATAAGTTAAAACGTGAACGCTGTGTAAAATTATTAATACCGCACACAGAATACAACGTTGAAGTGTGTCCGTGTCTTACCAAACCTAATCTGTTTGTCGAAATTGTATTGAAGACTTTCATTACATATTTGTTCGCTCCAAAAATCAGGCATAAGCTATTAGCCTCCACTGTCAGTTCATATTTTGGAGGATAGTCCCATTTTCTTGTGTTACTTTGCTAGTTTAAAACGTTAATTTCTCCCATTAAATAAAAAGATACCACTCATCTCTGAATATTTTAGGTTTTTTTGTGTTCATGACTTTTGCTTGTCTGTGATTGGCTGAAATATTTTGTTCATAATCCCATGAAGAAAATTTTCCTTGGATTCTTGGAAAAAGCGACCGAATACTAAGAAAGTGACGTCACGTCATAACGTTATTACTTTTGGCGCCAAATTGGAATAATGTTTGACGTGCTATATTATGGAAAATAAAGTTGTTAAATACTATTATGTGTTATTACCAACGGTAATAGCCATATTTATGCTAAAATATAAGGAATGGACAGCCTTTTTTTCGTGTTCATGGGGGTATGAACAAAAAAACCTGATCACACATTCTATGAAACCGCTTCGCGGTTTCATAGCGCGTGATCAGTTTTTTTTGTTCATACCCCCATGAACACGAAAAAAAGGCTGTCCATTCCTTAAATTATTGCTCACTGTTGTGATGTTAATACTAAAAGCATTTTCCACAGATGAAGAAACACAAATTTGATGATAACCCTAAACCATCAAATGCCTTTTCTTTCACTCAAACACGTTGGGCGAAATTTTTAGCTCCTCCGAGCATTTAGTAATTAAACACTATGTAGTTAATTGTGGGCACCATTTGTCTGATCTTTGTTTTAACAAATGTACTACTTCTTCTATCCTACAGGAACATTTTGTTAAATCTTCACTAATATTACTCAGATGGTTCCATAAAACATCTAGTGCACAGGGTAACTAATTTTACTGATATACATACGTCCGGTATGGCTATTTTTTAACATATTTGATCCTTTATGGTCCTCCTCAAAAGTTCACAAGACATTTCAGCCGTTCCACGAGAAAACCAACATTGTGGACTCTGCGTAAATTATCAACCCGGGTCAGCCTAAGCATGCAGTGCAGGCTATCTCGGACAGACATTGCTCGCCTCCTGTGGATTTTCTGTTTCATGAATCATTCCTCTATACCTCTATCCCCCTGAGACGGAATGTGTCGGCCCGGATTAGCCTGCGCCGACTGCACAGGCTGATCTGGTTCAATACATTACGCAGATACCATAATGTTGGTTTTCTCTCGGAATGGCTCATTTAGTAGCCAATCAGAATGGAATAAGCTGAAGATATCAGCAGGTGGCAACCCGACTGTACTTATTGGTGCCAAAGATTCGCACCTTCTGGGGCAAACATATTTTTAACTAAATCGTTTTAGTTTAAGAGCGTTAATACACGAATCTCATGTATCAGGGATTAACATTACTTTGTCGATATGAATTCATTACATAATGTGTTCATGGTCAATAACCAAATAGATTTACCTATATCCCAAAAGATAAAACTATTTGATTCCCTGGTATCACCAGTTCTAAACTACGCGGCCGAAATGTGGGTCATCACCCCGCGCCCGATGTCGAATCCATACACTCAAAGTGTTGTAGAAAACATCTGTGTGTACGTCGCTCTTACAATCCAGACAGTCTATACGGAGAATTGGGAAGAATCCCTATGTCCATACATAGAAAATGTATAACTATCAAATATTAGATAAAGACGCTCAATCCAAATGAAAATTTAATTTAATTCAAAAGCTACATGGTTATGCAATTAGGTTTAGAAAATGATTTGTATTGCACAAAATATAATTGGGCATTTAACATTAAACAAGTTCTCGATGAGTGTGGTCTTGCTTGTATCTGGCATAACCAGTTTAATGTAACATTTAATTATGAAATGATCAAGCGAATTTTAGATATTTACTATCAACATTGGTACTCCTGTATCAATAATTCGAATCGTTTAGAAACGTATTGCTTTAAACACGACTTCAAATTCGAAAGTTACCTAGACAACATTACAGACTCTTATTTTAGAAAAGCATTCACCCAATTTAGAATATCCTCTCATGAATTAGCAATAGAACCAGGTCGTCACCTACATTTACCGCGAAATAATAGAATTTGTCCAAACTGCTCAAGTAACCAAATTGAAAATGAATATCATTTCCTACTAATTTGTTCAAAATATTCGGATCTTAGAACTAAATATACTAAACGAGATGTCTATACTTGGTCATCGTTACGAAAATAATTCACAAACTTACTCTCCAATAAGTCTATTAGTATTGCTAAAAATATGTCAACATCTTTTACTATGCTAATTTGAAAAGAGTCCAGTTTTCCCCATAATTGTCTACGTTGTTGAATATTTGTATGTTCTTCTGTAAAAATATCCATGTCTTTTTTGTATTTTTCGCTATAAGCATATAGTTTGTTTAACGCAATAAAATATTTGTATTGTATTGTATTGTATATGCCAGTGTATTCGTTTTTAGTTTCTTGAAGAATTAAGTCAATCTTTGATGTTTTATTTTATAATATATACCTCATCATGATCTAACGGTCGATTTTTGTTGTAATTATTAAAGATATGGGTTGAGCGTTAATGAAGACCAACACTTCGAAGTGTACATAACCGATACACCATGGAGAATGTGTTCTTGAAAAAATGGACTGGTATCTTTCAAAAGGTTTATGTTAACATTGCAAATTGCTCAAATCAAGCAGACTCCGGGAAGTTAAATGTTACTCGTTGTTAAAGCCCGCATTATCCCATTTCATTAATGCATTTAAAGCTTAAACGCTGCATTAATGCATTTTGTAATTACACCGTATTCGTCACTTAATTGCTGCATTATTACATAATAAATTGAGTACATATCGTAATAGTAACAACGTTAATGCCCAAGGCATGGTTCTACGGATTCAACACTTATCCAAATACAGCAAATCAGCAGCAGACGACTAAACATACATGTTGCAGAAGTTATTATGCATCTTTTTTAATGAAAAGTTAAAAAGAGTTAAAACCTTGTGTGGCAAATACAGAAGTCATTTTCTTCTTTTGCCATTATATTTTCAATTTCAAGTCGTCTGCTGCAGATGCATCGAAATACGTCTGCAAACGTTTATACACGTTCATTATAGTAACGATATTCAAACTACTTCGGTCCATGAACTACTTTAAAGCTGATTTTTATATCAACAGCTTCAATGCGAACAATGCCTTATTTTCCTACTTACATTACTTTCTCGTCTTTTTTAATTATATCAATCTTCCCCCGACAAACGTTATTTACAGAGACATAAAACCAGTTTGCTTCGTGAATGCTGTGCCTAATAACAATGGTGAATAACAAAATGATGGAAATGTTGAATTGAGTTTCCGTTAAAGCAAATATGCAGATGATTTTAAATCCTCTAAATTATGGAAAAGCCTTATTATTATTTTTTTTAATTTTGTTATAGAGTATAAAACAATGTGGTAAAATGGAGACATCATGGGCAATATTTCTATTGCAACAATGGTTTCAAAAGTCGACTGGGGCAGATGAGGCAATGGACGCATGTTGCAAAGGGTAAATGGCATTAAATGCTGTTATTTTGTGTCGTTGTTCAAAGAAAACATAATGATACTAAAAAGCAGTATATTATAAATATCCCAGTAAGAAATGATGATATTGTCATCCTTAATCCTTTCGCTGCCAAAGGCAATTAAAGGTTTTTGCAAACAATGCAGATTCAGGTGAGACAGCTCATAACGAGCTGCCTCTCCTGAAATATACATTGTTTGTCACTTAGACTGTTATCAAATGTCCTGGACGAAACAAGGAGTGGTCAAACTTTCAACATGGATCAGTCGACCTTAGGAAATTCGGCAGTGAAAGGATTAAGATACTTCCATAATTTTAAGTAAAGTATTTTTCCTCATTGATATAACGCGTGTACCCAACCAAACCATATCGGGTGCATAGTTAAATAGTTAGCCTCTGTGTCATTGATACCCTAATACGATTATCGGTACACATGCTTTCATTCTGGTTTGAAAATAAGGTTTACAAGGATCGACATAGATGGATCATGGTGGTATAAAAGCAATAATACAATTCTCCTTCTGACGGTTTGGGGAAACTTGCGTATTTTTTTCATTTAAACCGAGTATTTATATAAAATACTTTGCAAACAATGTAATAAAAAGACTAGTTTCTTTTCCATAATGCGGATGAGTCTGTCGGAGAAAACAGTTCCATATAAGAGGTGTTCCATGGAAACCAATCTAAAAAAATAAACGATGTTTCTACTTTTTAAACAACAATTCAACATTTCAAAAAGCTGTTTCTAAATTGAGCTATCTGATTGGTCGTGGCGTAACACGATTTTAACTGATAATCTTGAAATTTTGAATTTAACTAGTGACGTTTTAATCGGCATCTAATAAGATCGCCAAATTATAAAGCACCATATTAAACCGGAAGTTGATAAGTATTCCGGATTTCATGATTGTTGAAAAAGGATAAGTAACGTTTGTTTTCGGCACACAGGGCGCATTTTGGCAACGAAAAGGAATGGTGTATCATAAATACGAGTCAAACCTTTCGAACAAAAATTGAGTTACAGTCGAGGAGCAAAAATGGGACGATGTCTTAAATCCAGTTCACTGTTATGTCTGAAAACTCATTAGGTATATCTTAATTTCTAATAAAACCACGAACAGCCACATATACTCTACTGGAGCCAGTGATTATCATATATTGGATGAGCACGTGTTTGCGACGAAATATAAGTTCCGCCTCTGTTAGGGAGGATCTTATTGTATACGCGAACGGAGGAGATTCGCACGACCTGAGTCTTCATTGTCCTTCCCAGGTGCAACAATAACTCTTCGTCTGATGTAAATGGTATAGAAATATTTTGCATACTTTCAGGATCAGCGATATATCATCAGCGTTCTTATACCGGTCGGAGTTGGGATCATTGGTGCTGTGGTGATCATGGTTACGGTATATGGTTTAAGACAAATGGCTGCAAAACATGGCCGGGAATTTCCTAGAGTTGACATTGAGGCCGGAAGACAAAATATCGCAAGTGTAAGTATTTGTACTAATTTTATGTGTTTGATGGTTTGAGAATTCTCGTATGTAATTATTTATTTCCTTTAAATTATTTGGTTATTTTTTAATTGTAATTGAAAAGGCTTACGGCAGCTACGTATTGCTGTCCGGGATACATCTGTGTTGGTTAGCCGCATTAGATTACAAAGTAAGAACAATTAGCTGCTGCAGTGTTATTACATGGAGGATTAGTGTTTGTGTCGGTCTAAAATCGAAATATACTTTCACTGAGTAAACACCAACAGTCTTATTTTCACGAGGTACCATATCTCAAATGAAAAACTCTTTTTGGGAATTCGTGAGTGGAAAGATATCTCGATTTTACATATAAACAAACAACTGTTCTGTTTAATTCCTAATTTTACGAATGAAATCAAGTTTTTGCCTATGTTTATGTAACGAAGCTTTAACATTGACAAACAGAACCTACATGGTAATTTGAAAAA
Organism: Serripes groenlandicus; assembly: GCA_031761405.1. Lineage (NCBI taxonomy): Eukaryota > Metazoa > Mollusca > Bivalvia > Cardiida > Cardiidae > Serripes > Serripes groenlandicus. The sequence goes on from JASEVX010000001.1 coordinate 87,612,368, forward strand.
AGTTCTAATAAGCTCAATTTAAATAATTTAAATTTCGCTGAATTGTATTTATAAATAATATCATCACATTAACAGAACCTATGTCAGAGAGGTGTTCAAAAATTCGTCAAAAAGTGCCCCCCCCCCCCCCCCCCCCCCCCATTTCTTTATCATTTTTAGCATTTCCGTGCGCTATTATGTAGATCACAATATTCCCTATTCAATGGGTAATTAACAGATCTGTGTTCTCCGTTGAGAATGAGAAATTGTTACTATAGTAACGTCATTGACGTTATCCCGGCCCAATTTACAGTATATCTAAATGTATATGTCTTCGAAACATTACGTCCATAATCTTTAATTTTAAAGGCAAGTCTACCAAACGACAGGTAATTATTTCCGCCATCTTCTGACATGATGCGGATGAAGTCATTTTGATTTTTGACGTCAGAAACACAAACATCCGGTATGTTTTCTGATAACTGTTTTTTAAATGAGTGAAGCATTCGGTCATAATATTCTGTGATCGAAATAGAATTTCCAATCAAAACACATGGAAATGTCGAAAAATGCTTATTGTGAAACTGCAGTGAAGAATTCATCAATCTACAAGGGTATAAACGGTTCGAGAGTGAAAGATAAAAAGCTTACCTCAGCAGTCATGTGTCTATATCTAACATACAGACAGAAACGTTTAGATACTGTTTCTAGAATCATGGCTTGAACATATAAAGTTTGATTGGGAGTATTTTGAACAGCACTGCATGACTTTCAAAGAGCAGCGGTCATGTACGGATACGTTGACGTCAACGTCAAAATGTGTTGGGCCGGTATTTATTAAGTTACCGTAGTTACGATAAATATATATGCACGAGAGTAATGAATATGACATTTTGTGATCAAATTGGAATTGAATCAAACAATTATTAAATATAGTTCCAGCAACATATCTGCCAAAATATAGAAATAAGAGCCATTTTCCGCGAACTATTTGAAACCCCCCTCGTATACTTACTACGAAGTCGACTTATTCCTATTACTTATTGAACACATTGTGGCAAAAGGTGACAATGATCATTTTGAATTATTTTTCCTTTTGCTACAATGTTATTAAAAAGTGTTTGATGCAGTAGCGTTTAGTTTAAAGAGGTTAATCATACTTTTTTTTTTAAAAATTTGGACAAGATTTCACAATAGTCAATTTATTCTGATATATCTTTTTTTCAGATAAGCTCAGAAAGAACGGACAAAATGCTGTTGTTGGATGACGACGAAGATAATGAATTCTAAGTTGTAAACAGCTTCCTGTAAAAATAATTATATCTTATGCCAAAAACTCATGACGCGAACATAAATATTGTTGAAAGCGGCGTAAAACACCAAACAATCAGTCAATAAATCGAGACGCGGTCATTGCATATGGCTTATAGCGATATTCTAGAAGAATAATTGTATATTTAAGTTTATCCCTACCCCATATTACCTGATTTACTCTCAACAATGTCAGACAAAAAACAGACATGTCAACACAATCAATGGACGTCCTAAAAACATTTATGTAACGATTTAAAACTACAACAATACAAAATCGACACGTGATGCTGAGTGTTATTGTCGTAATTAAAGCATACAGGCCACGTCACACGAAAACCGACCCTACGGGTTTTACGACCAGAGAAAATCCAGATCAGCCTGCGCCTCAATGCATTCTTATCTGTGTCTCCCCATCTTGTAGTACAAGCAGCACGGAAACTTCTAGAGACCAGTTATTACTCAAATATAACTATATAAATGAGCCGTCCCGCGAGGAAACCAACATTATGGCCTCTGCGTAATGTATCGACCAAGATCGGCCTGCGCAGTCCGCGCAGACTGATCCGGGCCGACACATTTCGTCTCAGGGGGATATAAGTATAGAGTAATGAAACCAGATGGAGGCGAAATGTGTCTACCTGGGTAAGCCTGCGCGGCATGCTTAGGCTGATCCGGGTCGATACTTTAAACAGAGTCCACAATGTTGGTTTTCTCGCGGGACGGCTCAAATTATACAATTTGTCATTAAAATCAAAACCTCAGAATATTGGTTTACGTAGTGTTTACGTAGGGCGCGGATCATATGAGTATATAATCAAAACAGGATATTAATAATCAATAATTGATCAGCCTAAACATTTGTGTTTTCTCACGGTACGAAGAATAGCGAGAAAATATTGTTCTTATTAACTCTTTCAGCGCCAAAGGCAATAATGAGCTTTTTGCAAACAATACATATTCAGGTCAGTCAGCTCGTAACGAGCTGTCTCACCTGAAATCTGCATTGTTTGGCTGTGAGTTATAAAAATATTCCAAAAATCCTAAAAACATGAAAATAGAGTCGTCCGAGTTTGAACATGGAATAGTCTACTTTAAACAATTCGGCGCTGACAGGGCTAATTGTGGGTATTTTGTTTACGTACGGGAAAACACATACATCGCTTGTGAAATACAAGACGCGTTTAATTCCAATGTCATTACGAAATTCTTTATTTCTGTATTTTACTTGGAGAGAAAGTCGTTTACTTCCAATATTTGCAATGCTTTGAAAATTGAACCTTGTAATACTGTTTTTTGTTTGAAGTTACCTTATATCACTAAATGTATCACTGAGTATTGAAGAGTACGCATTGTATAAGTCTCGAGTTGTTGAGGCCCGGCGCTTGTCGATGTGACTTTTGACGTCCGGATACAGGTTTCAGACTTATTTCATCCATTAGATGTTTTATCTCTGTTTATTTCCTGAGCCAGACGGCCGCCTTTCATAATAATCCTATCTAGCATATTTGTTCATGATTCTGATCGCCAGTTGGAGGCTTAATTGTAAATAAAGAATTAACACCTTCCCATATAAATACACATTTTGACGCAAGTGCAGCATACGATCTTTATAAACATTCTGACAAAAGGATGAATTTAGAGTTTAAAACTATATTCCATAATGATACTTTCATTAAGTGAGATTGTCCATAAATCTATGTAATTTGTAATTTAATTAACGTAATAAAGTCGTCTACTGCAGATGTGTTGTATGTGGGAAAGAGTTAAACCTAAAGGGGGTATCCCGCGATTCTCGGACCGTTGTTAAACTATTCTAATCATCACTTCTATTCTAAACTTTGGAAAACAGTGCCGAATATATTCAATTTTAGTGGTATGTGTGTGGGCCACCAGATGTCCAGATGAGGAGGGGTATACAGCTCTTTTTCCCACAATATCTCTCGTATCATCCAACCAAACACTATGATGAGGTTACTCAAAAGAATCGTCTCAAATGCGGTCAAATAAGGGTTTTAGAACATGCAAAACGCCCCTTATCTAGAGCTCTGTGTAACAGTTACAGTGGCTAGTTATTTTTGTAGAACTGAACTTGTGCACCACTGTTTACCTTTCATGCGTTAGTCTACCGGATAACATAATTATTATATACCGCAATTTTAATACAGAACATAACTCTAAATTTGGTAACTAAACCATACGTTTCTCGTCCAAATATGATTGCAAATTATGTTCAGGTTATACTAATATAACAGCTATAATATTGTTTTGTTATTACACATAAATATATGTACAGAGATACGTATACTGATAGTAAAACTGATATTTTAGATATACATGGATAAACATTATAAAATGAATTCCTCACAAATCAAGACATCTCTTTGAACATGAAAATAACATTCAGTAAATTAAGATTGCTATTTTAAAGGAGAATTCGACGTGAATTTTACTTGATATTGACACATAACAGTCTGCTTGCTGCAAGTCTCATGGGGACGGTTTTGTCTTCGTAAATAAAAACCCCCAAAAAAGAGATGCGAGTCAAAATAAAGAAACTACTAATACTTAAAACATCGGAATATTTATTTCATTTTAGATGTGTCACAACTTAGTGTTTTTAAACAAACGCAATTGTAATATGTTCAAGACATTTAAATTTGTTTTTTTCTAATAATAACTCCTCCTCCCATGTGATTTCCGAAAACCTATTAAAAATAGAAGTCGCGGGCTTCTGCCCGGCGACTAATAAAATATCTATAAATATACAAATTGTATAAGTGCTAGGGAGTATAATTAAATATATAATGTATTATCAGGATTGCTTCTAATCACAAGAACACATTTAATAAAACTGATCCGGATAGGTTTTTAATAACTTGTTATACATGACATATAACCAATGTTACAACTTAGCATCTTTAGCATCTCCACCTCGGGTGTGGGAGGTCTCGGATTCGATCCCGGCAGGGTCATTCCAAACACTTTAAAATGGGAGTAATTGCTTTCCCTTTTTGACGCTCAGGATTGCAGGGTAAAATGACTGACTCGTTGGTGTCAGGATAAATAGACCAATAGTACTGGTAACTTACCCAGCTGTGATATAATTGAACAATTGTTGAAAGCGGCATAATACACCATTTAAACAAAACAAACACCAGACGACTCATAGCATTTAGACCGAACCTGTGAGACAGTTTCCTTTGGCATTTTTTTTCTAACGCCGCTAACGTGAACTGGGTGACACAATAACTCTCTCGAGACTCAGTCGAGACAAGCTTAATACTTCCATTCATACAGACGTATTGTTTACACCTCTGCAGCGGACGACTTTTGATAACATTATGACAAAAGGAGAAATTGATCAACATGAGCAATATCTCATTTTATCGCAATATTGTAGACCCTATTAAATAATTATATTTTTTCTTACAGAGTAATATATATTACGAAAACGTAATACTTGAAAGGACTTGAAAACTATGTGGCAAGAGGACAAATTACTTAACTCTTTCAGCGCCAAAGGCAATATTGAGGTTTTTGCAAACAATACTGATTCAGGTGAGTCAGCTCGTAACGAGCTGTCTCATCTGAAATCAGCATTGTTTGCCTTCTAGTTATCAAAGTAGTCCAAACCTTTATTACATGATAAATGGAGACGCCCGTTATTAAATATGGAAGAGTCTACTTTAAACAATTCAGTGCTGAAAGAGTGTATAAGAGCAATTTCTTTTTTCGTCGAATTATCTTCAAACGCCGTTTGCTGCAGATGCATATCAATGCATCCGCATGTGGAAAGGTGTTAACCCATATTAATATAACTAATATTCGACCAAATGTTCTCATTTCTAAAGATCCTAAACCAAGCGTCTTCAATGAATGAAAACTAATCAATTGAGTGGTTAATACTGTTTATAAGCGTCATGCTTAGACGGAGATCAAATTTCTATTGTCTAGACATGTAAAACGGATTGTTCGTAGGGAGAAAGCCCTGAGTTTAATCTCATCCGTCTTATTCATCTAGATAATGGGACAAATTTGTTTGCAGGATGCCTTTTTAACCGTTTTAACTGTTATGCAAGTTTTATCAGCTGTGTGCTTTGAAAACATCTCCAGAAAAGTTGTAAGTTTGAACAATGATCAAAATAAACACTTAAGGAAACTTTTCTCCCTTTCCTATAATATTTTTAAAATACAGTCCGTTATATAAGTCATATGGGAAAGTATTTTAACAACAACAAGTGGAAAACAGGAATAATGGAAGGATTACTCAGAACTGATCGTATCTATTTAATTATTTGTCTGTTTGTTTTAGGTCATTTACAATAGTATTTCGGTAATTTCAAAGCGTTTCTTTGGTACATTACCAGAACTACCGGTATTTTTTACCGGCATTTCTTATCCTAACACCGATGCATAAGTCTAAATACTAGACCCGCATCTCTGAGACTCAAGCAGGGATGCCATATCTAACAATGTTAAAGTATTTTGGTATGACCTGACTTGGGATCAAACCCTCGTCTCCATTCCTATTCAAATCCGCTGTTCTCTAGAAGATCAGCATAACCATCAAGCAAGGTCAAGCTGCATGCATCTTCATGTGCTACCTATAGCCGGGTAAAAACACGTCACGTGACTTATTCTTATATCGTTCGTTTCCATAACCAATTGAAAGAACTCATTTAACAATTAATGTAAAATAAATGAGAGGTGCATCATGAAAACTAGCATTAACGTAATTATTACAAAGGTAGACAAGTACCTGCTGGAGCATCCGTGCTAAGGATCCACGTGGATACTGATTTACAGAAGTTTCATGAGGCTCTCTGTGACTATTTGGCGAACATTGCAGGCAGATCTGTCTCTCTCGACGGTTCATATGGGTCTACGCGGATAGCAATTGTTTTACGGTTTTGTTTCACAGAGCACCCCACAAATAAGATTTAATTTAACCTTTGCCATTTTTACATAGAGTGTTAGCCCATTGGTTAAAGACGAATGACAATTCTCTCATTGACTTTTGTCAAACATCGGAAAGAAATTTAGCCGAGGTGATATTCGAACTCGGAACAAATAGATTGACAGCTCAGTACCTACTGAGCTACTCGGTATCGACGGAATAGGATTGACTCTCCGCAATGGGATCACATAAACGTATATGGAAGTAACGCCTGTGTGGTTATGTGTTGTATTTTCGGTCAGAAGCTACAGCTTGGTCTTTACTACACATACTCGGACAGTGAAGACCCTGATGAGACTGTGCTTATGCATCCGAGTTGTCACAGTACGCTGATGCAACAATATCCCAAATAATCCGACGCGGATTAAATGATTGATTGATTAGGATTTAACGCCGTTTTCAACTTGTTTCAATCATATCACGGCGGCCAGTTCACCTTCGCACGATGTTTCCAAACAACTTTCTGCTTTCTCACGTAGACTGTAAGCCCATTGCTGGAAGACGTATGACGAATATTAACATTGATAAATTAACTGTTATTTTACACTGGACATGTATTTTGAGTGATGAGTTGATTTGAGTGAGTTGTTTAACTCTTTCAGCGCCAAAGGCATATTCAGGTTTTTGCAAACAATACTGATTCAGGCGAGTCAGCTCGTAACGAGCTGTCTCACCTGAAATCAGCATTGTTTGCCTTTTAGTTATCAAAATAGTCCAAAATTGTATTTTATGAGAAATGGAGACGCCCGATTTTGAATATGGAAGAGTCTACTTTAAACAATTCGGCGCTGAAAGAGTTAAACACTGCCATGCAAAAAAGTTCAATGAGGTATGCATGACTTCAGGGCGAACATTAAATATCACACTCAGACTACATGATGGTGCCGTCTAATCTAAAACTTCGTAGATGGCGAAGTCTAAAAGGTCAATTTTCAGCAGACAATTATACGTTAATACGTTTACGTATACAAAACAGATTGTATTGCATATGTCTTCATTGAACGCACCAATCATTTGATTGTCAAATTGTATTTATATTGTAATCAACATTTTAATGACATATTGTTGAATACTGCATTTATTGTAAATAAAAGCAATGGTTTTGATGTTGTATTAAATACTTGTGAAATAAAGTTTGTGAAAGAAGAACGGCCCTGTTGTATATATTCAAATGATGTTTTCAGTAGACAATAGAGATAGTGTCAATACATAATTACCAGAGCTACGGTATTTACATTCCCTGGCAGCCTTTTTTGAAAGGCATAATTATTATGTATTGAAAAAAAAAAAGATAAAATATATTTAAATCAAACAACTAAATGTACCAATGTAATTAGATAAAGACGCCGATATAAAACTATAATTATTGTAGTTCTGGTAGCTATGTATAACGCTAAGGCATATGATGACAACGCCCACCCAATCGATAGCTTGCTTTATAAACAGTCCCTGCGAGTAATTGCAAACAACATCTGAGCCGAATTACGAGAAAACCTACATTATGGATTCTGCGTAAAGAATCGATCCGGATCAGCATAAGCATGCCACGCAGGCTAACCCAGACAGACACGTTATACATAACCCTGTGCGGACTGCACAGGCTGATCTGGGTCGATACATTACGCAGATGCCATAATGTTGGTTTTCTCGTGGAAAGGCTCATCTATAAATGAGAAACGTCTGACAATGTCAGGTCTTGTTGCATCTGCGTACAGTGTTGATAACTCTAATTTCTGTTGTTATACTGGTATTACTACCACATCCCGCTTTAGAACCCGTTTATTAGGATGAAATAAAGCCCTACTTACAAAAAACATAGAATGCTCGTGTAGCCGTCTAAGCTGTTCCGGGTTATACATTCAGCATATGCATAAATGAATATATCGAAATGTTTAATTAACCCAATATATCTTCTCATAAAATGATGTTATTCGGCAGGGGGTGTTTGTCACATTGAGAAAGATTGGCGCGTACCATAATGGTAACTCTCGCTATATTACCTTCTGAATTATCTGCCTTCCGTGGATTTGACCAACATGTATATCCACCTTAACAATGTTGGGATATGCGCCTTGGTCAAGGAGAATCCATAATGGCCGACGCGGATTGTTAGCTCCAAGACATCCCGTTTGCAATCCACTCGACCAAGAAGGATCGGGAAATCAGAAGTGTCGATGGGATGGTAGATTTTAAATCAGTGTTATTAGGATGCAATAAAGCCCTACTTACAAAAAACATAGAATGCTCGTGTATCCGTCTAAGCTGTTCCGGGTTATACATTCAGCATGCATAAATGAATATATCGAAATGTTTAATTGACAATAGTTAATCGATGTATCCTTTGTAAGACATAGAACTGTAGGTCAAAGGTGAAGATCCAACAAGAGGGGTAAGTTAAACAAGAAATATCTTTAAAAAAGATAAACGGCGATCAATATGATGAGAAAACACTAATAAATGGAACATGCGCATATTATTTGATATTTTATCTTACTTATTAGAATGACAGAAAACAATAACGTAAAATATGTAATATTTGGTTTATAAATGTTTTAGTTCATATATATACTTTGGTTTTGATATGAATGAGAGAGGAAAGCGAACCACAGACCTTTCACTTGACAATCCAAGTCAACATCCATTACACTAGCCCGACATATCTTTTCAAGTATGAGAATTTAATACATTTATTATTGTGGAGATTACGCGAGGCTCCCAAGAGGTGTATTATGTAACAAAGTATAAGTTTCAATTGACGATAAATAACTGAAAACTTATCATGTTTCAAAAATAATTCATATTTTGCTCTTAAATATTATATATCATACGTTTTCACTGATTTTGTTCACTGAAATTTATTTCTTAAGGAAAACAATTAACGGTTAGTATGCAGAACATTTCATTTTAAATTTTCACCTCATTGGTGCATCTCGTAGGATCGCCAACTTAACTATGAACCAATCAAAACGTTTCATGTCCTTTATTTATTCGACATTATTCATTAAATACAACATTTGATTGGTCTACAATCTAGATCATTTGTTTAACATCTACGTCAAAACTGAGGTTAGTCGCCTATCGCCGAAAAAACAAAAAAATAAAATTGAAACGTTTCCATCTTCGCTGAAGTAATTCCTTGTATATATTATTCTTGTAAATAAATTGAGACAAAAGGCCGAAAAATGCAAAACGTGAAAATGAACACAACGTGATGAAATTTAAACTTTACTCTTCATTTATGTCATACATGGACAATTTTGGATATCACAAACTCTTCAACATTATTTTAATATTATTCTCTACAAACAACTTATATAAAAGCAGGTAAAATGAGGGAAAATGTTTTGGTTGATTGTTACGTTCACTGGATGTAACACGATATCGGTGGAACCGATGGATGCTCCCCGAAGTATAGCAAGTGATAATATGCACATATCATCATGTTGATGAAGCTTTTCATATATAAAGTTCCATTGTATTCAAGTCAGTAGTTGCTGAGACATAGCCTGGACAATATTTTCCTACATAGGGCAATAACTCTGTGAATTATCATCGAACTAGAACATGGTGATAATATGAGAACTTCCTCTTGTTAGTGAAGCTTTTCATAACATTTCAGCGAAATCAAGTAAGGAGTTTCTGAGAAATAGTCCAAACAAACTTTTCCTTCTTCATATTATATAGAAAAAAGGGCAATAACTCTGTACAAATCAGCTTAATGAAACATGGTGATAATATGCACAGCTCCACTTTTTAGTGAAGCTTTCCATAACATTTCATTGAATTGAATTCAGTGGTTGCTGAGAAATAGCCCGGACTAGAATTATTCTATGTCACATTATATAGAAATTAAAAGAGCAATTACTCTGTAAAAAACATTACCTCTTGTTAGTGAAGTTTCCCATAAAGTGTCATTGCATTCGAGGCATTGGTTGCTGAGAAATAGCCCGGAAATTAATTCATCTATGACATACTATATATAAATTAAAAGGGCAATAACTCTGTGAAAAATCATCGAATCGTAACATGGAAATTATATGCACATTTCTTCTTCTTAGTGAAGCTTTCCATAAAGTTTTATCAAATTCAAGTTAGTACTTGCTGAGACATAGCTCGGACAAAATTGTATTATGTCATATTATATAGAAATTAAAAGGGCAATAACTCCGTGAAAAACATCGAACCGGAGCATGGTGATAAAATGCACATCTTCCCTGGTTAATGAAGCTTTGTATAAAGTGCCATCGAATTTAAGTCAGTAGTTGCTGAGACATGGGGCAACAACTCCGGAACATGATGATAACATGCACATCTCCTGTTGTAAGTGAAGCTTCTCATAAAGTTTCATTGGATTAAAGTCAGTAGTTGCTGAGAAATAGCCCGGATAAAAAGGGGAACGGACATTCGAACAGACAAACTGACGAACGGACGAAGCTCGTCCCGAAAAATCGGTTATCATAATAAGAATCATGGGATGCGAACAAAATAAGTTTAAAAGACAATATGATGGTTATATTGTGCATACGAGATGGTATCATATTTGATTATAAGTATACGCCACTAATGCCAGTATTTCAGTCGAATAAATGCGTTTCCTGGTAAATTACCAGTTCCCCTGGTATGATAAGATTGACACACAGCGCATCAGATATAATACTTAAGTGTCACTACTTCCAGTAAAAGCATTTCGTGTAAATTACTACCGGGGATCGAACCTGAACCATCACACTACAGAGGTGATATCTGCTGTTTCTATTTCAATCTTAGATGCGTATTTAGGGTTTACATATTTGCAAATCTCTGATAACATTTGTTTGCCTTAGTTTCCAAAACACTTCATTATCAGCTGGGTTCCTTTTATCAGTATGCAATGCATTTGACATGCCGAATTAAACAACGAAATTTATTTTGTTTCCTATTATATTCGTTCAATTAGCTGTTACATTGGATAACAGTAGCAAATCGAACAGCTATATCACGCTTATTTCATTGATGGTTTTGTTGGCATGTCCTCACGTTACAATTAATTGAATTTATACATTTGCGCTAGTCCAAATAGAAATATGTTTGCAATTTAAGTTTGAGTATAGACCCAGATATTTAAACAGCACACCGATTATCTTTTTCCAACGTATACGGCACACGGACAGGATTGGCTACACTTATACACGAATGTCAATGTATGGTATTGACAACATTTTAAATGAAAAGGGTCGGACCTAACACTACGTTGTTTTCGACAACTGAAAATAATCTACATTTTGAAAGGAAGCCATATCTTAACACGATCCCGCAGAAGATTTAAACAAGATCATAACCTGGGACATTTGGTAAGGTAGACTGACGTTCTACCACTGCACTACTGCCTTCTCTGCGATTAGTATAGATTCAGATTAACATGCGCTTTCACACAGCTTGATCTGGCTTTGCAATGTTTGCCAAATAGCCACAGACGGTTTCAAGAAACATCAACATCAGTTTCCCTTTGGTCAAATAACATGTATGCACATGCTTATTTCTTTTTAACGCGTGAACATATAACGCAAATGTTAGATTTCCTATAACTACGCTCAAATTATACCTTATTTTATGTGTGGAAAGGACACTTAGCGAACAGCGACTAATCTTCGGGATGAAACTAAAGGGTTTTGTTATCATTTACCCACATGCAGACACTGTTTGACGAATCAGCAACAGACTACTTTTGAAAACATTGTTGGAAAGGTATAAAACATTCATAATGATCGAATTCCACAGGTATCGGATTTTTATGGTTCATTTCTAATTTAATTGAAGCGGATATGCGTTTTCGTGATGTTTTCCACGCATCACCACACAGCCTTATGATCAAAACCATCCAACAAGAACAAATGAGCCCCAAATATTGTGTTGTACAGAATATGTATGGACGGTTTCGTACTGGAAACAGCTGCAATATAAACAAGGGTGTTAGTGAATAATTGTGTCGCCAGTGTGGTTCAGACAATATGATCTACATGTGTCGCCAGTGTGGCGGACGGTCATACAATATGATATACATCTGTCGCCAATGTTGCAGACGGTCAGACACTATGATCTCCATGTGTCGCCAGTGTGGCGGACGGTCAGGCAAGATGATCTGCTCATGTGGCCAGTGTGGCGGACGGTCATACAAGATGATATCCTTGTGTCGCCAGTGTGGCGGACGGTCACACAAGATGCTCTCCATGTGTCGCCAGAGTGGCGGACTGTCAAACAAAATGAGCTCCATGTGTCGCCAGTGTAGCGGACGGTTAGACAAAATGATATACATGTGTCACATGTGTCGCCAGTGTGGCGGACGGTCAGGCAAGATTATCCCATGTGTCAGATGATTCGCCAAAGTAGCGGACTGTCAGGCAAGATGATATAGATGCGTCGCCAGTGTGGATGACTGTCAAACAAGATGATCTCCATGTGTCACCAGTGTGACGGACTGTCAAACAAGATGATCTCCGTGTGTCGCCAGTGTGGTGGACTGTCAGACAATATGATCCCCATGTTTCGCCAGTGTGGCGGACGGTTAAACAAGATGATCACCATGTGTCGCCAGTGTGGCGGACGGTCAGACAATATGATTTCCATGTGTCGCCAGTGTGGCGGACTGTCAAACAATATGATCTCCATGTGTCGCCAGTGTGGCGGACGGTCAGACAATATGATATCCATGTGTCGCCAGTATGGCGGACGGTCAGACACTATTATCTCCATGTGTCGCCAGTGTGGCGGACGGTCAGACACTATTATCTCCATGTGTCGCCAGTGTGGCGGACTGTCAAACAAGATGATCTCCATGTGTCGCCAATGTGGCGGACTGTCATACAAGATGATCCACTTGTGTTGCAGTGCAGACAACACACACCAAAAAGCGCGTATAAATAATTGCTTATTTAATCACAATGAGTTTATTTATCAGTGGTTTAAAACTGTATACTAGTGTATTCTAGTAAATGCATTTCATGTCTGGCTTAGGCCAACTGGGTTTCGACTTGTAATGTTTCTATTGCTGCTGCATTCAACAAGTGCATTATCGTCCGAAAGGTTGTATTTTTCAATACCTAAATTTTAAAAGAGCACGTGACTGGTTGGAATGGAAATCTGATTGTACTTTATAACGTTAATATTCTTGTACTCCTCTAAATCTCAACCAATCCTTTTAATCAAATTCGATCTCCTTTATCGCATCATTCAATAATTATTTGATTTTCTGGAATGAGATTCTGTAAATGAAAAGTTTTAATTTGTGTCTTGCATTATCCTAGTGCAGGTTTACAGAAATTGCATTGGACTAACTACACCATATTATTTTCACCGCTTTCTTCGTTTCGTGAAATATCGCCCACCTTCGACACGGGAAAAATCTGATGAATCGTTGAATAGCGAATTTAGCTTCAAACCAGCATAAATGTAGAGCATAATTAAAGGAGGGTTGCATTAAACTGTATATTTCATCTATCTTAACATTACAAGGAACTTATGTTTACTTGTTAGAAAAATCCATTTATTTCAAATATAACAAGGAATCAATGTACACATGTTGAATAATACTTATTTCCGAAGGTTGATAACTCAATCGAGCGTGAAACAGACATGAATCTCCATAACCCGTTTAGTAATACCAGATTTGGAAAATCAACCCGTTTTGTATAAAAAAATGATAAAAAGAAACATAAAATTGTTATCATTTGTTTATTTCACAACTATAATGTACAAATGTTTTAGAATACTTTTTCTAGAAAGTTGAGAATAAATGATCGCGTGATACAGATATGCAATAGGAAAAGCCCGGTTTTTAATACCCTTGTTTGAGACTCAACCCATTTCGAAATAAAAAAAAAAAAAAAATATGGAATCAATGTACAGCTGTGTACAAAAACTTATTTCAGGAGCGTGCGCGCTACAGGCATGAATATTGCTAACGTTCCCTTTCATCAGAACTGGATGTCTCCTCAGTCTGAGTCTGTACATCACACGGTAGTTTGCATTAGTTGATAAACATCCATGCTCTCACGATATACATAACATACCATAACATATCTTTATTTAGAATTACATGTTACATACTTATAGCCATTAAACAGCGAAACATCATATAAGGTTTGTTTTATATCAGTAAGTCTTTTCCGAGAAGTTGGGGTTTGAATATATGGAATGTAAAAAGTTGTTTCTGAAATCAATATAAGTTTTAAACGTTTTGAAACATGGAAGCTAATCTATTATAAATAATTATAAAAAGTCGACTGCTGAAAGGCATCAGAAAGTGTCTATGTACGGGGAAAGGGATAAATGTAGGCGGTCAGTGACGGCCCTGACGAGGCAGTGATTATTTACATGTTTGTCGGGGTTTTGTGTGTTCGTGTGTGTGTGTGTGTGTAAGTCAATTTAAAAAGTCGCTATGAAAGATAGTGTCCGTCCTTAAATACAAATGTCTCTACATGTCTGTCCGTTCTTACGTTCGTTTCCCTCAGCTGATTTCACCGTCCTCTCTTGCGCGAAGCTTAACCCAATATATCTTCTCATAAAATGAAGTTATTCGGCAGGGGGTGTTTGGCACATTGAGAAAGATTGGCGCGTACCAGAATGGTAACTCTCGCTGTATTACCTTCTGAATTATCTGCCTTCCGTGGATTTGACCAATATGTATATCCACCTTAACAATGTTGGGATATGCCCCTTGGTCAAGGAGAGTCCATAATGGCCGACGCGGATTGTTAGCTCCAAGACATCCCGTTTGCAATCCACTCGACCAAGAAGGATCGGGAAATCAGAAGTGTCGATGGGATGGTAGATTTTAAATCAGTGTTAAGCCCAGTGGAACATAATAACGACACAATTTCGTGTTAAATCAGATAAGTGTCTGTTATGTTACATTACAAGAAAACGCGTTTTCCTCTCGTTCTCACGATCTGACATTCATTTTAGACGTATTATTGACGTCAGCCGCGGTCGGTAATGCGGGGTTATGTTTCATCAACGTTTTCGTTTTACATAGGATATGAATATTAATCCAGCAGCGCTATTATTCTGGAATGATGTCAGAAGTTACATCTTTGGCCTTTCTAAAAATAGGCAGAGAGTAAAGACTCTGGTGGGTCTGTGTGGATACACAGACTCATCTGAGTATATACTGTTCGTAGATGCATTAGGATATCATTTGGCTTGACTCGGGTCATGTTGTTTGTTTCTCATTGACAACTTTGTAGAATATGATTGTTTTGTATCACGCTAAAGGATATTCTAGTCATGTGTAAGACTTCCTTTTGACAAAACATATCAAATGTTTTTATTGTGAAATGCCTTCCTTTCTTTCGCAATCAGATTTATCGTTTTGTTTGAATGTTGTTTGGTGCACCGTTTCGATAGTATTTCGGTGTTATCACGCCATTCCCTACGGAAACACAAGGTACACCGATTGATCAGTCGTAATCCCATCCCCGCAACCCTGAGCGCCAAGTCTTCAGTGTAAGCAACCGTAGATCCACTCTTGGTCTCTTGCACCCAAGGTGGCCGTTCTAACCATTACATCACACAGACGGAAGTTTTATTTATGCATTATTAGGTTGGTTGGCGTATCTGTAGCAGATGAATTTTGAAGGAATATTAAAACAAAAATCTTGCAACGTCATCATCAATAACATATTAATTAACAATGATGATGATCATAAACATCATCATAGTAATTACTGTAATAATAATCATCGTCATCAGCATCATCATAATTATAAACCCATAATCATCATCTACATACCAATAACGTAGTAAAACAAAGGGATCGTTATCATGTGCTGATTTTCATTGCTGGCAATTGCAGAATTTCTTGACATAAAAGGTCTAATTTATAGTCAGGTTTCCATGGGAATAACAGTGATTCGGCGCGCATTTCAGTGAATCTGAGATTGTTGTGATGTTTTTCCGTGTTGATTGGTTTGTTAGGGATTCATTTGTCACGAAAAATCTTTAAAATAAAAACATTAATTACTGACTGATTGCTGTTTTTTGTCTTCAGACAGAACCAGATAACCTGTTTATTTTCACAATTTAAGGAGTGTTTAATTTCCATTAAAGACATTACTTTGTTGTATGGATTAGAATGGAACGACCTGAAAACTCATTGATTGGTGCATTCGTTGTCATAATAAGACTGAAATAATGTTGAAATTGGTGTTAAATGCCATTAGTCTCTTTATCTATGTTCGAAAGATACAATCGGTATTTAAGACTGCCAGAACAGTTTTGTCAAAAGTCATAAAAAAAGGGAAGGGAAGCTATTATTTCATTCAACCCATTATCTTCAAAGATATCACATAATTCATGTAGCTTACGCGAATCTCGAAACTAAAATGTAAAATTTAGGCAAATGAAGGCAAAGCGTTTGGGCAAAAAAAAAGCAATAAAATGGAAAACAGGACAATATGTCATTATTCATTATTCATGTTTAACTTCTTCTTGAACCCTTCCCGTGACGCAGACGATATTTCACACGTGCAGGATACGACTTCTGAAACCAAAGTGTTACCAGCTGAACCAAAATTCTTTCCGACGTTTGACAAAACTCACTGTGACAAGCGTCATTCGTCTTTCAGCAATGGGGGGCTAACAGTCTATGTGGAAGAGAAGCCAGTTGCTTGGAAAGTATGTTGTGTATGTAGAGTACTGGTGTGAGAAAGCTAGGAAACACATAAGTAGGTGAACTGGTCGCCATGCTATGACCGAAAACATGTAGAAAACGGCGTTAAGCCACAATCATAAAAGGTAAATTTACAAGGTTGATGCTGATTTTGGTTTCGATATTTCATTAGCTAATTTAAACAACGCTTTTGAAGAGCAGTCTACACTATTCATTCTTTAGATGATTTTCCTGTTTTTAGCTTTTCTGATCACTTCATTTCTTATCTTTCTGAATTTAGACCAATAATGTTCAGTGTTTTCTCTTTTAGCCGTTCGATCGATTTTATTTCTTTTAAGAATAAGTCGTCTAATACCATTATGAAACCAAACCATGGAGTGTCAAGTGGTCAGATAATTACCACTGCTAAAAGAGTTAACTAGGGTGTCAGGATCACTTGCACAGTGTACCAATCTGTATTCGATAAACAATCTCGAAAGGCATTAAAATCTGCCAAGTTGTGATTCCATATCTTTCGTTTGAAGGTTGTCGGTGTCGGTTTGTCAAGTTTAATGACTAACACTCTGGGACAATGATAACGTACCAAATTTGGAACGAAAGGGTCCGCTGCAAAGCTAGACCTGACCTGAGAAATGTATGAAAACCAGATCAATCAGAGATGAGAAATGTTCAATAAAATGGGTTTGCGAGGAGATGATTTGTTGAGATCTGTAAGATGTCACCAAGTTGAGATTCTTAGAGTTTGGGTAGTTGCTAAGTAATTTTTCAATAAAGTCACCTGCAACAATAATGCTATCGTACTTTTGTGAGTTCGCACGGTCAATGCTTCCTTCATTGGACCCCAATGACTGTTATATGCTCTGAGAATCAATACAGTCGGCATTGTCTCATTTATGGCTGGCTATTAATCCGTCAAAATCGTGTGTACCTGTACAAAACATATAATGCTACTCTCCGGTACAACATAAGCCGAGAAATAAGCCATTATTCAAAAAGAATAAATTAACATCCAACCTTATACATATAATATCATCTCCGATTTGGAAGAACAAACTTTGCACACCGTGCCTCAGTGAACATCTTTATATCATAATTATCAAATATGGAAATAATTTCAGGAAAATGTAGTTTATTACAATATGTTACGAAATACTGTATATTTAGAATAGCAATTTTAAGTTTCACCTTCTCCTACCGATCGTCATGTGGTAGTTGATCTAGGAGTGTTAGTCCTTTACTTTTTGGTTCCGTTTCAGTTTGAGAGTTCACAGTTTTAATATTTTAATTAATATTTTTCATAAAGGTGTCACAATTTTCCTCGGGTTTGAAGAGTGCTACCATCGCGTCATGCGTCTGTGAGAAATCAATCCCCATGTCCATGTAATCACTTTCAGCTAATGTCGTTTGTTAGTTTACATAAGTTGCTGTGTTGGACGGATTTCCGGAAGTATCCGACATCGCGCGTCAAAACGATGTCTGACGTGATACCAGGCGTAGTATTGGCTACATTTCCGTAATAAGGATTTGGCGATATACCCTCTGACGCAGTTGTTTGTCATGAAGTCACAATTGGCATCTATGTCCGGTACCGGAATTTCTACTAACCTGAATTGAAAAAGTACAGAGTACCAGTCGTTATATTCGTCTTGAATCAAGCAGTTACCACACATACGTTTGTCCGGGTAAGCTATACGCTTAATGGACCCGACCCGGGTTTCTTTCTCGACGTCTTTGTGCACTGTCTGTCATCAACTGTTTCTTGGTATAGCTTGGCCAATGGAATAACGAGGGCAATGCAGTATTTTATTTTTGCGTTTGACATGTTTTGATCGTTGCAGTTCATAAAAATTGCAATGGAGGTCCTAATATAGCTTCGGACATCTTTTATAGGGTCAAGCCTGTGTGCACGAGTAATTACTATTCCTGCTCTACAATGTGTTTAACTTAAGATTCCAAAAAAAGGACGAAACAATTTTCATAACGAGCATCCTTAATCTCTCGTCTGCTACGTGCCTCACGATTTATATGAGCGTGTTTTGAGAAGGGTTGATTGCTTTTACATTTACTTTTACTCGAGTTCTTTTAATGATTTTATATAATATAATGTAATATGAAGTATTGCTTCCGTATTCAAGATGTGGTCTAAATATACTTCTAATAAGGCCTAACCTTTGGTTTCTTTCAAAAGTAGCAGGTTAATATGTTCTTTTGATTTATGATTGTTATCGATTATTACACCTAGGTCATTTCTTGATTTATTGTATCTAATTTGTTTGTTTCAAGTGAATGTTTTAAGTTTCAGGTTCTAAATGTAAATGTTTGCATTTCGTTTTGTTTAAGTTCAGTAGCAAGTCACTGGACCAATCAAGTGAACTTATTTGATTTCTTTCGCTATTGACTACCGCATACATTTTTTGGTATCGTGTGCACATAGTTTATTCATGTTTTTGGATCATACCTGGGCGATCACTGATGTAAATTGAATGAAAAGTATAGAATCCAGTACGCTGCCTTGTAGAATCCCACTTGTGACAGTGGTCTACTCTCATTGACTATCATTAAGGATTAACCAAGTTAATAGACACCATTTGTCATCTTTCAAATTAAATAATTCTTCAAAATTCATTGACAATTTTGTATTGTTATTTGCACTTTTAAAGTCATCTCCTGTAGGAACAGAACTAACAAATGCACTATGGCCATTTCATTTGCCTTTATTCTGTCCGAAAACTCCCAATCACCTGTTTCCTCATCCTTTGCCAACTTTACCTCGGAAAGTTAGTCGCCGTTATGTTAGTATTTGCGAAGAAACAAGATTTATTCATTCGTGTAGTCTGAATATAATAATACGAAAAAGCTGCTCAATCACTAGACTGTGCATTTACCTCTTCAGGTAATTAGAAAAGAAATAATTACCTTTTCAAAATAAATAAATTTACACTTGAAGCTAATCAATACCGTGACCATACTGCGCCATCTTGCTTCGTAATCCATCTACTTCATTAGACTTACACTCAAATAAAAATACGTTGTGCAAGTTCGTAAAATGTTGTGGTGTGTATGTTTTTTCACAAAATTATGATGCATCCCATCACGTGTATTTCATTAAAAAATGGCATAATCGGTGAACATATAAAAGCCGTTTCTAGCAATTTTGGGTCATGTTGACTCCGCGACGGAATCATATAATGGCTACTTGACGTTGAACTCATTGATCAGTTCTAGAAATGCCTTCGTCAAGAGATGCATGCAAGACTAAATGACATGAATATGTATAGTGAAGGGTCTGGTGAGACTGAGCGTATTCACCGGTTCCCATGAGTCTTTACTGTATAAAGATGACTTAACCCTTTCCATTATACAACAAATCTGCAGCAGAGGAGTTAATAACATTGTGTCAAAAAGGGAAATTGCTCATAATGAGAACTTTCTCTTTTTGCCACAATGTTTTAAATGCTGTCTGCTAAAGTAACATCATAAATCATATGTATGTCCATTATAATACGATGGAAATAAGAACGACTGGCATGTTCAAACCGTCAGCATTTTCTCATTACGATAAATTTCTCATTTTACCAAAATATTTTCAACTAAATGCATATCCATGAATTATGTATATATGTATTACTTAAATGATTTGAAAGTCGTCAATTTGATTCATGTGGGAAAGGGCTAGTACCCCTTTTACCCGGAAACAGTTAAAATAAAACACCACAAGTTCAGACTAGATTTTGAATACTGCGACACCCGTTTGAGAAAAAAAAAAAATATATATTTCTAGACAGTTTATTTTAAGATAAAATTACTATTGGGACATTCTGCTTGTTCTAAAAGCAATTCAGTGATTTAAATGTGTTGATATTTGCTTAAAAGCTGCGAAATTGTCTTATCCCTGCATATCATGCCCATTACCTGATATAGGTAGGTTCAAACACCAGCAGACTTTTTTAAAAACACATGAATATCATGATGAATAATATTTGTGCATACTACATGTATCTATTCGAGCGGTGTTCCAGGAAAAACAACTCTAACGTTACACGCCTATCTGCGCATTCATGCTAAGGATCTGAATGCATACTTCTTAACAGAAAATGCCTAAATCCTTATTTAAATGTCTTCGTGAACATTGTAGAGCCAGATCAGAGCGCTGTCTGATATGTGTGGAAGCGCTGATCTGAATCTAAACTGGTCGAAAATGCTTAACAATTGCTGGTCGCAAATCACCACACATTTAAAATGCATTGCTAAAAGGCAGTATACATACGAACTCATTGCTGGTTGTAACATAAAAGAGAAAGAAGACATCATGGTACTTATACCGTCTGTCAGACTCCTCGAATGCCTATAATACCATGGCTCTTGACAATTCTTAAGATAACAGGTTTCGCTAATCGCTGAAACTGTTACTGTTTTAGACGCAACGACGCTGCCGTCTTTTTGTTCTCTTTCGCAAAGAATAGTTTGGGCTCATTTTCTAAGTATACCATGATCAGCTGTATCTCTATTCACGAACAAATAATCATTGAATTGAGTTATGATGTGTACATTCTCCTTATAATACAATGATTTATAAGTAATATTCTGTAGATGAAAAAAATACATCTGCATGCAGGGAACGGTTAACAGTCGGTAAGCAGATAGCGTATGCGTTATCATACATATATCGAGGATGTTATTACGTGCTCTCCATTACTCAATCTCATCAGATGTGTAAGCGTGGGGATTTAGAGCCGGATGTTCCGGACTCGATCTTTGCTAGCGGCGGTCGAAGTAGAGTGCATGGGCAAGGAACATATCCTCCACGCCCAGGACTGTTTTGTTTACCTAGAGATCATGAATAAGTGTTGTGTCGCCGTGATTAATATTTAGCTGAAATGATATTGAAAACGGCGTAACATCCGAATAAACAATCAAAACAAACAAATCTCATCATGTCGTTAGAATTGTTCCAGATCATCATGGGCAACTGCATTGTTTGATCTGGCACGACACTGTTCGCCAATTAGTAAGAGATGGTTTAAATAAACTTCGTTAACGCAGTATCTACCTATTTGGATCCGGGATGCACATACAGGTTAATTTACAGACATGTAATACTAACGTTAAGGTTGGTTTTCTCTCCATCACCGATCATAGTTATATGTGTCATGCAGAAAAAAGAGCAAAGCAAGGCAATTAGGGCTTTTGTTACATCTACGGGAACTGATGAGTCGGGTGAACCTGTGAGTATGCAAGGTCTCTCCATAACTTTTAACGTTTGTCCATATCGGACGATATATTCAAATCGTAACGTATCGGGTTTTACTGCCATACCCTATTTTGTGATGATATAATGGAGGCTACGACTAAATTTCTTTAAGCCTGGTAATGAAGGCCATTTGCCCAGTGAACATACGAGTTAATTGAATAGCAGAAACCTTAAAAGTGCTTGGTACGTCTGTTTGATAAAAGTTAATATCGATTTGTAGGGTGAATGCGTTATATAATGCGTTATATAATGCGTTAAACAGTACTTATGTATTCTTGCGAAGCAGTGGCATCGTTTGCATATTATGCTCTGTGAATGTTGATCTTAGAAAAAGTCCGTGCCATCGAAAGAGGTGCCTTATCCGGACAAATAATGTATTAATAACCAGACCGTTAGAAACAAAATAAAAAAAGCTGTTTGAGATCATCTGAAATTTGTCATGTCAAATGCATATCAGATTTGAAATTAGGATTCATTTTGAAGGTTTTAAGGGAGCTTTTCAATGGTTTCTGGTCTCCATAAAAGTACTTAAAATATATATAAAAATTATTTACTTTGCAAATCATCATGTGTCAGTATGAAAATATAGTAATACATTGCTAAAAAGGTCTTTATTAAGTGGTGTATGGGTATAATCGTGGCACATTATATAAGTTTTCGTCTACATAATATAAAAACATGTTTAAGATACAATGTCTAAATCTTCCTGTCATAACTTTCCGCATGCCGATGCACTTAACTGTCGTTCTAAACAATGTCTGTAGCATTGTGACATTATCATGCAGAAGAGTTTATTTTGTCTATTTTAAATAGGCAATCTAGAAACTAACGATTTAAATATGTTGCAAGATTAACCCAGTAACGCCATTTTCAACAATTGTGTCGTCATATCGCGGCGGCCAGTTCACCTATCCATGTGTACACAATGAATTTATTTTCCATAAAAAAACTACTTCGCTAGAACTTAATCGTAAATGTTTTGCTGCTGCTTAAGATTGACCATATGCGATATTTTAATTTATTTTCTCAACATGTAGCAGAAAAAGCATGTACGTTAAAAATCAGGACATTGACAATCAACTTCGAGAAAACGTTAACCACTTTGTGATTGAGAACAACGAAATCATAATGTCTGGATAATTATAATAGATCTATACCAGATATAGTTTCTAGAAGAGGCCCTGATAACAAAAACTGAACAATAATTATTTTAATTCTTTCCGAACCGTTCATGAAAAGAGATATTATCACTTTAACTAAACTCACTGAATGAATTTTATATTCTATGTAAACATGTAAAGGTATATGGCACATCTTACACAGTAAGGCTGTTTCTTCAAGGAACACTGCTCTTATAAGTCGAGAATTTTCCCGAGAACATGTATGCCGTCGAGAATTTTCCTTGAACAATCAACGGCGTCTGCATAGTTTGGAATCACGCCATGACAAAAGCGCCACATGGCGGGATTAGTATGAGTATGAGTCGCACTGCATGGAGGTCAATCATTGGCTATGATTTACGACAGGTACAGATCCAGGTCAGCCTATTCTAAAAACTTGTGTTACGATCATCACCCTTTATATGATCTCGTTACAAAGATACAAAGATACCCCCTCAACGCTTGATGCGGCTAATATATTTTAAGACGTTCCTTCGGGACATTTCTGCCGTCGAGATATTTCTTTAAAGGAACATGGATGTCGGCATTTATTGGAACCACACCATCTCAAAATCACATTATAACAGGATGATCGTGTATTATGAGTAAAGACGGAGAATTGTGTTTTGTAACAGTACTTCGGTCGTATGGTGTTTACTGTGACAATTACCAGTTCTACATGTAGGGTTATTCAGACACCGGTTAATCCGCCATCATGTTATCATCGCAACGCTACGCTAGGTGTCAAGGAGGGAAGCCACTATTACACATTAAATGAAAAGTGTGTATGATGCAAAGGAATTGGATTCGGGGTTCTCTCGTACAAGACTGACCGACGCTTTAACAATTTCACCACTGAGACGATGCGAGTGTTTAGTCCTCGCCTTATGAATGATGATCACAAAGAGAGTTTCGACTTGAATGGTTTTAGATCATCGGTGACTTTCATGATTCTAAACTGATTACAAATATTTGAGAGTCCTCCTTCTGATAAGCACTGTACGTTTTGTATGCACAGACAGATCGTTTCAACATTTGTAACAAGTTTCCTGATTTGTTCAATTTGTTCAGTGCTCATATACGATATACATTAAACAAGCATTATTCAATTTAGTGAAAATGCAGATGATGATATCCAATAAATGGATAAGTGCGGCTTTACTCTCTTAGTAAATGTGTCTGCAAATGATACCACAGCATACTTCTTCTATGTCCAATGTCTATATTCGTTCAATGTCTATATTCGTTACGAATATCAATCTAAAAATTGAATTAATCTGGATTGTTTAATCAAAAAATAAATTATGCTTTTTCTTCATTGTGCATTTCATTAAATCAAGCATGCTACGGTCTATACGGCACAATAGTTACATTGAGCCGTATTCGTCGGTCACATTGAACAGTTAACGTTACACCAACAGGATAACCGAGCAAAGGAAAAGTCTTGCCAATAAATCACGACGCGACGAAATATTGCACTCCAGTGGATACGATCACTGATAGACGAGGAGTGTGACCCGTCTACAGCAAGCATAGCTCATTGTAGAAGTTACGGTTTATGGGTTTATATGTTTTTGTATTATTTTGTGTCGAAGTATTTCTAATCAAAATGTTGACTCATAAGATACCGGACACAGTGTTCTGTCTGTGATTCGATAAATAAAATGTTAGCTGGTAACGTTCATCTTGAATCATGATGAAATATAAAACAAAAATGGAAATCCTTCGCACCCATGACTAATGATTAGGTTTTAGTTTTCAAAGTAAGTTCATTGCTATATGCTCTGCGAACATCAACATTAAGGCTTTTGCGACTAGTTTAGAGTTTAGATCAAAATCAACCTGCGTATCCAAGAAATCTAATATGGCTTTGTTCTGTTCGCCGCCAATAATTCAAAGAATATTTCAAGAAACTTCGTTAAACGGTATCCATTTGAAGCCTGAGCATGGATGCGTTGGCATATGTTTGTTTCCTGATGAAATGATAATGATAATGTTGGTTTAACTGGTGCACCGCTCCTACAAAGATATCATTGTATAATGTTCTGTTCTCTGTTCTATAATGTTAACTATCAATGTGACATTCATTCACAAATCGGAAAAAACTCGGGTGAGTTTATCCAACGTGTTCTCTAATAAAAGACATCGAAATCCAACGTGACTGACTTTAGTGTTATTGACTATGGATGACCAATATGTAATGCATGTATGTGTTATGCTAGTTTCCATTCTCTGAATCCTTTATAGATGCTACAATATGTGGAGGCTCACTCAAAGCGTGAACGAAGTAAGTAAACAAACTTCTATGCTCATATGTTGGTGAGGCAACAAAGGTTGTCTGTTGGTGAGACATGAAAGGTCGTCTGTATTACAGGAAATGTTTTGATAAACTTGAAAAAATGATAATAAATGTCGGAACAAAATTATGTTATAAATAAACTTATCACCCCGTAGCACTATTATATACACTGATAAGCATACCCCTGTTTTTTTGTTTATTCGGCCGTTAACATCGCTTTCAACCTTTTATTAGTTATATCACGGCGTTCTAGATAAGTTACCATTTCTGAGCGCCAATAAGGGAAACAACATTTTAATAGTTAAAAGTCTTTGGAAAGAACCGGCCGAGGATCGAATCCGCGACCTCCCTTATTCGAGGTGGTTACTGTCGCAAAGCTTCTCATTGACCCGTTTAGTTGAAGTCTTGACTAGAAATTATATTTGATTTTGTTATCTGATATAAAAACATTCCATGCCTATGCAGCAGAGGGCATTTTTTCGATCATGTGTTGTCTTTTCGGCAGCCGTTTACAATTTAGAACAGTCTAATAAGGTAATTATGTCTTTAAAACGGCATCAGGAATCATCTTGCAATTATATGAGCAATTTTGTTCCTGGCTTTACATACTATATGATTGACCAATAACCGTAATACATCTGTTAATATGGTTATTCAATCCTTTCCCACATGCGGACGTACTTTGTAAGATGTTCTGCTGACGAAGTTTGAATTCATTGTGGCAGCATGTAAAATAGTTCATAATGAACAATTTCTTCTTTCTACAAAATGTTACCAGTTATTTAATCGTCATTCCTATATTGACAGAGAGTTGGTGTAGTTTTGCCGGCACGTTTTTAAAGTTGTCTGTTGGAAAGGGTTAAAGGTCAAACAAATCTGTTGACAATGTTTCGCAATAGATAATATCCTATAATGTCTATTAGATAGCCCATCTTGATCCAGTCTAGACCATACTTAATTGACCAAGTACCAATGAACTCCCGTTTATAGCCTTCAAGAAAGTACGGTGTAATTCGACAATG
The DNA here is from genome assembly GCA_031761405.1 of Serripes groenlandicus. NCBI lineage: Eukaryota > Metazoa > Mollusca > Bivalvia > Cardiida > Cardiidae > Serripes > Serripes groenlandicus. The sequence continues at coordinate 87,638,995 of JASEVX010000001.1, forward strand.
ATGTTTCTCAATAATAATGTCCGTTGTATGTCTAACTATGTGTTTGTTTGACCACGAAGAATATATGAATCATGATGAGCAATTTCTTCATTAGCCACACTGTTTTACTGTATTCACAGATACGATATTTTGAGTGCTGCAACAAAGGGTTCGATAAGCGTATAAGTCAATTATAATATGAAAACACCTCAGAAAAGGAAACTCTTGTAACAATTAGACGAGCTTGATTTGATCTGTACAAAATATATAGATGTAGTTGAACTCGTTAAGGTTTTTGATTTTGCCTTTGGACATATTTTAAATTCTCTTCATGTCTAAACTATGCAAAACAATATCATTTGGTTCTGCTTTAGTAGTTGATGTATTTATTTGACATTTCATAGAGTTGGAAATGTAAAAACAAATGAGCCGTTTCACGAGAAAACCAATATTATGGACTGTCCGTGCAGGCTAATCCAGGTCGACAAATTCCGTCTCAGGGGGGATAGAGTAATGATTCCTGAAAAATCGGGTCGATACTGCCACACTGTTGGTTTTCTCGTGGAACGGCTTAAATAAGCTTACAGTGTTAGTTAATTAGGTAAAGGATAACTCTAAAGCATCAGATAAACAATTTTCTTCAACATATGAATATAATTATCGTACAATATATGATACCATCCATCGGGAAAGTTGGCATTTCTTAACAGTGAAGGTACGGATCTACCTGTGCATCTGCACAAGTTGACAGAATGTTCTTACACGTTTATTGGAGCTATATATCTACACTGGTCACAAAAGCCATGTTTACTTTGTTAACGGACTGGTTCATTTTATTCTTTAACAAGGGCTTATATATTTGCATTTTACAACTTTAGAATAGTATAATTTGAACTCGATCTTCTGATATGCAAAATGTTTGGACGTACGACTTTTAAAGACTAAGTTTACAGCACCCATCACTTGGAACATTTATGTTCACTAAAGAGAACACATTCCCTAAAGGAAAATTACTGTAATAAATAACGAGGTTACGACAGTGCCATATGAGCTCTGATATAATAATGTGTCCAACCGTCTAAAGCAGGAGCTATAAAATGTAAAGAAGACGATGGTTTCTCTGCATATAGCCTATTCATATGAATTGGTTGAGGAACATCTATGTTAGCCTCGAGTGTTCGTATCCTGTTTAAACAAATATGTAAACATATCCTATTTCGGAATATGTTATCATTTATATGAACCTACAACATACATTCTTCGCGTTAAACATTGGTTATTCTTTTCGAGTTCAAGACCCTATAATAAAACGGACAATCAAAACTATTTATAGCACCTGATCATTGGCATAAATCTGGTCGTTACTGTTTTGCTTAGTTTTGACTTAATGAACAACTGAAAAGATATTTATTGTTAGAAAACGTTAATTGTTCTTTTAAATTGCTATTTTTTTTTTCTTGAAATTAAAATATTAATTGCAGCCAGGTAGCAATATGAATTATCGAGGAATTGCCGATTAACCTCCCTTTTCGATATACGCACATGGGTACAGCTGCAGCAGACGACATTTGAAAACATTGTGGCAAATTTGAGACTTTGCTAGAAATGAGGATTATTTCCTTTAACTTTAAGGTTTTCAAATTCAGTAATGATATTTGAATGTTTAGCGTTTCTATTTTTTTGCTCGATATGCTTAACTTCGTCTACTTTAGACATTTTGTAATGATTAAAGTTCGAACCAATCTGACACGCATGTTTTGTAATAAATAATGTCCAACACTTGTTATTAGATGAATTATTGATCCTGTCCTTCGAGATCTTGACAACATTTTCAATTACTGAATGATTCCTGTTAACCCTTTTCCCGATATATAAGACTTTGAACAACTGTTGCTTAACTCGGTACATGTATGCTTTTCCTGTACTACAGTATTTATCCACACAACAGCGAGTCAGTCGTAATACTAACCTCTCAGTGCTGCGCGCAACGGAGGGAAAGCCATTTATACCATTTATAAACTCGTTGACATGACTCGACTGGGGATCGAACCATTGCTCTCCGCTCCGGCGAATGAACGCTCTAAACACTGCGTCACGGAGATGGTCAATGTTATTAACTTATGACAACTCATCTATGCAAGACTTCAGTGCAGTCTTATCTTGGTATACATTGTTTGCTACCTCATAGAATGATTTGAAAACATCGGCTGACGAATATAGTAAATCTCTATAAATGAAAGTATATATCTATTGAATACTGTTAAAAACATTGTTGCAAAATGAGAAATTGCTCATTGAGTCTGCAGATGGGGAAAAGGTTTAACATTAAATATTTCAGATATCTTAATCAGTTGCATTGAATCTACGAACGTTTTAAATGTCGTACCTGGAAATGATTTAACGAATTCTAAACAATCAAAGCGCCGATGGCACAGAAGTGGCGATAGTGTAGAACATCCTGCATGTAGCCCCTTGCTGGCAGTACAGCCAGTGCTTTGAATAAGGTCTGTTGCAGTTTTGTTTCAAGTGGCAAAGGGTTTATCTCGATATTCTCCAGTTTGAATGATGAAAGACTACAGATGAATCCTATACCCGCGTATATAGTTCAGCTATCAGAAATGGGATCACTTTTAAACAATTTTATTTGCTTACACAAAGGTCAATCAAAGACAGGCCGTCATCAGATTTATAGGTATTTTCCGATTTCAACAATGATATATTAAAGGTTGCCCTTTTCGTTGCTTGTTTATCACGTGTAACTATAGTATGATTAATTATTCAGCTCTGGACAACGGACCTGGATAGACGAGTTTAAATGTTTCAAAACAATTAAAGGATATTAAAGACCTTGTTGCGGTGTTTGTTTCTGTTTTTCCAACGCAGACTTTGGCGTTTTCTTTTCTTTTACAATGAATTAGCATATTATGAAGTGAAAAGTACTTCATGGTTTAGAAACAAATGTAAAGAACGGCTAGCGTTGCCTGAAATGTTGGTTAGGTTACTTTTGATAAGTTTAAGTTCAGGTTGGCTGTATGTGTAGAGAAATTTCTGTTTACTGTTAACAGGTTTTAATACTTGTTAAAAATTCAGAGAAATGATTGATGATCCTGTGTTACAGTTATGTTGTAGTTATAACCTATACCATCAGAAAGTTGAATTATTTATTATTTATGACAATTCGAAAACTACGAGATATATAATCATAACAGATGTATTGAGTGCGATCGCGATTCAACATTCAGTCCTGCGACACTTGACGGGCAAAAAGGTTTCCAGGGTTCTTAGATAATTAGTTTTATCTCTGTGTTTTCCTTGGCGAGTCTACCATTTGCATATATTTCCGATTAATTCGTCATGAGTCCAATTCAATGTCAAATTATAACATCATTGCTTGTTTCCATAATTTGTTGTAAAACATGAATGGTGGAATGAATTTAAGTAATAACTAAGTTGACACCGTGCTAAATAACAAAACTTGTAAACAAATTAAATCATTTGGAATTTTTATTAGGGAAGCAAAAATGAAGAACTTTGCTTTTGATTATTTAAGTACTACTAATTACAAAGTGAGGTTGGTTGAATTGGACTGTACTATTGTTAGACTGAGTGTAAAGAATCAAACAATTTCGATAGCATGTGTATGTCGAAATGCTGACGACCGCACACAGGCCAATATCTAGGTGCTACGTACAACATTAAATAAAGGTTTAAAGTAGTTTGTGTTTCGTTGTCTATAAATGGAAGGGCATAGAGGACAACCATGGAACTTATATGTGACTGCGACATCATTCCTAGGGCCGTCCTAGACACAACCTACAGTACAACTGTCCTTTTCATTTATACATCACAGAGGTGTGTAATTTTCGAACGTCGTCTTCAAAATGAAAATATCGTTATTGAATAAATTATTGCTTTTAACCTTTGGATTTCTTCAGGGAGAGTTTGAATGATGATGATAGAATGAGTCTAGACAGCTCAAAACTACTGCAACGATCTGGTTCTCAATGTTGCAGCTGGAAAACTGTACAAGCATAAAAGATGTGTATTGTTATAACTCCGTATTGAGCACAGAATGGGACTTCACTGAACCGGTTTAGGCTTTAATACTTGCCCACATACAACAAATGGGCAGCAGGCGACGTTTAAAACATATACACACAAATTGAGAAAATATTTATTAATGAAATGTAATTATTGGAAAGAGTTGAAAACATTATGGCAAAAAGGGAAAATGCTCATCAATTTCTTCTTTTACATCAATGTTTTCAAATGGCATCTGCTGCAGAGGCGTCACAATATTGGAAAATGTAAATTAAAATTTATGTCAGAAGTTACAGCTATTGTTCTTCAATATGAAGACGGACAAAGAGGCACGGGTAACCTACGCTTATCTCTTTGGGGTCAGGGATAACAATACGATCTATGTAACTGGTGTCAGGCTAAGCTTACGAGCAGTCCCTGACTTTTACATCGTGATATGACTGAAACACTGTTTAAAGCGGCGAGCAACACCATTCACAGAAACGTGAGTCTTCCTTGTTAGCAAAACTATAAGATTCATAATAGTAATAATAAAACGCGGCTAGCAAGCGTCATTTTGTAGTGACTTTCAGAGCATGACTTTCTTCAGTAATTGCATTGTATATACTTTAAGAAGCCTAATAACAAAACTGTGCAGGTATTTAGAATTACAATTACTTACGCATATACAAATGCAGTTCACTTGCGACAACTCAAACATGGAAAAACTCGAATATAATCTATTGACTCGAACCTGTAACCGAATTATCGCCAAGACACTGTTCATAAAAATATGTCTGATATTTAAACTACATGTATATCTGAACTGCGTCACAGTTATGAAATTGTGCGTGAACGAATAGGGGTTAACTATGTCTAGCATCTATATTTTACTAATTGATCAGAGGCTGACAGTGAAATCTCTTGTGAGGATGTCTCTATACTAGCATACGTATATTTACGTTAGAATATACCAAAAAACACCATTTTATCTAAGGCAGCGGAATGCGTTATTAGTAGAAATTAGTTCGTTTTCCACAGCTGTGCAGAAGTGAAAAGGCCATATCAAATTCCATGTACATGTGCGTTTTCATATTGGATTAACCTTTTACTTTATTAGACACATATAATTAATACGAAATATAACTCAGAATTTCGGAAAGTTTAGCATCCATTCACAGGATTCAAAGCCGGTACCTTTGGTAAGAGAGATCGACGCTCTGCCAATGCATCACTGTCTTCCACTTTCTAAACAGTATTCAGATCAGCATGTACATTTGCTACGTCTTATTATATTAACATACCTCGACAGAAGCTTCTAACATATGTAGGTAGAAAGCCAACTGGAAACTTAACGCACGGACGATCTCATGTCATTAGGCGCATCGACTATGCCTAGTGTAAACCCTTTTCTGGCATTATATTGTTCAACTAATTTGAGAAAAGTTGGAAAGTTGTAAACACCTGGAATATGTATCAAAATATGTGGGAATATGAGAAACGTCTTAGTGTGTGGAATTTCACCCGTCTCCTTTGCTGCAGAAGCGTCAAAACGTACCTGAATTGAGGAAGCGGGTTACGATGTCTGGGAGTCACGTGATTGTGGAATAATAAAGCGCGGATACTGACACCGTCCAAAGCCGCCATTACTTACCACCCTAACTACATATGTAACAAGATATTGATGCACCTGTTTGGAAATATGCCATCACGTGATCTACGTTGCCTCCCATTACTTATCGCACTTGTGACATTTATGGCCCACTATATTGATTGTTGCATGTTTGCTATACCAGACAAATGGTTACGTTTATTGGCTTCAACCGTCTGTTAACTGCCACCTTAACCCCAACAAGTATTGCAATATATGGGTATTATTCAAGGAATGCCAACAGGTTTTTAAAGATCCATTTTCTCAATGTTTTCAACTATATTCAATAACAATGCTTTCATTTATATATAGTTTCTTTATGTTTCTTTATGTTTTCCTCGATGTTTGCAAAGTCGTCTGCGGCATAGTTGTAGTATGTAAATGTTACCCAGTCAGCTGATCCATAACATGAGTTAAAAAATCAATATGATTCACCAACTACTGATGTATTCCTTGCACATTAACTTTGTACGATCTTCCTGTACATTCATGTTATCTGATCAAATGTTATAATTTATGTTTGATGTTCTTCAGAACGTATGTGACTGATGGGTGAACAATGCAAAGCCAGGTAAACATGCTCGGGTGTGTCGTCTGATCTTGATACGCTCTTGCCGCGAATACCCTATGGTTGGGTGTCCTGGAGCACTACTAGTATCCTGTTACAACATGTTATTACAATTGAATCAATGTATTGACTCTTAAATATGAATGCATGTTACATGGCCGTTCTGGACCTGGACATGTGCCTTGTCCCGCGAGTGGGTACAACCATCTGTCGAAAATACCACTAAACAGTGGGTTTTTAATGTTGTGATAATGCAAACAAAGGCGATTGTTATCTATAAATAATACTCGATAATGGTAGCATTATCTTTAGTATTCACAACATACATGTACATGCTTTAATAAGAGTGTTTAGGTGATAGTGTTGAGAGAAGTAGTCATGCTCCTCTTCCCAAGTTGTTATGGAACATTTTACATTTCACGCCTGAGTAGCTCCAAGTCTTTATTTCTCATGTTTTGATGATACAAACAAACATCTCGTTCCTTTTAATGAAATACATTTGTCACTTCTAACCATTTTTAAGTGAAAAGGCAGAGATTAAATTTCATAACTACGACTGCACACGGAAGACTGAGCGGTATCTACCTGTTTTTGTATTATCTTACTTCGTTCCTGTGCAGATAGACTGAGAAGCCTTTGCATTGGCTATCAGAAAAGACTTAATTCCAAACAAGGGAAAAAGCGTCTATTTTTTCTGACTATGAAATTATGCGGCATATTCTTCAGTGAGGAGTCGTCCGTTTTGTGTTATTTATGCGATTTCGAGAAACTTACTTTGCCAGACAACTGGTACTATGACCTGCACAAAAACGGTAGCGACAGGAAGGTAAGATTCCCAATAAAGCTGTCCGTCCGTTTGTTAATGAGAAAACTGTATATTAAAGTGAAAGGTTGTGTAACAAGGAAAGAGGTTCCCATTGAGCGTATTCGTGTATATTCGTGTACGGAAGCAATGCACTGCTAGCGACGTATAAACTAAACAAAGCGTGTATGAAATATAGATTGTCTTGGATACTGTATTGTAGATGTATGCTTGTCATTTCATTATATGTAAACATGCTTTTACATGTTTGTTTACTTTATGTATATTTAAAATGGCCCTGACTCCGTTATAGCAAATAAATGTCTGCATCGCATAATCTTCCCCATCTTCTAAATATACAGAGGACAAGTTTATTTCAATGAAGATCACAAACGGTGCCTAAGCAAATGCAAACCGATAAGTTATTTGAAAGATCATATTCCAAAATCATCAACTAGGAACTGAAACATATACAATTAAAACGTATTTTGAAACAAGCTGAAAATAAAGATATCTGGAGACGGCGCTAGAGTATTGAATTTTATGATGGTATCATTCTTTATGATCAAGGCCGACGGGATTTCTCTTTCTCATTTGGACCAACGCGGTCTTGCCATAGTGAATTGTGATGAAAATTACACCAATCTGCATCTGTCATTGGCACCGTTAATTGATGAAATTAACAAGCTTCATTCTACACAACGATTAGTAGTCGATGATATTGTATTTGGAATTGACATATATTTTAAAGGCGATATGAACTTTCTTAAACTAGTTTTTGGACTTAATAGCGGCATATCATCTTATGCATGTCCTTGGTGTTAAGTGGCAAAAGACAACCGTGGAGATGAAGTTATCTGCTTGCTCCAAGCAACAGTATGGAGTAAAAGGTCCAACGCTCCTCTATATTGAAGCAACCATTACATTCCCGAAAAGCTACATCTGGTTATGCAAATAACAGACGTTCTCCTACGCACTCCTATTCAATAGAAAAAACAAATAAACATGGAGCAATCAAAGATGGCCTTTTGATCAGAAAAAGAATGAAACTCGGACATTTATCTAATATAAAAAGAAACAAAAGAAGGTACCAGAAACGGGATTTCAAATACTCGAATGTTAAGACTGCGGAAATAAATGGAAAAAAAAACCCAGAAAAATTCAGGATGAACTAAAGCAGGCCTACGTCGATAACCGCGGAGTGCAAGATGATCAGAACAGTTTCAGGAAATGCCTATATGAATTAGGCGTCCTTGAAATCAAGCTCAAGTTGAAAAACCTAGGAGTTTACACCGAATTGCACAAAAGAAAAAAACTCATTGGACTAATCCAGTGTACGATAAAACTAACTGGTAATAACAAAAATTAAATAGACATTCCCCCACCAAAGAGAGAAGGCTGTGTAGAAGTCTAAACAAAATATTTTGATTTATAAAAAATATATTCATAGCATATATATGCCTAGTTTTTCTTGATCGTATTGAATTTTATTTATACTGTTCTCATTTTCCCGAATTATTATTCATATTTGTGATAACGGGATGTTAACTCTTTACTCCATATATTTACGCAATTCCCGCATCCTGTAAAGAATATATTTGCACACAGTGTAGGGATAGTTCATATCGATATTGACGAGCAATTTGAACTCTCCTGCCTAAATGTAATTCACTTATTACTTATAAATAGTGAATTAACACTTTCTATTTTGAAGAGTCCACAAACTACTTACGGAGCAAAGGATTTAGAATCGACAAGAATCGACCACAGATGTTATTATTACACACACACACACACATTCATGCATGCAATCTGGCACGCAAGCACACATTCACGCGTATTTACACACATTTGAAAACATTGTAAGAAGATTTAAGATTGTGCCTTACGAACCAATTATAACATTTTTGCACTGTTGTACACTCCGCCACTATATGTTATTATAATAAACCCATTACTGATAGATCTAATGTGTTAATAGATGCTTTCTATTTGAAAGAATCAACACTCTTATGGAGGAAAGAATCAATATATATAAAATATTGACTATATTCTTTCGTTATGAATAAACAAAACATATCGGGATCTATGTCGTTAACAATGTATTATGAAATTGATAAAGTAATTATTGATCAATTGATTAAAAATATCGAAACAATAAAATAGTGTAGTTCGATGCTGTGTAATTGGTTATTGTTTTAAAAGTCCCCCCTTGCTTTTACTAGCATCCGGGTCTCGTTATTTTCAACCTGAACTTTGTTACCCTATACTCCTATCTTATCAGTCGACAAATAAGTATCCTGTGTATTTCATTACAGCCCTCCGGCACCACTATCGATGTATACATACCGAATGTTACGTTAATGTCCGATAATTGCCGTTAGTACGCCAAACGATAACAAGAGCAGATAACAGTCAAATTGGTCAATAATTAATAAGGCTTAAATAGCGGTATCTAGTTTCCCCTGTTTATCGCATGCTGAGCATTGTGCCATATGACACATCATTGGAGCAGTAGTCGTCATATACCTCGAAAAGAACTTGACACTGGGGACACTGTATATAATATACAAAGACAAAATATTTCGGCAAATATACGCCGAAATTTATGCACACTGCCCTGCATGCATCGAGTTTGACTGACTCCTTTTCAACATCTGCATGCCTTTTTACGTGTTCTGCTCGACATTGCCACGAGTACTGACGAATTGTGGTGTACATATCTTGTATCAAAATAAGTTCTCCTGAAGATTCCGGTCTCTCCACATCACTTGAACAATGATGCTCCAAAAGAGGACGCGTAAGAGCCAGTAGAAAAAAGGTGGCTGTGGAACAAATGGTAGAGCCCTACATAGCATCACACCTCCATCTTCATCACTTCTGAATGTCACACCAGACCATGATTGAGATATATGTTTTGTTTTATTAGGGGTTAATGCCGTTTTCAACATTATTTCAGTTATATCACGGCGACAGTTCACTTATGCATGATCCCTGGGTAAACGCACCAGTACTTGGCTAGCACCACACCTCCATCTACATCACTTCTGAATGACATATCAGACCCTGATTGAGATATATGTTTTGTTTTATTAGGGGTTAATGCCATTTTTAACATTATTCCAGTTATAATACGGCGACAGTTCACTTATGCATTATCCCTGGGTAAACACACCAGTACTTGGCTAGCACCACACCTCCATCTTCATCACTTCTGAATGACATATCAGACCCTGATTGAGATATATGTTTTGTTTTATTAGGGGTTAATGCCATTTTTAACATTATTCCAGTTATAATACGGCGACAGTTCACTTATGCATTATCCCTGGGTAAACAAACCAGTACTTGGCTAGGAAATGTGCCTTACCATGGACACTCCGACATGATGACCGCCGCGACTGGGGATCAAACCCGGGAAGCCCGATTCAAATTCCCCGATGCTGATCACTCGACCAAGGTGGATTACCTCATTTAGAGAACGACATGATGATAATCAGGAAGCAGGGGTCTCAGTTCGAAGGAGAACACAGTATACGCTATATTTACAGACGGGCAAGACGAGCTTTTGGTCGAACAGTTGCAGGATAACCCGTTACTATACAACAAGTGCTCCACTTTGTCAACCTCTCAGAAAGTATCAGTTGCATTTATCGGAACATAATTATGAGGTCACGGGAAAATAAAGAATGACTTCCTATCTTCAGTTTCAGGTTCATATATACATATTTAAGACGGTCATAGTGCACAAAGTCTATCCGCCTCTGGATCCACTACATACTCCAATATCTCCTGTGAGCTATCATGTTTCTGTGTGTTCTATACGTTAACACCTACGCAACCATAACGTCACACATATCGTAACGGTGTTGCTTTACCTCATGTGAAGAAGAAGATAACCTTTATACTGTTCTCGTAGAAATGTAGAAACCAACTAGAGCTGGAGTCGAACAGGTGTCCCATCATGAAAATATTTCAGCGAGTTATAGCTCACCAGCACTCGTGGCAACTTATATCCCCAAATCGTGACAGTGTGACCAGTTCAATGCTGAAAACGACGTTAAGCTTCAACCAACAATTAAATCAATCAATTGAAGAATCTATAACAGAATGTCAAATGGCTTAAATATTAAATGAAGGTTTGGCATATTGAAAACAGTTCGTGTATTATATGCTTGATAATCTCATTTGTTATCATCGATATATTTAATCGTTAATTTCAGTGTGAATATGACCGGGATAACCATCATGTCAACGCATTACGCCGACGTCTAAAGACTTTGGACGGAAATCGCTAAACCCATTTGGGAAACGTCTTTTAACCATGCCACGTCAGGAACATCTCAATAATACTATCTTTGCGAAAAATCGACTCATTCCGTCACTGTCATTCACGCTCTCCCTGAAAGAATTACATAGCCTCAATGCCGTAATCCATAGTCTTATTTATCATGCAATGAGCAGATTACGTGACGTATAACACTGGTATGATAAACCTTTTGTTTACATGTCTACTGGTATGATAAACTTTTATCTTTATCAGTCTACTTATTTTTAGAAATGACGTAGCCGCTGGAACTACTTTTCTGAAATATAAATCAGCCGTTCCTCAGAAAACCAACTGTTTTGACTGCGAACAGTATCGACTTAGATCACCCTAAGCATGCCACGCAGGTTAAACCGGACAGACACGTTTCGACTACTGTGGATTTTCTGTTTCAGTCGGAACTCTTTAGCTTCCGTATGACGTGTGTACACAATGTAATTCGGCGCGTATTTGTGCACGCGCGTGACGTAATTTATGAATGGGCTTTTTTATTGTGAATGCTATTTTTTAAAACTAGTGAGAATGAGTGTAGATTTACCTGAAAACAGAATTTTACATGCAAGCTAAATAGAATATTACGTCCCTGACTTTCGACATAAACTTTATCAGACTCGGCTGTGAGAAAGGATAATTGTCTCGCCAAAGGCTCACCAATTATCAATTCTCCCAACCTCGTGAGATAAAGTTCATATCTTACGTCAGGGACATAATATTCTCTATTTACATATTGAAGACTACGTCCGACAATGATACTCAAACGTCATATTATGTTGGTTTCTGTATCCAGTTTCGTTATAACACGAAACTAGTATGTATATTATTGAGCAAAGACTCAATTATACAAAGGTGAAAGAGCATAACATTATACTATGTACTTTCACATTTGTTTAATTTAGTTCATGGTATTAAAATCAGATTGAATCGCCAAATTAGATTTTCATTCAACGATTGAGAAAAAGATATCCAAACATCTTAGGGAGTAACATGATAACGGATAATAACGTGGAACAGAGTCGAGGGTGCGTGAAATATGTTAGTGAAGGCTGTAAGAAAAGAATCACTAGAGGTTTAAGAAGAAAGTTGCATGGTTAATGTAATACTACGCATGTGCAATCGAGTAGATGGGTGAGTGAAACATGTGTAACGATGCCGAAATAAAAAGCGTACAAAGAAAGTAACAATGAGTTAAATTGAGTAGATGGATGAGTTGAAATAATTGTGAATCGATGCTAAAAGGAAGAAAACTACAAGGTTATAAAGAGCCAGGATGGTGGCCACAGGAAAAATAGTATTAAGTATGGTCAATACTTAGTCAGGATGGGGCACTGAAGTTCAAACCTGATTTACACGTCTTATAAGTCACGTCACGTCTGGAGCAGCTACTTTGAAACATCTACGCGCACACATGTGGAAACTCTCTATACTTGCATCTGCAAGTATTGCAACAACATGTTGTTTTGAAAACATTGTGGCAAAAGGCGAAATTACGCAAAATGCGTTTGAAAGTGGAAAGGGGTTAACTTCATCTCACAACAGTATGTAGTTACTCCTTTGTAGCATTTAGCTATCGACATGGCATGGTTTCAATGAATCAATATCTGAGGATGATGAAGCGTCAGCTATCCGAACATCTTTTAATTAAGTTGTCAAAACGCATCGAAACGAAAACGTAATTGATAAATTTGAACCGTTAGTCGATGGAATGTCTGGTCCACAAGATAGCCTCTGTCAAATGAAATACTGTTTAATTGGAAATTTGCAAGTTATTAAATGACATATTGATATACTTTAAATGGTGCTTAATGTCGTTTTTCAACAGTATTTCAGTTATATCACGGAGTTACCGTTTTACTGTAACGTGCACCGAGTCCTTCACGGAGTTAAGCCATCGCGGCTCACCCATCAAGGCACTTACCGCGATGTACGTTGCTTAATTTTGTGAAAAAGCCTACCTCTCTACCAACTTCACTATAAAAGTCGGTTTCTATAGCGACGTTGGCTACAAAGCGCGAGCTATTACAGTTTAAGGATATGCCGTTTGTGCGGTGTAATGCCCTATCTATCTTTGAGAGGCTGATGGAAATTGTATTATCTGGGCTTCATTGGCATATTTGCCTCATATATCTTGACGACCTGATACTCGTGAAAACGGACCGCAAGAAGGTTCAGACAGTAAAGGAATGGCCAATACCTTAAACGGTTCACGAAGTTAGAGACTTTCTTGGGCTTTGTAGCTAGTATCGACGTTTTATTCTGACGTTCGCCTAGCTAGCTAAACCGTTGCATAAACTAACGGAGGAGAACCAGAAATGTACCTGAAACGAAGATTGTGAAGAAGCTTTTGGTACCCTACATGAAAAACTGACAACAGCTCCTGTGTTAGGCCATCCATATTTCATAAAAACGTTTATAATTGACACGGATGCGAGCAACTGTTCTTTCACAAGCTGTGTGAGGAGGAGAAAATGTCAGAGCATTCGCAAGTCGAACTCTGACAAAGTCCGAACGTCGATACTGTGTGACCAGAAAAAACCTTTTAGCAGTTGTCCATTTTGTTAGATATGTTATACACTACTTGTATGTCAAAGGATTTAGGCTTCGGACTGATCATGGTTCTCAGCGATCGTTGATGAATTTCAAAGATCCTGTTGAACAAGTTGCGAGGCGAAACGAAGTTTAATCTTCATTTGAGATAAAAATTGAACACATACCAGGTCCCTCTCATACGAACGCTGATGGTTTGAGCACAAAAACATGTCGACAATGTAGATCGGAAGATTTTTTTTGAAGACACATTCGATGACTGTGTACCAAATGTGTATACCATGTCTTAGTCAACTACAGACCTTAGTTATATGAATGCATTTCCGTTTCCGGTCAACAGTAAAACAAAACAAGAGGGCCATGATGGCCCTATATCGCTCACCTGATTTAATACAACTTCAATAGTTTTCAAAAAATTATACTCTATACATCTAATCAAGCAACCCCCTGGTGGCCATGTTTTTCAACGGATCGGATTTATTTGAATATCCTTGGTACAAGGTCACCCAATGAGCATTTGGGCAAACTAATTTTTAAATCAGGCAGGTGCTTTTGGACAAGAAGATTTTTAAAGATATTCCAATGCACATATAATAAAAACAAGCCCCGCCCCTGGCAGTCATGTTTTTCAATGGATCGGATTAAGTTGAACAATATTGGTAGAAGGTCCCCCAAGGAACATTTGTGCCAAATTGTCTTTAAATCGTGCCGGTACTTTTTGAAAAGAAGATTTTTAAAGATTTTACAATGCACATATAAGGAAAAAAAGCTCGGCCCCCTGGCGGCCATGTTTTTCACGTGGTATACACACACTGTAAAATCAAGACGGTAACATAATACAGAGAAGTTTTAGTCACTCTTATTTTAAGGGAATGGCTGCATCTAATGTTGTGAGAACTTGTGGACAGACCCTTTTGCCTATAATAGTATATGATATACCTGCACAATGTATAATGTTAAATACTTGTATATGGCAATAGAACATATTTTAAAAAGATGAAAAAGTATGGGAAGAAAAATATGTTAACTTCTATATATTTTGTTTATTGGAGTTTAATTTCGATGATTACGCAAACTTCCATAGACGCTTATTAAGACAGTTTGTCCAAAGTACAGGATGAAGATGATGAAGATTATGCAGACGCTTGCTAGTTATGACAATGCTTGTGTATAGAAGGCGCTCACTATACAAGGTGTATACAAATCCGGATTCACTGTGAATTTGACAGTTACTGCTCGCCTAATAGTTAACTCTCAGGTTGGTGTGATCTCCCCTGATTTAAGATGGGCACGGAAAAAACTCTGTCTGCAAAAATATTAAATAAAGTGAAATAAACAATACAGAGCGTGTAAATAAATATTGGACTAGGATTGTGAATACGAGGTAAATCAAATTACGTACTCTCGGGGAAACCAATTATTTGAAAAGTGATGAAAATTGACGTTTTCGCAATGACTGAATGTTTGTAGAGCATTGAAGGCGACGCCATTTTTAGCCACGATATACATTGATATATAACATGTGTTGACATAATGAACTTAAAAGCAGACGGGTCATCGAACATTTTTTGAAAAGTATACTGCAGAAAAAAAGAATGCAATCCAGTAAAAATAAAACAGCAATAGCGAAATCAAAACATCAACAGCCAGATTCCGATAACGAAGAAGAAAAAAAACGTAAAAGGGAGCTTAGTAGCATAAGTAGCCAAAGCGAACTTGATTCTAGCATCAAAGAAACTGATAGTAAATCTAGAGCAGACAAACAAAAGAAAAAGAAAACAAAGAGTAGTGAAGTCAATTCAACAAAGCTCGACATGGAGTTTTTGAAAAGTGAACTCAGTGCAATAAATCGAAAACTGGAAGACGTGGTTACAAAAGACGACAACTTTTTGAAGACAATGATCAGAGAAACGATCAGTGAAATGAAGGAAGAAATTATGACATCAATTGAGAAGAGAATTGATGTTCTAGAAAGTACACTGTATGAAAAACAGCTAGAGAATGATAGTTTGAAAAAGTCTGTCACTAAACTAACGGAGCAGATAGAAGAAATAAAGAATGAAAACCAACAGCTGGTCAGAAACACAGATAAGAAACTAGCCGACAAAGATGTATCAATAAACAATCTAGAGCAATACAGCAGACGCAATAATGTACGTATTGATGGCATACCGGACACTCAGCATGAGTCTGCGGAAGAAACAATAAAGAAGGTGACAGATACAATGAATGAAAAGATACCTAACCTCAGCTTGTCAGAATATGATTTTGACATTGCCCATCGGCTAGGCGAGTATAAAGCCGACAGAAATCGGAGCATAATCGTGAAATTCCAGTCCCGTGTGAAAAAGATGCAGATAATCAGAAAAAAGAAAACATTGAAGAATGATACACTATATGTAAGCGAAGATCTAACTAAGCTAAATCATAGTGTTTTCACAAGCGTGCGTGTCAAACAAAAAGATATAGTAACGTCGGCATGGACGCGTGACGGTACGATCTTTTATAAAGACGTCAATGGTGCAGTTAACGAAGTCACACCTAAATACTTTGACTACTGGTTGAACCTAAAATGGCCCAGTCAGTAACAAACTTGGTCGCCTTTTCTTTTTCAGGGAGTGTAATTTTATCACGCGTTGTTCAAAGCGGACACTGGTTTATGTATATATAAAACCGACTAAATCACGTGCAGAACTGCTCTACTACATATCCATTTTATTGGATTGATTGACACACTATGAATAGCCCTAGATACATAGGGACTTTCTAGTATTTTGTTAAACTTAGTTCATGAATATGTGTTAAACATTTAACATTTAAACGGAGGTTGAATATTAAAGTACATGTAATCGCTTAACCATCATATAAGAGTTACATATTGTACTCTTTAGTTCTTAATGATAATTTGCATAAGACTACAAGTGCCTATTTTCGTTTTCAAATATACAGGTTTATATATCTACTTTTCCGACACAATATGCTATAAAATTTCAAATATGAAATATTGTATACGACCGACGGTGTAATGTTGCACGTATACCGACCACTCTGCCAAGAATTATTAGTCTAGCAATCGAACTATATGGTAGACCTTTTTGGTCGTATTATATAGTTTATGCTAGAATACATGTAACTGTGAAATAGAATACATAGGATAAGCAATTGAGGGAGAGTGAAACTTGTAAATATTTTTTGGGTTGACTTTATTTTGGTTTACGCTTGTGTAGTTCACATTATACCATGGTTAAATACTTGAGTACAAGAAGCACTCTAAATATTTAACGTATATATTTACTCTTATTGAACACTTGAATAGGAAAACATGAGTCCGTTTTTGTTTTTGTGATATTTAAATTATTAGCAAAACATGACTTTGAAAGGTTAGATTATACGGAATTCAGTAATATTTAATCGGACCCAAATGTTGTTGTGGTAATTAATGGCTAGCCCGTCTAACATCTTTGCTATTATGAATACATCTTTTTTATCACAAGAACGCTCACTCTGGTCAAGAAACATTTATTTTAAGCTAGAATCTTCAATATTGTAGTATGTCTGAATTAAAGATCTTATCTATGAACGTCCGGGGTTTGTGCCAAAATCTTAAAAGAAAACAAGTATTTCAATGGTTAAAAAATCAAAATGCAGATATATTCTTTTTGCAAGAAACCCACTTAACTGAAACTTTAAATAGTCAACTAAAACATGAATGGGGAGGTGAATGTGTGCTTAATGGTAACTTTCGAAACAAGGAAGGTACAGCAATCTTATTAAACCCACGAAGCAACATAGTTGTAGAAAACCACTATCTAATAGTCCAAAACAGAATTCACGCAGTTGATATCAGTATTAACGATTCAATATTAACACTAATAAACATATATGGACCGAATGCTGATGAAAACTCAGCTTTTGAGAAACTTGAATCATTTTTACAAAAACATACCAATATACAATTCATTATCGGAGGAGACTTTAATACCATTCTTAATACACAAATTGACAAAAAGAACGGACTAAAAGACTCGCATTCAAAATGTAGAAAAGCATTACAGTCATTAATTGAAACACATTCCCTGTCAGATATATGGCGCGTCAAACATCCAAATACAAAACGGTTCACTTGGCATAGCTCGACTAAACCAATTATCTTCAGTCGTCTAGACTATTTTCTAATATCAAACTCCTTAATGAATTCTGTGAAAAATACTAACATTTATACAGGTTATAAAACTGATCACTCTAGTATTTCTATCACGATAGATTTTACAAAGAGCACAAAAGGACCAGGATATTTTAAACTTAATAACAGTCTTATCTTAAACAACGAGTATCAAAACTCCATTAGGAAATGCATAAAAGACACCGTAGAAATAAATAATAACACTAATCCTAATATATTGTGGGAAATAATAAAAGGGAACATAAGGAATGAAACCATCAAATTTGCATCCTATCAAAAAAGAAGAGAAACAGTAGAAGAAAAGACATTAATAAATAAATTAAATGCTCTTGAGAAACAAATATCAATCAACAACAATCAATTAGAAATGGAACATATGAAAAATGAACTCAATGAAATTACAACAAAGCTAGGTGTCATACAGGATAAACATATCAATGGACTTTTAATACGATCTAAAGCTGAACAAATTGAAAACACTGACAAAAATACTAAATACTTCGCAAATATTGAAAAAAGAAATTTTGATACAAAAACAATAAAACGACTTATAATAAATGGAGCCGAAATTAATAATCAGAAGGATATATTAAATGCAGAAAAAAACTATTATGAAAAGCTTTATAAGAAACGAATCGAACCTGAGAATGATTTTTTTTCCTTTTTTGATATCCCTATAACCAAACTTACTGAAGAACAAAAAAATGAAATGGGAGGCATAATTACGGAAAGAGAAGCTCAGACATCACTTAAGGAGATGAACAATTGCAAAAGTCCAGGATCTGACGGAATATCTGTAGAATTTTATAAAATATTTTGGAATGATTTAAAACAATACTATCTTGATTCAATTAATTACTCATACGCACATGGCTCTCTTACTGAACTTCAGCGACAGAGTGTTATTACCCTTCTTCCAAAACATAATAAAGATAATACTATGTTATCGAATTGGCGACCCATCAGCTTACTTAATGTCGATTACAAATTAGCATCAAAGACAATCGCAAACAGAATAAAAAAGCACATAAAATCTATAATACATGAAACACAAACAGGATTTATAAAAGGTAGATTTATTGGTGAAAATGTAAGATTAATATTTGACACTATTGACTATCTAAATAAAACAGATCAAGATGGCATACTAATCTTTTCAGATTTTGAAAAAGCATTTGATAGCCTATCCCATAGTTTTCTGATAAAATGTCTTAAACATTTTAATTTCAGTACAAGTCTTATACAATGGATTGAATTATTTTACAATAATATAACAAGCGTTATCATTAACAATGGATATTTTTCTAACTCATTCGAAATTGAGCGTGGTGTCAGACAAGGTTGTCCTCTGTCCTCATACTTATTCATTATATGTATTGAATTATTATCAAATGCAGTAAAACACAATAAAGACATAAAGGGTATAATTATAAATGATACTGAGATCAAGCAAACTATGTTTGCAGATGACGCGACTTTTATTACAGATGGCACTGAGCAATCTTTTAATGCTTTAATAGAAACAATAGATAATTTTGGCACAATCTCTGGATTAAAACTAAATGCAAACAAAACCACAGTACTAAGAGTAGGTTCACTAAAGTATACGGATATTGTCTACAAGAAAAGAAAAAAAATGATTTGGACATCTGAATCTGCAAAGGCCCTTGGGATGTTATTCACAAATTCAAAAAAAGATAATATACATCTGAACTATTTAAATAAAATAAAAGAATTTTACACTTGTTTAAATAACTGGAAAAAAAGGAAATTATCAATAATGGGTAAAATAACAGTAATTAAAACTTTTGCATTGCCTAAACTTGTTTATCCATTTACAGTCCTACCTAATCCTTCTAACGAAATTGTAAAGGAAATTGAGTCCGAAATGTATAAATTTATTTGGAACAATAAACCGGATAAAATAAAAAGAAATAAACTTAAACAAAGCTATATCAATGGTGGATTAAAGATGGTTGATTTGACATTATTTTTAAGATCTATTAAAGCAAGTTGGGTCAAACGACTGCTTTTGAATAACAACATCAGTTGGAAAAGTTTTATAGGAATGCAACTAAAACCATATGGAGGTAATCTGGTGTTTCAATGTACGCCGAATAAAAAAGATGTTGAATATATATGTCAAACAAACCTATTTCTATTAGATGTCATGCAGGCATGGTTCGATATTAAACAGATATCAGACAAAGAATACTTTGGAAAATCAATTATATGGAATAACCAGAATATTAAAATAGACAAAAGAATAGTATACTATAAAGAATGGCACAACAAAGGAGTCACATTTCTAGAACACCTATTTGATTATAGAACGAACAGATTTTATACATTCGAAGAATTTAAACAATTATACAATATCAGCCACCAAGACTTCTTTAAATACTTTCAACTAATCTCACATATATCAAAAACTTATAAACAGTCAATTATCGATGAAGGTATCATACACAATAGAGACACGTGTCTATATGATATTATCTTAAAATCAAATTACGTGAATAAATTCTTGTATAAAATACAACTTAACACAAATATACATAAAACCCAAATTCATTCGTCTCAAAATAAATGGGAATTGATATTTCAAAAACAACTTAACTGGAAAACATTAAACATAATCCCATTTCAAACAACATGTGACAACTACCTACGAAGTTTCCAATATAAAATAATTACAAGAATTATACCAACAAATACGCTTCTCTATAAACAGAAACTAACAAACTCAAACCTATGCGATTTCTGCAGCATGCATTATGAAACTATAGAACACTTATTCTGGGAATGCCCCCTTGTTACAAAACTATGGTATGAAGTTGCAAATTACATGAAACAAAAACAATTACCAATACAATTTACGTTGCAAATTATTCTGTTTGGTCTACCACTAAACAATAACCAAGGCGTCTGCATAAACTACATCATTATTCTAGTGAAGTATTTTATATTTAGTATGAAATATAAACAAAAACAACCAATATTTAATCATTTCATCCGTTATTTTGAACACAGACTAGTTCTGGAAAAACAAATTGCTCTTAATAACGATAGAATCCAAACTTTTATAGATACCTGGATCAATTTTTTGGAATACTAAAATATTCTACATAATTAACGTATGTGAATTGGCAAGAGTGTTCGCGTTTCTTATTTCTTTTTCCATCTTTATCCCCTATTTTCTCGGTTTCTTTATTAAGTCTTTTATTTTAAATAATTTTAAATTATCTATAAAACACATGGGGAGAAAAAAAACAAAAAAACAATGATATTTATCAACATGAAAGTATGAATTTATGTATGTTTTTGCATTATATGCATATATGAAAATTTTAACCATGTAAATATCATGAAGAAATAAATGATAAAAAAACTCTGCACGGCGAGGGTAAACAAATATGGCAATATTTAGAAGCTATCAGAACTAATTATGTTTAATCACATATCAAAGCAAAATTCATAAAGATATTATAGATAGGGTTTTGGAGTGCTTGAGACCCCTTATCGAGTGATGAGATGTGTTAGGCTACTAGAATGTGCAGGTGTACTTGTCCATCAAAGATTTTAATGGTACATATGTTTGTCCTAAGACGTCAACATTGAAATCGCTCAATACCACTGAATGTTGTACATCTTCATTTATCTGCATCAGACTTTCCAGGTCAGCTAATATATGAGAGTTAGCAAGACCTGTAGATCGAAAATAATTCAGCACTGTCCCAGTAGAGAACTAACTGTACCCCAAGAGTTTCTTTGTTGTTAGCTTTAGGCATTTTGTATTTGCTGGCACCGAAAACAATTTCTGATGAAGCATGCAATGCCGTGGTGTTTATTGTTTCTGATTTGTGGTTTGAGAACATTGCGGAAGCCTGGAATTGTATGGATATCAGCTTGATGTAAAAACAATATGTCTAACATGTTGCAGATTGGGTCTGCTAGAACATCTGGGAAGTGCAGTCGCAATGATCTTGCATTGAGAAGTGCAACTGTTGATGTCTCGCATGTCAATTGGTCCTGCAGACATCGGAATGAGCTTCCCAATGGCATTGTTTGTTGTAGTTTTGTCATGCTTTTGAACATACGAGTTTGTGTGATTTTCTTCTCATCAAAGTGTAGGATCTATAAGCCCAGGAGCGTGCTATTGCGACTCAGTGCAACGTATGCCTGACCAACAATGAACTAGTGTTGAAAGGAAACCAGAAGCTGATCAACTGACAAGCCCTGTACATTGTGGATTGTACAGGCAAATGACAATTTTAGCGGGAAATGTATCCACGTAATCTGCAGTCCGACGGACCATTTTGATGATGTTGAGAATATGACGTCAACACGTTTCATTGGCACTTCACTTTGGTCATAGAGAGATAAGTATAATGGTGATGATGCTCTAGCTGCTATTCCAATGTTTTATGTCGAATTTGACCAAAATATTGTGAAAGTTGTTGTTATTTGGTACAAAGTCCACTATCATTGCCCGAGCTCTATTTACAAGACCATATTGAATGTCAATATTTCTTACAATCATCACTCTGGTTTGCTAAGCTCTAGTGTTTATACAATCCCTCCTGTATCAGCTGCATTATCGGAAGCAGAGAAATGTTTTAGTGATGCCGGTTTTCTCTCTCTTCTAGTTAACTGTATAATAGGCTGATCTAATTCCCTAAACCTCTCACTATTGTGTCTCTCTGTTTCAGCATGTGTTGCAAATATATGTAACGCCTGTTTGTTGAATTGTGGATCTGTAGGTTCAATTATTCTGCTTTGTAGGGTGCTGATATATTGAGAGTTGTGTTTACCTTTGCTGATTATGTTAAGGAGTGCAGCAAAGTCTGTGTCATCCTTCTGTCGCAAGATCTCCTCTAGCTCATATAGATTAAACACACTTTACCAGACAGATCCTGCAAAGCGACAATAAATGTTGGTAAGGAGTTCGAACACATATTACCAACAGGAAGCAACTGATAGAGCTCCCCAACAGCAAGCACTGTGACACCACCAAATGGGCTAGTTGAGTCCTTAATCTACTGTCATCGTTTATCAATGTAGTTAAATAAAACACCACTGACCATTGAAATTTCATCTATGACGATGATTTTGAGGTAACTTGTAAGCGATTGCAGGTAGAATCTGATAGTTTTCTGTATGTATCATCAAGATGTGTTGGCAACTGGAGAGCTGAATGGACAGTTAAACCACCGATGTTGAAGGCTGCAGTTCCGGTTGGGGCGCCATCCGCAGGACTTTTGGCTTGGTTGGAACTTCACCTAGTTGTCTCAATTCTCTGTTGACCATGTTGTAGACGGCAGAGATCAAATGAGATTTTCCAGTACCTACCCCTCCTGTTATAATGATATGCTGTGGATCAACAACCTTTGCTAGTGTTGTATTCGTTTGACGGCCCAATTTAACACATATATGAAATGCATGTCTTTGTTGGTAATTCAAGGACTGTACTAATTATATGTAGTCAGTGTCTGTAAGCAGATGTGGATTGACTTTTAAGACGGAGTGAGGAACCAAATGTAGCATTTTCATTTGATTCAGGATCGAGTGTAGCGAAATTTGGGTCCGATTCATATTCTTCTTCAATAAGATCAGCTTCAGTTTGTTCAGTTCAAGATGCTATATCATCCCAAGCATGCCGTGGAGGACCATGTTCCTGTTGCGGAGATATTGCTTCCTGTACTAGCTCTTCATTTTTCATTATACCTTTAAATCTATTTTCCATGTCGTCCTTTTGAGACTCATAATGGTCTGTATATGTATCAAAACCTCCTAATAAGTCCCGTTCTTCATCTGTCCATGGCAAAGGAAAAGAAGCATTCGGTTGTAACGGTTTAATTATGGGTCTTCAGATTGTGAGCATTGATGGTACCTGATCACAGCTGGTGATACACGTTACTTCATAGTTCCATAACCATTTAGAGTCACAAACATTGGATTATTTGTGTTTCTTTTACCACTTCATTGTGTTGTGTTTCATCATTGAGTTGAATATCAAATTGCTTGTCAAGCATCTGAGCTGGTCTAAGATCACAACTATTGCTAGAACTGTTTAATGTATTGAGTTATGTACGTTGAACATGCTGGCTGTCTGATTTGTAACCAAGGTTGATGTCTGATTGACACGTGCATGTAAACATAGGACTTTGATCTGAACTTTCTTGGGTAAGATTATTACAATTTCCACAACGATGTGTTTCACACAGGTTGGAACAGACTCTGCGAAATTACGGTCATTGTCATCTAATTTGTGATGGTCTGGCAGAGTAGCGATCTATTATGTTCGCAGAAAATACATGTTCGTCTTTCATTGCATTTAACTGTTCTTTTGATTTGAGAATTCGTATTCTATTCTCAGGCAGTCAACATGGGATCCAGACAGTAGTAAAATTTGAGACATATAGAGGGAGACACAGAATTATGTATACAGCCTCCTGTGCATTTTCATTTGCTCATTAATTTGTAGATTGTGCATTTCTTTACTAACTTCCAACCTCTCTTTCTTCTGTTGTGATGTATGCTAAAGCTGCATATGGGCTAGTGACATGCTGCAGGTCGGTAGTTGCCTTCCATTACCTCAGGATGTTATGATTGTAACATGTTTCGCATGGATCACGTTTCAAGAAGATTTTTGGAGTTTGTAGCATTTTGAAGCGCTTCATAATACATCTGATCACTGATGGGACACTTCATGGGGAGGTCTTTGACATTTAGACTGTCAATATCACAGTCATCTTCTTGAAGGCGTTCTTTGACTTTCCTAAGTAATTCAATAGCAGCCTTTCTTCTTCTATCTTCATTTTCATCCGGTTCTCGCCGTAATATAATTGTATTTTCCGATACTGGCTTGGGAAAATAAAACCTACAAGTACCACATAGTGTTGTACATGTTGCTGTATGGTTGTGTGTCTGTACATCTCTGACCAGGTTGGCTAGTTCCTCATCATCTCTGGACAGATTAACTTGGATGTATGAATCAACAAAGGTGCAAATATCTTCACTCGACTCATTTGGCTGAGGAGCATCTTGCACCCAGAGTATAGCATGAACATGGGGAGATTCCCGTTTTTTCTTTACGATAGAAATATCGTGTAACTTTTCCAAGAGGGCTGGCAGGTGACAGAATAACGTCTGTGAACAAACGTTGTATTCTGTGGTGGAAATCTCTGGCAGCTGTTGTAGGATTTGATCTTTATAAAGTACACCTTTCTTCCAATGTCATGTCATGTATTTCTTCTGGGGAAATGCTCTTCCTTGTTGCTTGGCCGAGCCCCGGTAGCTCATTCGGTAGCGACGCGGGCTGTCAATCCATGGTTGTGAGTTCGAATCCCGGCTAGGCCAACTTTCTTTCCGACGATTGACAAATGTCTTCCACCAATGGGCTAAGTCTATGTGGAAAAGCAGCCAGTTGCTTGGGAAGATTGTTGTGTGGAGTACTGGTGTGAGAAAACCAGGAAATGCATGAGTAGGTGAACTGGCCCCGTGATATAACTGAGAAATTGTTAAAAACGGCGTTAAACCTAAAATGTGTATTTCAACATTATTATAACCTACATAATATGGTGAGAATAGACAGGGTATTCACATAAAGCATCCATTTTGAAAGTTATTCAGTATTCAAATTTAAGTTAACTTTAATTAAAGTTTATTTAATTTTTATGAGAAAAAATAACTTAATTATAATCTGCATACGGAATTGCGCCTTATGGTTAATGACTTATTTCACATGAAATTGAATGATAACATATTTTTATTATTTTTTCCTCAAGACAAATATGAATTACAAGTCAGTAGGCAAAAAAGTAACTAGGACAAAAAAAGTCATTTAACCTTCTACTTTATACTTTTCCGAATACATACGGAGAACAGTTATTTGAAAATAATGCGATAAATTACTTGAGATTTGTATCGAAATATCCTTAAATGAAGAGCCTAAAGTTACTATTACCATTTGGTTTGTAATTGGTTTGCAGGATATGGTTATAACTGACTATACTAAGTTGCATAAATGTCCAATCCTTACAAAGTAAAAAAAATCTAAATAAGAATGTGCATTCATGAAAAAATACATTCATGAAAAAATACATTCATGTAAAATGCAAATTGTATAAGTCTTTTTTAATTTAAAACAATAAAGAAGAAGGGTACAACTTCTTCAACAGTCAGTATTTACATGGAAACAATTCAGCATGTTATCTTTCTTAAGAGTTAAAATAATAAGGCACATACTTAAGACAGTTTTCATACTGTACCATACTAATGGAAATGTTAATATTTTCAAGCAGCACAGTTACAGAAACCTAACATAAAATGCACACAATAATAATAGTTTAGTACTGTTCTAAACTAAAAGGAACTGTTCATATGTTCAAGCATAGTCTATTATGTGTCTGATTTCTTCTCGTTTCCCTCTACTTCCTCTCTTTCCCCAAAAAACAGCTTCTGGTTCATGATACTCCTTTATTTTCTTCATCATCACACTTTGTGAATTTGTGCAATGTCATCTGGTAATTGCTCCTTTAAAACCAGTTAGTAACTTCTTGAGAGTTGGTACCTTTCTGTTTAGTCCATTTTTCTCCATTGGCAAGTGTGCAGAATATTGTTGGAGAGATTCTACTTTTTGAGTGTCAGCTCTGTTTTACAACATTAGTTGATTGCACATGACCTCTATAGAAATCTTTTTAAGCATTTCTCATACTGCTTAGGGTACTGGAAACATCCTGTGTTTCATTTACTGATAATGAGAAGTGGCCCTTAGTTGTGTGTCCATCTGGCTTTTGAAGATGTCTTGATTGTCCTTGAAAACTGTCATCCTATCCTGACTGGTCTTCCTGATTGGACTTGGAGAGCAGATAGTGTTCGGCTGCTTTACAGCAGTCCAGCTTTCAGGGTTACATGTACTAGATCCTGGTGTAGCCTTATGGGGTGTCACTGTCCAAACGGTTGACACAGTGTCACTTGTCTAGTTCACGGGATATTCCATAAGCTCTTCAGCCACTGAGTGCATGTGTCCTGTTGTGGGATTTGTTTTATAGCGAATTATCTGAAAAAACATATAAAAATGTGTTGATTTACTGCAAGATAACGGCAATTGAAGCGACTTTAGCCAAGAATTCTGGAAGTGTGAAGATGACCCATTTTGAAATAAATGCTGACCTTAAAAGAACTATTTCATGTTTTTATAAAATTCACTTTCACATTTTACCAATAATGTTTGTATAACGAAATAAAGAGTGGCAAATCATTAGAAGTGTTAAACTAAAATGCTGACAGCTGGAACCTTTCATCAAATGTTGATATATGCTCAAATATTGTGTCTGAAGTTGACGATTTTGAAAAGCGTTAGCAACGCGATTCACCAATGGGTTGATGCGTGATAGGTTATTTATCATGTTATGCTACCAATGGAATCAATAAAGGTTTAACAATCCATTAGTTGTTATGTTTGTTATGTTATTAATTGCTGGCTGAGCGGTGAAAGTGTCAGAATACTAATTTTCTTGAATGTACCGGCGAGGGTTCGATTCCTTCGGACACCAAAAACTGTTTTATACGTTTACTGTATTTTTCTGCAATTTTAATATCAAAGGGTAAAATAATCATTAAATATTAAATTAAATGAAAATAAGTTGCATTACAGGTGCCAAACCATGAACTAGTTCCTTTAAGTAAAAAACCTAAAAGGCCCATTTAGTATCTAATATTCTAGCTGTCTAGTAAATAGAGAGAAGCCAAAACCACGGCATGCATACAAACAGAAAAAAGGAGGAAGGAATTAGTACAGATTAAGCAAGGTTACATGAGTTCACTCCAGAAGACATATTTACGGTGCCACCACTGGGAGGTATCGCTTCGTTATACTAAGACAAATGTTGAACTGATATAATACATCACATCAATACTGGCAAAACTAAAATGGTCCATTGTATTCATAAATGGTTTAACTGGACCTGTAATGATATCAAATTTGTCATAAATTAGGTGCAATTAAATGTTTAACGTTTTTTCAAAACAATAATAGTTTTAAATAGACTAAATTGTTGATGTGTATGCTAGTCGTCTACTCAACCAGACATATCAGACATATTACACAATTGAACAAAATACTGGAACTTAAGTTCTCACCTCTTGTGCCTGCGATATGAGGTGTAAAATGTTCCATTTACATACGGTTGACATTCTGGAAAAACTAAACTACTGTTACATACGTGTAGTCTATTATAAGATTTCGACCTTTGATGCGGTAAAGAAAGGGAGGGGGGGGGGGGGGGGGGGGGGGGGGGGGGGGGGGGGGGGGGGGGGGTAATATAGAGATGTACATGTCCAGTCTCTTTATGCCATACTATTGTGGTAAAAAATAGAGGGCGAGGCATTGTCAAGGTATCAATTGGACAAGCGTTTCGCGTTCAATGTCAATGTGACCTTGACCTTTGGTCAATAGTGGTCATCTACTTGCCACGCTCAACCCACATGTAAAGTTTTGAGGAATATAGATCTAGGCATTGTCTAGTTATCATTCGGAGAAGCTTTTCGCGTAAGTCACTGTGACCTTAACCTTTCACCTGATGATCTAGCAATAACGGTCATCTACTGGTCAGGCCCAACCTCCAAGTCAAGTTTGAGGACCATAGGTCCAGGCATTGTTGAGTTATCACTCGGACAAGCTTGGTCAATGTGACCTTGACCTTTCAACTCATGACCTCAAAATTAATAGGGGTCATCTACTGGTCACCCTAAGCCTCCATGTTTAGTTTGAGGGCCATGGATGCAGGCAATGTCAAGTTATCACTCGGACAAGATTTCGCGTTCACGGTCATTGACCCCAGGGGCATTAATTTGAACACATTTGTTAGAAGACAAAGAGACAATATTTCACACCAAATATCTTAGCTCTAGGCCTCCGGTTTAAGACAAGATTTTCAAAGAGTTTCCCTATGTATCTCTTTGTAAATAAATGTGACCTTGGGTGGGGCCAATTTTGACCCCAGATTCATAATTCGGACAATCGTGATAGAGGAACACAAGAAAATGCTACATACAAAATACCTAAACTCCAGACCTTTCTATTTCAGACAAGAATATTTTTAAAGTTTTGATAAATCTTAAAATTATCCAACTACTAAGAAAGAGATACACACCAGTTGGCGGTCAAATAGCCAGATGGCGAGAATGTTTAAATCTGAGTAAATCAAAACACAAGCTCATGTTTGTTATCTTCTTCCCTTCAATGCGTACACATTACATTGGCTGATGTAAATATCTATATAAATCGACATGATGACATTGTTTACGAAAGAAGATTAAACTACAAATAAACAAAGAACGGTATATAAGCTGACTCGTGGCAGAGTGGTACGGCCATACGGGTTATAAATTTAACTTATAGGAGCCGAGTCCCGGTAGTTCATTTTCTAGCCACGTGGGCTCTCAATCTAGGGGTTGTGAGTTCAAACCCCAGCTCCGCTTACATTATTTGCGACCTTTGACAAAAGTCACCGTTTCAAGTAGCATTCGTCTTCCACAAATGGGTTACAGATTTTATGGAAAAGCAGCCAGTTGCTTGGAAAGTCTGTTGTGCGGAGTATTGGTTGGAGAAAGCCAGGAAACACATTAGGTGAACCGGCCGCAACACTATAACTGAAAAGTTGTTGCAAATGACGTTAAACCTCAAAATATATATAACAATTATAACCAAAACAAGTACTCCGTTTATCAACAATAAATCGACCAAGATATAGCGTCCGTAGAATACATAACCTGTCATATGACAGATATCTCAAAGAAAATGTTCGCGTACAGTAATTGTGAACTGACTCCAAACAAGTATTAAATCACTACCCTCTTTGAAACGGTTTCAAAGAATTTAACGCAAACGTGAGACGAATGTCAGCTCTATAAAGATATTCATTTGTATCCTTTTAACTAGCATGACACCCGATTCTTTAGATAGTTATAAATCTGTTACATTATACTTCATTATTTATGTTATCTAAGTCTCAACTGTGAATGGACATTACTTGAATGTCTAGACTATTGGTGATTTTCTTTCCTATATGTCGTGAGTGTATATTTGATTAGCGTACGAAAACGATTCTTATTAAATACAGTTCCAAGTTGAAGCAGTCTGTTAATACCAGCTTGATGCTGAAAATATTTTATTTATGAAAACGAGCGGTGCTCCATGAAATCCAAAATTAAGATAATTATTAAACACAAAGAAAATACCTGCCTGTGTAATCATGTTAAGGACCCTAATGGTTTTACCTTCTGTTTCCTATTGGCGAATAGTGCAGAGCAAGATTAGACTGAGCAGTTGTGTTTGCTGATCTGGATCAACAATCAAGAGTAACAAGTATTTTCGTTTGACTATCGCACTTTACATTAAGCACGTTTTAACAATGACATGGTTTACAGAATTAATGATTAACCTTATGAAACCTCTTGTGTGACTAATTGGCCATAAGTGTTCATCAAGATCAATAATACAACACGCAAATTTTGATCACATTTTCTTAGATTTATTATGTTCTTAAAGCGCAACTTATTGACATTCATTTACGTCATTTAATCGGGATGTTGTAATGCAATCATACAAAGTTGTAAGCGCCGATCTGTAAAGAAACATAACAAATGGTGTATGCATATGGATGATGTCTGGACCAAACACATTTTCTCCAGTTACGCCAACATTTGAGGGAGTACGAGTCTCACTGAAAGCACTGTTATCAACAATCTTATAACAAGTATACCAATTTTACCTATGTAGCCTATGATCGTGACAGAAGGTCACATAGCGCTACACGTTATTCAATTTCAAATAAGATGGACTTCTCAAAAATGAGAAAGTATACTTGTATAACTGTAAGCAGATCCCTTATGAATGTCGTGCGAGATACTCATGTACATGTTGTTGTTCTTAATTGTCCTCGATTCCACATTTTCCTAAACACATTTCTTATCTCATAAGTAAATCATAAGAAACTAGAAGTGTTAATATCAAAAGAAGGAGTCGAGTTATTTTATTTTTTATTTGAAAAAGCATCAAAGGTTGACTTTTGGTAAATATATTAATTTGCTATTCACGAAGCAATACTATTATCATTCCGATCGCTGGATATTCCGACAGAATGTTTAAAAATCTTGTGATACATAAATAATTCAATGAGAACGACTGAAACCAGTAATTCGAAAACATCATATGGAAATTTATAAATCGTCGAGTGACAACCAATAACCTATTTAGTGTTATGATATGTGTCACAGTGCGTCACAATATGTTCCAACATCAAACGTATTACCCCATGCATGACGTCATTAATATGAAATTCGGGATTTCGGGTAATTCGCGTTGGTATCTCCTTTTAGGTAACCTAATATGATGATGTTATTAGAACAAAAACATCCGAATGAAACGCTGTTTCGAAAAAAAAACCACATTGAACAATAGTTTATCATTCATCTAATTACCTATATGTAGGATGTGCAACTTTGAGCTAAAATTAATGTAAAATATCCCAATTCTTAGCTCGTCTGTTTTCTCATAACTCAGAATCCATTCAACATTGTCAAATGAAACTTGGTACACATGTTCCTAGGAACAATTCGCATGGATATACCAAGTCACATATAACTCGTGGCGCTCTTGTTCACATTTATGATTTTTCCTGTCATAAATCATCATTTTTTCGTGGTTTAGATATTTCTGTAGCTGTAATTGTGTCGTAATTTCTTTTTACAACGGCTAAATATTTTTTTCTGTAATTACTTGTAGACTGACTATGCATGTTTCTATTAGACTATGCAGTTGCATATTCTATTCTCGGTTTATTGGATGTTCACACAATATATAATTCAGGACAGACGACTAATGAAGAAGACCTTATTAACCGTAATGTTGACATAACCTGTGAGGACAGTTTAAACAGTGATATGTTTCATATAGGGTTGAACCGCGTTAGCTCAGTCGGTGACGGCGAGTGCTTTATATATTGAAGAAGTGAATAATTCGAACCCTGTCTCAGATATTCATTCTTATCCATGGTTGATAAAATTCGTCGAGACAAGCGTAATTCATCTGCAGTTAATGGGCTTAATTAAATAGTCTATTTGGGAAGGTAGCCAGTAACCTGGTAAGCATGTTGTTTGGGGTACTGGTGCGAGAAAGCCAGTAAATATAACTGAAAAGCCATTGACAACGGCGTTTAGTTACAATCAGTCAAACAATCATTGGATTCATATAGGAGTCACGCCACCCGACCTTCGGGACTTCGTGAATCGTGAAAATCCAGAAACAGTCTGATCATTATATTCCGTTTACTTTCTAGCATGCATTATGGAAGCGCATTTTGAGGATTGTGTTGATAACAAAAACCCGGCTATACTCGTTTGCAACTTCGTCCTTAAAAACCTCGGAAATTCAGTTTGAATGCGGCTTGACTGATATAATAATGATGAAATAACTTATTTCAATCAAGTATTAAATCACACATCCTTTTCTATATAATTGTTTCTCTTCCACAAATGTGACAGCATAATCCTTCCTTCGGTTATAAAAGTCCGAACTGTGATGGAGCATAAGTAAAATGTCTAGACTGTTGAAGAGTTCCATTTAGAGGGCCACGCCACTAGAAATATTTATAGGTCCAGATAAGGAGGGCTATACATCTCGTTTATACACAATATCAGCAATATCTCGCTATTTATCCAGCTAAACCCTATGTTATGATACAATTATTTTAAGAACCCATAACATAGGAGTAGATTATCAAACAAGGTTTTTAGATCATGCAAAACGCCCCTCATCCATGAATATTTTCTTAAGTGGTTAACATCCAATGGAGATCAAAACAAGGCACGGCATCCGTACAGTTCGGTCATGATCTTAAGCGTTTCAGCGCCGACTCCTCTAAAGTATATTAAAAATCGGGCGACTTCAGTTTTCATGTCATATCTGTTTTTGAATTTTCTGATAACTATTAGACAAAACATGCTGGCATCAGACAGCTCGTTACGAGCTAACTAATCTGAATCTCTATTGCTTGAACAAAAAACTAAATCCTACCATTGGCGTTGTAACTTACCTACAACTGCCATAGATTTATGGATAGGGCGTGAAAATACATCTGGTGATTTCAGCTGAATTTTACCTGTCAATCCTTATGGAACATGGGTCATCAACTAAGACTCTATCCTATGCTGTCCTGGCTTAGCTGTTCTTGCTGTTGACATGTTTTTATAATTGTTTTCCCTCTTGTTCTGGTGATCTTCACTTGTTCACTACTTTTGGATTTTCTCGTTACCGTTTTCCTTGAGAGTTCCATTGCAAAGCCTGTTATGGTAATTAAGTTTTCAGGTTTCCCCATGTTATGTTCAAGTTATTTCAATGCTCCTCTTTTAAATTATTTTTCTTGCATTTCTTTATCACAGTTCTACTTTTGTTATAATATTTGTCTTGTTCATTTATTTGTTTATTAAATTGATGAAACTATTTACCTGAAGCTTCGGTAGTGTGTTAGGTTTTTCAAGCATAAAGCAAGATTGACCTGACTGTTGTTTTCTTATCTTGGTATGTGTAGAGATCGATATGGATGTCCACACTTTAAAACTGTTTTATATGTAGTACTTGCGTGTCCTATCCTAGCTCTAATGTCGTGAACGGTGCCATCTTTGCTAATGATCGTACTCTCAAGGTGTAAATGTATGTATATCTTGTAGTTCTTTTTATCCGATTCATATATTTGTATTGTGGTTGTTGTTTATTGCCAGTATCTCAATTTACTGTTCAATAAGTTTTGGTCGGCTTTTTAGCTCACCTGTCACATAGTGACAAGGTGAGCTTTTGTGATCGTCCGTCGTCTGTCCACAATGTCTTGTGAACACGATACAGACCTTATTTTATGTTCGATGTTTACCAAACCTATTCAGTAGCTAGATATACATGAGACTTGGTTCCTTTCGAAAACCAGCCAGATCCGTCCATGCATGACGGATTATGGCCCTTTAAAATTGTTATAAATGTCATCATTTATTATCCTATGTTTACCAAACTTATTCAGTTGCTAGATATCTATGAGAGCTCGGTTCCTTTCGAAAACAAGCCAGATCCGTCTTTGCCTGACGGGATTATGGCCCTTTAAAATTGGCAAAATTGCTATAATTGACCTTGTAAGAAGTTAAAGTCATCAGCGCATGGCGGTAAGGACAACTACAAATTTCCAAATATAATGAACATTAAGCTTAAAAACGCCGGCGTATTTGTGGGTTGGCAAATATTGATGTGGTGGATCACGAGAAAAATCATTTATGAACCTGTCTCTACCTGGGACCAGGTCGTTTTAGACGTTTTTCTGCGGAAATTATAGCCCGAATCGAGCGAGGGGGTAAAACACCGTTGCACACCTTGTCATTATTATTACACTATATGGACGTATAGAGGGGCTATTTATAGTAACACGTGCGGGATTCCCCCAAATTACCATTACGATCATTATGATGCGTATAGACAATATAGAGAGACATCTTTAGTATTTTAACGAGGTATTGTGTGATTTTTCGCATTTTTTGCTGTAATAGAAATTCGGACGCCTGTGGTATTAATATTAAGGATATGATAAGTCTTTCCATACATAGGATTCATTTACGTTGATAAAAAGAAATCCGTCTGCAAGAGACACCCTATTCGTGTTGAAATGTAACTTGTCATGGAATAAATTGTTTAAATGTGTCGAATGAACAGAAGTTGAATAGTTTAAATCAATATGTTGTCTCATATTGTCTACAACCAGGCGAGGAAAAACAGCCCATCTAAGTGGTGGTCTTGTTTGTAATCA
This sequence comes from Serripes groenlandicus, assembly GCA_031761405.1. Taxonomy (NCBI): domain Eukaryota; kingdom Metazoa; phylum Mollusca; class Bivalvia; order Cardiida; family Cardiidae; genus Serripes; species Serripes groenlandicus. Next base: position 87,673,919 of record JASEVX010000001.1, read on the forward strand.
ATCCAAATTATCTCAATATACTTTAAGTACTCCATATATTATTTGAAAACATCTAATAACTGATACAAGAAGAATGTTGATGCAAAGCATCAATGACGCCGCGCATGATGATTTTGAAGCATGACTTAAAGGAAGCAGATGCAGTTCAGTACATTTAAATAACCAGTACAAACAGACAGGATGAAAATATTTCGAACAAGAAGGCCAAATGTCCCTTTATTTTAAACAAGAAGGCCAAGATGTGCCTATATTGCTCACCTGGCTACCATAGCCTATACAAAAATGGTACCAAGAGCAGAAAGGGTCAATATTGAATAAACTACAAGAAGAATTTTGATGCAAAGCATCAAAGACGCCGCGCATGATTTTGAAGCATGACTTAAAGGAAGCAGATGCAGTTCAGAACATTTAAATAACCTGTGTAAGCAGACAGGATGTAAATATTTCGAACAAGGAGGCCAAATGTCCCTTCATTTTAAACAAAAAGGCCAATATGTGCCTATATTGCTCACCTGGCTACCATAGCCTATATAAAAAAGGGTGCCAAGAGCAGAAAGGGTCAATATTGACGTAGGGATTAAACGTTTCATATGCTACGATCTATGTGATATTCAGCATGTGTAGTTTAGTCGTGAAATGAAAAGTTTAGTCCTGAAACCATTTTGTTTACAGTTTGCTTAACATTCACTGCAACTATAATTTGTCATACAAGCTGAAGTTTCTTTTAACAATAAACTGTTTTAAATCGTTTAACTAGATCAATTAGATATAAAAAACAAACAAAAAACATAGGTGCTTAAATATTTACATATATTAAGGCCTCTAGTTATAAGTTAAGTGTGACACACGCTTCGGAAGGAGAGGGGGGAGTCTTTTCTCCTTCCAGTTTAGCAGAAGTAGGATAGCAAAAACGGGAGTATATAAACAAAAAATTAATTTAAAAAGAATTAAAGATATTTATGATCAAGATTGAGCATTATGAAAGTTCACATGTATAGTCAACATATAGAAATAATTATTAAGTATGTTGTGTCTGTTTGTAATGTCACTTTAATCGTTTTGAACATGCCAGTAGAAAACTGAAAAATAAACAAAAGAAAATGGTCAAGTCAGTTCCCCAAGAACAAAGAGCGAAAACCATTTGGTACGAATCTTTCATTTACAAATAACATAATGGGACACGTTACGGCCCTGCCTATTGCATAGTTGGGTTAACGTTGTTTTTACAGTTTCTAGAATTAAACTGTAATATGTAGTATTTACAATGAATCATCATTGATTTTATAAAGATTACCCATTTATTTAAAAATATCAATATTGTAAATAGGCAAAAATAACATAGGCAGAAACGTTTTTCTGAGCTTTAATGAATCGGGTCGTAAACCAAACTATAAAAGACCGTAGCCTTTGAAGTTGGGGAAAAGTTATTTTAAAAATAGCCTATTTAATGTGTCTAAAGTGTTGTAATAACGGTAGAAGACATACGTATTTGGTGTCTTGCTGTTTCTTAAATAATGTTATACAATCTATTTATTCATAATGTTTTTGTTTTTTTCAAACATATAACAGAGTTTTTCTTAACAATTAAAACCTATTCCATACTTCCACGCGGCGTCAATAATAGAATACTTCACATGAGCATATCATTTAAAAAGAAAATAATAAATTGCATACATTAGGGTGAAATAAGTACATATATATTAAGCTAATATAATTGATACTTGGTAAATAACTATTTCATATCTACATTTATTTATTAAGAATTGTTTTCAAAATTGTGTATATTGTGAGTTGCTCTCAAACGTTGATTTGTATGTAATTTATTTATATGTATTGTGGCCTGATATTACAATAATAGCATATTGTATTGTATTGTATTGTATTATATTGAATAAAACGATTATCTTAATTTTGCATTAAAAGGTATCAACTACAGGCAAAAAGGGCTACAGATACGTCCTTTTATAATGACGAGGCAATATGGGTTAAATGAATCTGGTTAATGCCCCGGTCACACATTCACGGATCGTCTTGCCGGATCCACTACGGATGGAAATTCACGGATAACCCCGGAAAATACTATATCTGTGGTCTGCTACGGATGCACCACGGTTTGACTACGGGTTTTGACGGATCAACCAAGGATAATGCAGAAAATGGGCTAGTTGACAACGGGGAGGGATACGGATTGCTACGGTTCGGTACGGTTCTGTACGGTTTAGTACGGATTGACACGTGTCACGGCGTATGCACTACGGATTAACATCGGTTCGCTACGATTTTAGTACGGGTTAGCACGAATTAGAACGGTCTGGCACGGATAAGTACGAACTCTCACGGAGCGCCACGGATCTGCCACGATAAGCAATCCGTATACATAAACTCCCGCGCACGCGTGTTCATTCCACAACTTCAGGCCTAAGGACACCCCGGACGAGGATCGAACCCGAAACCTCCGGTTCGAAGTCCACTGAGCAATAAAAGTCGAAACAAATATCGTTGAAAAATATTAAGGTTGAACTATAATGTTGAAGTGAAATGAAATATTCTTAATTTTGAAATATACATGTACTTTATTTCACTTCAATTTTAAGAGTTCAACTTTAATCTTTTTCATCTATTTTTTTCCATTTTTTAATGATCAAGTATATTATGTTTCAAATTCATAAAGTGAGAAATAAAGACAAAAATAAAAGGTTGATATTAACATTTGTAAATGATGTTAGTGTATGTTTTTTATGTAAGTACAAATAAAAACATATTCCAAAGTCCAATAATATTAATAAAACATGATCTGTAAATATCCAACACAATTCGACCGTTCTGAAGTATAATCTTTTATACCATCCTATTCTGCCATGGCACCGCCCCGACAGGTGAAGTGACGTAGTGTTTTAGATACAGCCTCTGCTGCTTCGCTTCCAAAGTGTCTAAATTGCCACCTCTGGTGTTCTGCACATCGTCCATGTTAACACCCTCTCACCAGGCTCCGAGGAAGAGGTTGTGGTTAACATCCTCTTGATCCATGAGAGGGTTCTCTTCACCAGGATATCTGACCCTCATGATGTTGTGAAGGCACACACAGGCGAGGACTATGGCATTTACTGTATCAGGGTCCTGCAACATGACGGAGTGCAAACACCGGAATCTGTTTGCAAGAATACCAAATGCATTTTCCACAACTCGTCTGGCCCTCGAGAGGCGGTAGTTGAAGATCCTCTCGTCATTGGCAAGACCCCGTCTGGAGAAGGGCTTTATAAGGCAGTTGTTCGTGCCAAATGCATCGTCTGCAATGATATAGTAAGACATCGGTCTGTCATCACCGGGAAGAGGGGATGCCGATTACACCCCTTCAATGGCGTTTTTCAGCTAACACTGGTTCCAAATCTGAGCGTCGGAGCAACCACCTTGTGCACCAATATTCACCCACCGGAACATGTAATCGGCGTCGACTAGGGCCATCAGAACCATTAAGTGATATCCTTTATAGTTGTAGTATAGGGAGCCACCGTTCTTAAGACAACGTTTGTCAACATGTTTGCCATCTAGAGCACCGAGAGCATGTGGGAACTGCCATTTTGCAGAAAACTAGTCGGCTATTGCCTGCCACTGTTCAGGCTCAGTAGGAGTGTCGATATCATCCCCAGCATATGTTGCAATTATGGACTCGCATACGTCCCGAACAATACTAGAGATGGTATTGTGCGCCACCCTGAAGCCATACATCAAGGCCCGGTAGCTGTCAAACGCACCCCCCCCCCCCCCCCGTAGCCAGGTATCGCAGGGTGACTGCTAGCCTCACTCCAGGTTCGATGGACTGTTTGTTACCAGGTAATGTTCTTCATAATCATGCGACCCACTACTTGTAACAGTTCTTGGAACATCTGTAGGTCTATTCTTAGAGAGTTCTTGAGAGCAGCTGGATTTTCCACACTCAGTTCGGCCATGAGGGCTTCATACTGGCTGTGGATGGGTCGGAGGAGCCAGTCTCCACCATCTCTTCTGTCTTCGGCCACCTCTCAGTCTGTCCTGAAGCAGCTCCACCATGGCCCTGGCATTTTGTGCCATATCAATGTCCAGGTCCAACCAGTTAAGTGCCAGCCTCAGCTGTTGGTTGTTCATGTTGGTTGATGTTAGACGTAGACTCCTTGGATGAAACAGATATGAAGTAGGGCCCTATAAACTGGAAGTATTTATACAGAAGTCTGGTGACAGAACGGGGGTGACACCTAGATGAAATAATCCGTAATAAACTATAGTGGACCGTAGTAAGCCGTATTATACCGTGATGTAACGTAGTAACCCGTAGGAATCCTTGAGAAACCGTGGTAATCCCTACCTATCCCTAATAGAACGTAGTGCGATCGTGCTGATCCGTGATAAATCCGTAACAAACCGTATTGTTTCCTTGGCTAATCCGTGGTGTAACCGTACAAGTACGTAGTTCACCGTAACTAACCATACCGATATTTGGCGACTTGAGTCCGGGGATGTACTACGAATAAGTACGGTTTATTACGGACTACAACGGATAAGTACGTTCTAATACGGATCAGTAAGGATGTACTACGGTTGTCTGATCCGTCAGGAACTTTTGAACATGCTCAAAAATTGTCACGGATATACAAGTACTACTACGGTTGACCCAGGATACAATACGGACAGCTACGGACCACTACATATTGCTACGAATGTTGCCGGATCGTATCCGTGGCTAATCCGGTGTCCGATCCGTGAATGTGTGACCGGGGCATAACGGTATGGTATGTCTAATAACACGTATTTATCGGGGTTATTTGAAAATAAAACAAAGTTTCTATATAGCCTCTTATAGAAGGCAGAACAGTTTCACCCACTGAGGAATTTGGAGAAAGTTCGCCATACAAACGAAATCCTATGACATTTGAGCATATTGTTATTGAGGAGGACTTGTGTTCAGTAATTTCGTAAGTAGATGACAAATCGACGTGGGTTGAACGTGTCTGGTTAAGATTCGTCCTCAGAACATTTAAGTGGAAATATTTCAAAGTCCAGAAAGTCATTTCTCGTGAAAAGATTGGTAAAGTTGTTGCTTTTTAATATACCAAAATTGCTCGAACAATTCTGGTACAAGGTCACTCTCCAAGAGGTCCGATAAAATTAAATAAAAACAAGCAAATTCATGAAATTTATATCCCCCGCTTGCAGGAAATATTGTAGGAAAATGTTGAGGTTAGGTTTAAACATGTCAGTAGATTTTTTATTGAACATGTATTACAGGGTAAATTAAACGAACTTGGCCTAGATTGTTACCAAGTTTGAAAAAAAAACCGGTTCACATTTGTGGCAGTTATTGCACGGAAACAGCAACAAATGACTTTTTGTGTTAATTCATGGGCCATAACTCCACCGAATAAAGTCCGCCGAAAGTAACGATCGAACTTGGCCTAGCCATTAAGGCATTTAACCGTTTTACCAAGTTTGAAAAAAAACGGTTCACATTTGTGGCAGTTATTGCACGGAAACAGCAAGAAACGATTTTTTTTGTTAATCAAGGGGTCATAACTCCACCGAATAAAGTCCGCCGAAAGTGACGATCGAACTTGGCCTAGCGCTTAAGGCATTTAACCTTGATACCAAGTTTGAAAAAAAAAAGTTCACATTTGTGGCAGTTATTGCACGGAAACAGCAAGAAACGACATTCTTTTGTTAAATAAGGGGCCATAACTCCACCGAATATGACGATCGAACTTAGCCTAGCCCTTACGACATTTTTTGTTAACTAAGGGGCCATAACTCCACCGAATAAAGTCCGCCGAAAGTAACGATCGAACTTGGCCTAGTCCTTAAGGCATTTAACCTTGTTACCAAGTTTGAAAAAAAAAGGTTCACATTGTGGCAGTTATTGCACAGAAACAGCAAGAAACGACATTTTTTGTTAAATAAGGGGCCATAACTCCACCAAATAAAGTCCGCCGAAAGTGACGATCGAACTTGGCCTAGCGCTTAAGGCATTTAACCTTGATACCAAGTTTGGAAAAAAAAAGTTCACATTTGTGGCAGTTATTGCACGGAAACAGCAAGAAACGACATTTTTTTGTTAAATAAGGGGCCATACTTCCACCGAATTTGACGATCGAACTTAGCCTAGCCCTTAAGGCATTTAACCTTGTTACCAATTTTGAAAAAAAACGGTTCACATTGGTGGCAGTTATTGCACGGAAACGAAGTGTGACAGACAGACGGACAGACGGACAAACCGAAATTAATAACCCCCACTTTTTTCCTTCGAAAAAGCGGGGGATAAAAATAGGTACAAAGGTACTGTATATAATTGTGTTAAGTGTCTTTTATATTTGGCGTGCCTAGTTGTCCATACATATGTATCCGTTTGTATAATTACATTGTACGCATTAAGTTATAAAATGATGGTTTTATCATGTTTATTTGCTAATCTGTGATATGTGGTATTCATGAAATCTACAGTATGCATAAAGTACAACTGCGTGTAAAAGGAAATAAAAACGAGAGGGATTTTAATTGGATTTCCTAATGTGCACGGATAGAGCAATACAGACATTAAAATGAAGGTTAGATAATTGAACACTAAGCTTTATTTTGGTTTGTATTGAGGAAAATCACAGTAAAGTCGAAGTACAACATAATAGTATAATAAAATGAAATAGAAATGGGGCATAAATTTCGCCCGAAAGCACACCGAAAGAACTCGGAATCCTAGTAGGGTTATTTCTGTTATGATTTTTAAGTTGTATTATATTTTTATAACATTTATATTTTTACTCAATACTTTCAGCTTTATAATTCGCCCGTCTTGTCGTAAGGCTTTCACACTTGCAAACGCATTTTGACGCATCTGCAACAGAGCATTTTTGAAAATCGTTTTCCTTTGCCACACTGTTTTAAACACGTTTAATAACAAGACAATCATTTAAAGTGTATTCCCACATATGTCCAAAGTTGTTTTCATAGTCGTCTGTCTTGTATGTGGGAAAGGATTAAGGAATACCATGCCTCTTGAAAATTGTTGTATTTGACTTCATTTCAAATCTACAACACATCCTTACTTCTTATTAGTATCAGGATACAATACAAGTACTCAATACTAAGAAGTGTGATACATATATGTGGACTAATATCACGACGTTACCTGTGTAATTTAGCAGTATTACCGTTAAATGTTAAGAATATAAGTGAATTTCGAGATCTAGAACTTCTTCATGTGTTTTACATTGCATTCAAAAGTATTCCAGTTATATATATGCATATCACCGCATATGCCCTGGGTGATGATTACCAATACTTACGGTACGGTTATTCTTACACTGACGAATCGCAAACCTGAACGTTAAGGACTCTAATCATAACTTCCATGTCATCAGTATGATATGATTCGACGGGGGATCAAGCATTGATGTCTATGCAGTGGTTGACGTTATTACCATTATACCACAGAGTCGGTCCAGAACTTCTTTTTGACCCACTTTTTACAAATAGTTAATCCTTTCACTGCCGAATTTCACAAAGTCGACTCTTCCATATTGAAAATTAGACCACAACATTAAAAAATGTATTGTCTAAATGTCAAACAATGTAGGTTTTGAAGAAACAGCTCGTTACGAACTGTGTGACCTGAATCTGCATTGTTTACAAAAGCTTTTAATTGCCTTTGGCAGCGAAGGAGTTATATCATTTTAAAACGCTTGGTATACAGCGATAGAACTAAAAATCAATCCATGCTAAATAAATTGGTTGGTTATGCCATACGATTTTCTGACAAAAGTGAAAGCAATATAAGGAGAAACCCATTATTCACATTTTAGAGTGTTTGCTTGTTATTATAGAGAATGTACAAGTCATAACTAGTCATGCATTAATATCACTGACGCGGTTTCCGTTCCATGTAATTGCCTTTTAATTTAGACAGATTGGTTTCCAAATAGGTTTTACGAAAGAGGAAACCTGTAGATAGATTATTCCCGTGAAATGTTCGATCATGGAACTTCTGTCATTCAATAAAGAACTAGCTCGAAACGGTTAGAGACTATACTTTAAATTGTGTTTATATGGGAAATGTTTTTTAAATCTTTCAGCGCTAAGATCCCTAAAGTAGACCCTTCCATTTCAAATCGAGCGATTATTTTTTTTATATTTTATATTTAAAATTGCTTTTGTAATATTTTGATAAAAGGTAAGTAAAAGGCAAACCCTCGATATTGCCATTGGCGATGAAAGAGTTAATAGTTATAGAGTATTCATGGCTGTATTCTGCGTTTGTATACTTTACCTGTGATTGTACACCATCATAATCGAATAAAAGAAGGGAGAGATAAGCACAGGGTATAAGCGTACAATGGGATAGCAACTTCTCCATTTCCACAATGTTTTCAAAATCTCATTTTTCTTTTTTCCCAACCGCCTCGGTTCGATACCAGGACGGGTCATATCAAAGACTTTAAAAATGGAAGTAATGGATGCCCACGTCAGCGCTCAGGGTTACAGGGTTAGCATTACGACCTTCGGTTGGTGTCTGGATAAAATGGACCAGTAGTACTGGTAACTTATCCAGGAAACGACGTGATATAACTGAAAAATTGTTGAACATAATCAATCAATCTTTTTTTCCCAGACCTTACATATTTCACCTATGTATTGACGGCGACAAGGAATCTGCCGTGACTGAGTGGTAAGTGTTTGGGATTTAAGACCGGGCTTCTCTGGTTAGAGCCTTGCTTGCAACGGAAATGTAATAGTTATTTTTGTTTCGGTCAAATAGTAGCTATTCAATTCCTACTTTATTTCAACGTTAATCAAAACATTGCAACTATCAATTGTCACCCTTTGAATTCTAGAACACCCTATGAAATTGAAAGGAGTTTCAAAACAATGGGGTTCATGTGTTTTATAAGAACGAAATCACTCCGCGAAAATGTTTCCCGTCATTTTGCACACAATTCACATACTCTAACTAGTATCAGAATACCAAAAAACATATAATCAAACAGTTTCAGTGCAACTTATACATATTTATAATAAATTTTATCACATATACAAAGCAGCCTGGTGAAATATTTTTAGGCAAACAGAGTTTTAGGGACTACTTGGCCCGCGGATGTATTTGATCAGAAGGCACTTTTCCTGACCTAGTACTGGTTAGTCACCAACGAATAATAAATAAAAATGATGTCACAGTGACATGAAAATTACTGTTGAAAACGGTGTGAACCCCGATCAATTCATCTTTGAAGCATACAACTCATTTAATAACATATATGAACGGCAAGTAGTACAAAGAATCGACAGTGCATCAATGATGACCATTTGTTTATCTCAATTTAAAGCCGGCCATGCATCAGGACAATGGTCACTAGTTGCTATTAGTTACGACACACTTCTTGAATTATTCACCTTATTGTATTCCGTAGAGCACTATTACATCAGTATTTACTCTGGTGCCAGTGACATTTCTTAACGTTTAAGCCAAACAATATATGAGCTGTCCCGCGAGAAAACCAACATTATGGCCTCTGCGTAATGTATCGACCCAGATCAGTCTGCGCAGACTGAACCGGGCCGACACATTCCGTCTCAGGGGGAAAGAGGTATAGAGTAATGATTCCTGAAACAGAAAATCAACAGGAGGCGAAAAGTGTCTATCCGGGTAAGCCTGCGCGGCTTGCTTAGGCTGATCCGGGACGATACTTTACGCAGAGTCCACAATGTTGATTTTCTCGCGGTACGGCTCATATATTCTGACGTTGATAAAGTTTAACGTGTTTGTGGAATATAAGCAATATTTTATTTATTTGTTACTTCAGAACAATTAACAAAGGAACGAATATATGCGTTGTTGCAATTGTATAACCGGTACCATTGCAGAGTGAAAATGAGGTAAAACGTATCTTGACGTGCAAGGTGTCGTGTCTTCGAGGTGTCGTGTCTTAGCAGTTGTTTATACATCAGTCAGTTCAATTAGAGACAGAGTAAATGTGTTTTACTTGTTCATGCGGACTTCATTATACAATAAGTCATGTTTCAAGATTATAATCACTCGATCATGTCTACATCACTGAGGGTTACACACGCTTCTCGTGTAAATCGTTACCTTGGTTATGGCATCTGATAGTGTCGAATTAAAGCTTTCAAACAGTGTGAATCTAACCGAAATAAGCCATAAGGAAGGTGTTAGGGTTCTCAGCGCCATTGGCAATTTTGAGGGTTTTGCAAACAATACAGATTCAGTTGAATCATCTGAAATCAGCATGGGTTGCCTTCGTTTTCAAAACATTCCAAACTCATGTTAAATGAATGATTGAGTCACCCTATTTTGAACCATAGACAAATCTACTCCGGGGTATTCGGCGCCGTAATTTATATGACTCGACATGTATACAAAATGGACCAGGTCATACGAAATCCAACCATCTGTTATTAGCGACCACAATTTATCGACATCAGTCTGCGCCTGTACGCAATCTAATCTGGTTCTTCTAGTACGCCATCTATCCGTATACGTACGTAGGTGCATCATGGACGTAGTGGAAAAACGTTCATGACCAAACACAGTCTAAACAACATTGAGCTATTGACATTTAATCGTAACAACTATTGGATACAAATTACCAAAGGTCGGTGTTCGTGTGACGTGGTACTTACAATGTGAGACATTGTGAAATTACCACGCAAGAGTCATAAAAATATGGGAATAATACCGGTATAAAAGCTTCAAGCCATATAAAGGGTCTGAAAGGCTAATATGTCTCTAAAGGGGAATTTACTTTTGTATTCGTAGTACCTCATCATATCATCATAAAACCATGGAAACTTCAATTAAGGTGTAGTATAACTTGACACTATTGACCTGGTCCTGACAGTGTGCAAATATGTTTAAAAATGTATGTATGTTCGTCAAATGTATCGAGGGCTTGGCGTGAAACGGTTGTAACTTAAATTGGTATTTTGTTACCAAGGTTAATCACCTCGCCATAAAGTCTTTATAAGCGTTAAATCATTTTACTTGGTAAACAATGTAAATTTAGGTGCCATTGCTCGTTCTGAGCAATGGCACCTAAATTTGCATTGTTTACAAAGGGGTCAAAATTGACCCTAAACCAGGGTTTTCAAAATAGGTTTTTAGTTAAAACCGTTTCACGCCAAGCCCTTGGTATGATGTAGTAAACTTCGGGGATAGGTTGCTCATATCCGGGCCTAGCTTAGCTAAGTCACAGTTTAGCTCGTCTGATCTTCGAGAAAAAAGTCGAGGTATTGTGATACCTTTGGCGTCGTCGTCACAAAACTTTAACCTTACCTCATAACTCGAAAACCGTTCAAAATGTTCAAATAAAACTTAGTTCACATGTTCCTCGAAACAAAATGCCTGTCTATACCAAGTCACATAACTCTGGTTCTAAGTATTCCGTATTCCGTAATGCCCCTTCTTCGACTTAGAAAAATGCAGTCGAACGTTGGCGTTCGCTTGCGGCACTCTTCTTTTAAAGTTAGTATGTACTCTATAAATAGAAATCCGATAGACATAGATAAATGGATATATCACATCAGGATTGTAATCGGATTGTCATAACACACGGAGCGCTCGTCGGAATGCTAGTTCAATACTGTACTGTGATTGGTAGATTGGGATAGCACATGCCTGAGTGCTCGATTTGTTAGGACTAACTTAATCTGAATACAAGTAATAGCAAGGGATTGTATTTGTAGTCAGGCAGCTCAAAGTCGAAGTTATTTGTATGTTATTGTCACCATTGATTACCTGGCTATCCTTTTCCCCCTAAATGAAATGCATAACTTTATAAACACCTGTGGAAATATAAAAATACCCGCATATTTAGTGTCGGATACTTTGAACCGGGATACCCCGATTCGGATCAATGTCGAAGCCGTCATGGTAGTTTCACCTTTGGCAAGACTCTTTTCCTAGCAAAGTACTGGTGTGTTTTAGCAATGGACCATGAATTAATAATATAACTGAAAATAATATTGAAATCGGCTTTAAATACAATTCCATATAGAAAACCTTAGAAAGTGTATGTGTGTATTACATCAATGTGCATTAACAATTTTATATACTAACACATATCTACTAATAACATTTTTTATTGTAAGCTTTGAGGAAGGATTGCCACGACCTTCCCATATTTAGAACAAGATAACCTGGTTGCATGGACGATCATCGTTTTTGTCTAGAATTTTGTCAGATGTCAAATCATCAGCTGCGATACATAATGCGGTTGGTGATAGCTCTGTCGAGACTGTTGCATGCTCGTGTGAGTCTTTATAATTCGCACTTGTTATAAGGTTATATTTAACCTGACAAGACTAAGTTATTGTGTTGCATTTCCCTATCATATGTCATTGTTATGATTAAACGAACCGCGTTTCGCAACAATATCCGCCAATCACGCTAACAAGCAATATATCATGTATGGATTTCAACCACATTTAACCTTCACTAAACTTTAAAAGTCATAATGAAATGACTTCAAACAGGAATAAACTTTAGATACAGAATTCCAAAATCACAATCCTTCAAAATATAAACTAAATATTAATACAAATAACTTTGTCCTCCATCATGAAATATATGGTTCACCGAATTTTCTTCAATTGACGTTTTTTCGATAAATTCGGGTGCTTTCTGTGGTATTTAACAATAACTCGTGACACATCAGAACCTTTGAAATAAATTAAATAACTCGAAAAAAGCTTTTCATGTACATCTCCTGAATTAAGGTTACTTTAATTTAATAACGTAATACGGTATAACGGAGTCCCCAAAGTGACTTTTTCTTTTTAAATTGACCTTGCAAATACGCCGTTTCATTTCGTTTACACGAAATAATTATTTCAATAATTATATTATTGGACACTTTATTTAATATGCAAATTCTCCGTTTTAGTTCGTATGTACGAAATACTTATTTCTTAAAAACGAAATAATTATTCGATACTTACATTAAATACGAAATAAAAACGGCGTTTTGCATAGCAAAAATATATACTTAGTGTCATTTTAGGGGCTCCGTAGTTATGCAATACTTCATATATTATTTTGGAAAACTTCTTGACAATTAAAGTAATGAAATGTTATTATAATTATAGAGGCCAATTGCTTGGTTTGAGCATAATGATTTTAGCTCGCATATGCCCTTTTGATAATGTATCCTTTTTATACACAATCATTGGACAGGTGCAGTTAAATTCAAAAGACAGAGTCCGGGTGCGATACATTATAATTATAGAGGCCAATTGCTTTAATTGAGCATAAGGATTTTAGCTCGCATATATCCTTTTTATACACACTCATCTGACAGGTGCAGATAACCTCAAAAGACAGAGTCCGGGTCCGTCATGTGTTTAGTTTGATACCGCTTCATTTAAATTATTATTGACCGTCTTTCTCGTTAATCAGAAAATTATTTTGCAATATTTGCAACACAGCAATTTTGTAGAATCTGTCTGAATATGCAGCGATGCCGTCAAGATAAGAAATAAAAGTATTACGCGTAATTGTATGTCTCGCCGTGTTTGATGTTTGATGAGACTATGATGTTAGTACGAGTATCCCAGCAATCGTAGTCCCTGTAATAAAACTAGAAAGTACAAAACGTTGAAGTTAATGCATATGAACTGTTTCTCGTGGAAAGAAAGGTTTTCATTACCAAGAAGTGTCGTTTGTAAATTAACAGTAGTTATTTCAGATATATCCTGGACTAAGTTGTTTTGTAATTGTACGATATAATTTACAATCAATGAAATAGTTCCGATTCGATTCTACCGACCGGCAACGACAAACAGGCGACTCGATTACATGATCTAAGTGTTGGGTAAGAGAACCATACTCGTCATGGTATGTAAGTAGCCGTGTTTAACAATAGTAATTGGAGCACGCCATTCCAAATTCGAGTATAACCCGATAGCTCAGTCGGTAACAACAGGGGTTATCAATCCAGGGGTGATAGGTTCGAACCTCGACTCGACAATTCGCAACTTCAGAAGACTGACACTAGAAATGTTGAACTGCGTCAGCATTCTTCCACTATTGGGATAAGTAGTCTGTGTTAGAAGGTAGCCTGGGGAATAAGCACCCCGTAAGTTTAAAAGATGAATTGAAGAAACAAAATTCGAAAATGTTATTTTCATTTTCGAGGAAGTGACATAACGTTGGGTTGTTTTGTGTCACCCTGACATTATGTCGCGTACTATGATGAGCAAGAAAGAATACCAAATCTCGATTATTCTAAGAAGTAATAAAAAGTTTAAAATTGCCTAACCAATTGATATATTTCAAAGGTTTTGACATCAAACATAAAATATCAATTTTCTAAACGATTCCACGGAAATAGAAGACTCATATCGTTTCCGTCGTGTATGTCACAAACGAAAGGATGGTCTAACGCTTTGCAATTATTCTTATAAATAGTCAGAAAGACTGTCGGCCATCTGGGACTCGAGTTTATCACGTGTAGAGTGGTTATGAAAGCCTGTCGGGGATTTATGTGAGTCGACTGCTTATAAAGTGTTAAAACCAAAGCAAAAGACCTGGGTGTTGTGGTAAATAGATATGAAACTAGATGATCATAAAGCTATTTGGATGACTTACCCGGGGAATAAAATGTGTGAACCCAGGTGTTCTACTATCCAGTTTATGATCTCGTTGATCCCACATTGAGACCAATTAGAAACGCGCCTGGTTTGTTCCTGGTATTGTTCTATACTATAGATCGTTAAAAAAATAAACCGTTCGCGGGAAAATGTACAGTTCGACATTTGTGAACTGTGCAGATATAGATTTCTTTTAAAACTGCAACAATGATTCTGAATTTTATATTAAAATAGAAAATTATCCTCTTTATCCATTATGAGCCATGTCACATGTTATTGCTTTTGAACTTTACGACCAGTAAAGATTCAGTAATATCTGGAGCTGTTCCTGTTCGTTCTAAAGTCCCTACACATTTTAATATAACTAAAATCAGACTATACAAACAAAGGTATTTTCCCCCAACAACAACTCTCCTGGGCCCTAATATAATTATTTATGAATATGTTTCATTTGCTTTTGTTTGAATGGTTTTTACATCGTTTTTAACAGTATTGCAGTTATTGAATAATACTACCGATAGTATTGATCATGCCACTAGTGCGTCAGTCGTATGTATATCCACGAAACGAACAATGATTATACATTTAATATGTTTGGTATGACCAGACCGTTGGTCAAACCCTTGTCTCCTGCTCTCGAGACGGACGCTCTATCCATTACACCACGGTGACGGTTCATCTATGCTATGTTTGAGAAAGAACCTGTTTAATATCGGGAACCAATTACATATACAGTGACCCTGTGCTTAAGTCCACCTTTGTTTAGCAATTCCCTGTCTAAAACAACCTCTCTTATAATTGCCCAATTACTCATTATCGGCAAAAATTACCCTGTAATCATAGAACACCTGTGATCAACGACCAGATTGTTCTTTTCCAATGGGTGGTCGTTAAACACAGGTTATACTCTATATCCATCAAGACAGGTGTTTATATCTACGATCCTGAAGTAACAACCTCTGAATACTTTGACGTATCAAAGCTTCTGCTGTGTCGGTTATGCGCATTTCTGTTATCAAGAACTTTGGGTTGTATAGTATTCGAATAGAAAAAAATAAAGTGAAATATTTAACAAATCCTCTCTTACTCCATCGATTTAAGATAATTTGATATAAAAGGCTTATTAGTAACCCGTTTCCAATATAGCTGCTGAGCCCCGATAGCTCAGTTGGTAGCGACACGAGCTCTCAATCCAGGGATTGTGAGTTCGAACCCCAGATCGGCCAATATTCGTACCGACGTGTGACAAAAGTCAATGCAACAAGTGTCATTCGTCTTAAACCAATGGACAAAGTATATGTGGAAAAGCAGCTAGTTGTATGGAACGCCTTTACTGTCTTACTATGTTGTATTGTATTATACGCAGTACATGTTCATGTATACGAGGTACATATTTCATTTGACAAAGTACATTTTGCATGATATGCAGTGCATTTTGTATAATATATCGTGGTTATTTAATAATATGAAGTCCACAAGTATGAAGATACAGTAGAATAACCATTATATAGTGTGCAAACAACGTCATATGCAGTACATACAACATTATATGCTGTCTATTCTTCAATGCGTGTGGTGGTACTTTGATTATATGCGGTGGTTTAAACTTTGTATGCGGTGGTTTAAACTTTATAAGCGGTGCATTTACATTGGGGATGATCATACTTTCCGGTATTCATCGGAATTATTTCCGGAAATTACCGAGCATGACAGATAGTTTGAACATTAACAGCCGTCTAAGCCATTTTAAAAACGCCTCGTGGAACAATCTTTATGAGAGTGAACACATTTTCTAAATAGACGAGATGCAGAATGTCGTCTATGCAGACGATCTCTGATTCCTGAAGTAGGCAACTCTTGAAATCATTATGGCAAAAGGATAAATTGCTCATCTTGAGAAATTTCGCCAGTTGTCACAATGCGTTAAACCAACCCCTCTTCAATAATTATACATGTACTTTCATTTATTAAGATTAAGAGGTTACCACTTAACGGTAATGTTCCCTCATAAAAACAATTTTAAATTCCTCAACAGCTAATGGAAATAAGAGAAATAACTTGAAAAGTGATTTACATGATATATTTGATTTTGTCTTTGGGAAAAGACATAACATCGTTTTTTTCTTATCATGATCTTCACAAGTTGACTGGAGCCTCTAATAAGCATGTGTAAGTACATGTAATATTCTAGTCCTATAACATAAGACTCCGTTGATAAGCACTCGAGCTTGTGAGAGGTCATATATTATTGGACTAGTAATATTCAGACTATAGATTTTAGATTTTGATCAGACTGCAAATCATGCCGAATGAACAGACCAATCTCGTCTAGAGCGGATTTCAGTGCAGACGACGACATTCTGCCCTCGTGTATTCAGAATATGGCGTAGTTCACGACGAACCCGAGATCCGACTAGAGTTACACGGGTTCCTCATGAACGGCAAGAGTTTTAACCCTAGTGACGTCATATGAACTTCTGACCCCGACTATTTGCAACCCTGCTTCAAGCGAGAGTTAGAAGAGTTCCAAAATGGCGGAGGGTGGCAATTCTTGATGCTGGTGTGTAAACAATCCTAAAATACGAACATCTGAGTTCAGTAATAAGGGATGTTTTTTATTTGTATGGCAGATAAATAAGGATTTGTTTAATTGGGCCTTGCAAATAATTGCGATCCGTAATTTAGACAACAAGAAAACGAGCTTTCTGGTGTCGATAATGAAATAAGTTGATACAACACGGAGGCTTCCATTTTGAATTTTAACTCCAGAGTGGAGATGTGCGTTCACGAGAACCAAGTGTCTGCGCATGCACCATCGATACACGTGCCGCCTGACCCTACCCTCCTTGAGTTCGTCGTGAACTACGCTTATGTGTACACATCTATTTATAAATTATTCAAGCGCTTTTTTTGAAATTGAGTAAACGGTGTATAGGTTAATATCTATCTGTCTGACTCGGTATTTTCCGGATAAACAATTACGGAGAATGCCGGAAAGTATGATCATCCTAATGAAAAATGCGCCGCATATAAAGCTGTTTACAACATGTATAAATTAGTATGAACCGAACATATTATCAAATGCATTGCGTACTATGATGTTTTATAAACTCATACATAATACTTCACCAGGTATAAAGATACGTGCAGGTACTTCATATATTAAAACATACATCGCATCTATTGACCAACATACAAGGTATACCTGTAAAACTACTGCATACACAAACAAATACACCACATATAATGTCATTTGTACTGGATAGTATATATGACGTTGTTTGTACAACGTATACTGGTTATTCTACTGTTTAAACACTATTTTGCACTGCATATTATTCAATAATCACCACACATAATAGAAAAGGCACTGCATATCATGAAAAATGTACCACGTCAAATGAAATATGTACCTCATATACGTGAAAATGTACTGCGTATAATACAATACAACATACTAAGACAGTAAAGGCGTTCCATATAGTTGCATGGAAAGACTGTTATGTGGTGTACTTGTTTGAGAAAGCAAGAACACACATAGGTACATATTTAATGAAAAAATGAAACCAAAAGTATAAGCAAACAAATATATCGTTAACTATGGATACTAAAATATTGACCTAGATATCCGGAAGTCTGCAAAGTAAAACTAAAAATGATAGTCGCAAGGGGGCAATTACCAACCAATAAGTTAAACTCTTTATGAGTCCGTGCGAAAATGTACACGATGGCTTTTGATCTACATTTCCCTTATTACTTACTGGTTTCAGTCAATTAATGTATATAATGTATAGTGCAAAGTTATGTTCATCTTAAACGCCAAACCTAATTCCGAATTCATTTTACATGAATGGTCATGGCCTCTTGTTATCAACATGCATTAAGACAAGATGGTTACCCAACAGACATGACCGTTAGATACAGCTGCAAGGTCAGATTGCAAGTTCAACACGATGGTCTTTATAAAAACTATTTTAATTTTCGATCATTATTAACGCTGTGTTGGTGTTTGATGATACATTGTTTAATCATGTATATTTTGTACTGTGACATAAACGCTAGTCTAAAGGTCAACTTACGCCGAATACATCCGCGACCAAATAGTCCATAAAACATCTTTGTTTGCGTAGAAATGAGTGCCTACCTTCTCCAGAATACATTGAATATATAACATTGAGTTTAAATTCATTGTATATATGTATAGGATGCACTGGAAATGATTGGTTCAATCAGTTTTAGTATTTCGACCTTGTTTGAAAGTGAGAGAAGAGTATGTGAAAAACCATTTTCGTCCCAGCCGGATTTCATCAAAAATGACAGTAGCCATCACCGCGAGGTAAGTTCTTTCCTGCATAATACATGGACCCCGTTTTTGGGATTATTTTAAAGCTAAGATGTAACTCTTATCGATGATATAACGTGTTCTACCTGTTAAACGCTTAGAAAGTGTGACAATTAAGATTAAACTGGTTAATTTACATGGAAACAAAGAAGGAATTTATTTGGTGTATTGTGACCTAAACTGCCATTCCTGAATTAAGGTAAAAGGGAAGAAATTCGGATCGGATCGGAGCGTCGGGCAGACAATTGTGTCAAGGGAATTTCAGATGAATCAATAATACTGAAGTGGTCTTGTATTTAATAAAGTTGAATACCCTGACTGATTTGTTACCAATACATTGTTTGCTTTTAGCTATATTGACAGCTTAAAGGCCATTTTCAGACAAACATGTGTTTTCTGAAATTGAAAGTAAAATTCACTGCGGTACTAGTTTATGATTGCTAGTACTAGTTTTCAGGATTGAGAATTGTTCAGTGAATATCTGCGATTCAATAATGTTATTTTGCCAGTATGGTCCTCTTGTCATAATCCAGTCCATGTTAAAATGTATCCGTTACTATTTCTGAGTAGTGTAGGTTCAGATCTCCCTGTAAATCTGCTCCTTCTTATCAGAATCTTCGCAAGTTGACAGATTCTTCTAACAAGCTTATGTAAATATTATTTTAATAGTATATATCTTGATCGGATGGTATTGATGCACAGGCCGATATAAATAAAACAGTTCACAAAAGTAGGTACCTTTTCCCATCTAACGAAGGGTTCATATATCGACAGACGAGAAAAAAACATTGGTAATATACGAGAACATTTCGTGTCATGGGACAGTCACGCGGGAAAATCTGTACCAACTGTTATATTCGTTTCCTCTTACTTAATTACAAAAGAGCAGCATCATGTGAAATGGATACTGTTCGCATCTACGAGCATTGAAGAGTCTCGCAATCTGTAAAACACATATAGAGGGAGAGAGACAGACAGACAGACAGACACAGAGACATACAGACGGACAAACAGACTTCTGCAGTATAAACATTGTCGTAACGGAAGAAATTGCTCACAATAAGCAAGTTCTCCCTTTGCCAGAATGCTTCCAACTGTATTCAATGTGAGTAAGTTAAATTCATAGCAAACAGGAAATGTGTTAACACCCTTCATCATCTGACGCGGCCTTCATGTTTCAAGCAAAACAAAGCGAGCCGAGAACACCATGTTTATACGTCTGTGGTTCGTGTTTTCTGTAGACTTCATTAAGAAGTCAATCATGTGAAAGGATGATATTTCTTCGAAACTTCCTGGAATCGAGTACATGATATGAGCCATTTTGCGAGAAAACCAACATTGTGTACTCTGCGTAAAGTATCGACCCTGATCAGCATTCGCATGTCGCACACGCTAACCAGGACAGACACGTTTCTTATGTGGATTTTCTGTTTCATGAATCATTACTCTTTACCTCTGTCCCCCTGAGACAGAATGTGTCGGCCCGGATTAGCCTGATCTGGGTCGATACATTACGCAGACTAAATAATGCTGGTTTTCTTGTGGAACGACTCATTGTGTTCTTATCGTACAATCATCATGCTATTTATTATTTAACCCTTTACCTCATACGACAATTCTGCTGCAGACGACTTTGAACGTATTTTGTCAAAACATAGACAATCTCCATAATTGAATGGATAACCTATGACAAAAAATGGAAAACATTGTGGCAAAAGTAGAAATTGCACGTTTTGTGCAATTTCTTCTTTTGTCACTATGTTTTCAAAAAGCCGTCTGCTGCAGAGGCGTCAGAAAGCGTTTATATGAGGGAAAGGGTTAACACCATTTCAATCATTCATTTGTAGCAGACGTCATTTTTAAAACAGTTTGGCTAAAGGAGAAAATGCTCACAATGTGCATTGTCTTCATTTATCGCAATGTTTTTAAATCTGTTTAAAAAATTATAATTTCATTTATAGAGTTTCTTCAAAGTTTTGCCTAAATGTTTTCAAGTACATCTAGTGCAGATTTGTAGAATGTTTAATAGTAATAATAAAAATCGGTTCTAAATAGTTATAATCTACTCATACGACCAATTATGAGTGTTTAACCCTTTCCCACACACAATACTTTTTTGCAGCAGACAACTTTGAAATCATCCAGACAAAAATAGGAAAATTCTCTTATAAATGAAGGTATACTAATTGAATATAGAGTTGAAAATATTGTCACAAAAGGAGATATTGCTCGATTAGAGCAATTTCACCTTTTGTCACAATGTTGTCAAAAGTTATCTACTGCAGAGGTGTCTGTATGAGGAAAGGGGTTAAGTAATTGACAACTGATCCTGTTTTATTACAATATTTATCACTTACAGTATATTGAGGTCAACGTTAATCATTTTTCCCGTTTAACTTGTTCAGCGTCGAACTGTTTAAAGTAGACTTTTCCATGTTTAAAATCGGGCGTCTCCAATCCTCATGTAATAAGAGTCTTGGGAATAGTTTGATAACTAAAAAGCAAACAATGCTGATTTCAGGTGAGAAAGCTCAAATTGTGCTGACTTACATGAATCTGTGTTGCTTGCAAAAAATCTCAAAATTGAGATTGGCACTGAAAGAATTATTCATTAGAGGCGTACATCCCATTACGGTGTTTTGAATCTTTGATTAACTGTTACCCAGACTGTGGAAATATTAATCCGTGTGAAGATATGAGATTATCATGAAGGTATTCATCAGAATATATATAGGTAGTCGAGAACTGGCACGAAGGGTGACTCTACACCGCCACAAACCACTGAGACATTTAAACAAAAATCAAATGTTAAGGGGAGATGAACGTATATCATCCAAAATTATGTTTTGCATAATCTACAGTTCATGAATATAATGTGTAATACGTTCCGATGAATTATCGTAAACATTGAAGTAGAAGGCCTCTGCACAAAGTGACCAACCACTAAAACAGCAAACTGACCAATGTGGCTAGTTCAGTATGTGTAAGATTAAATTGCTAGTTCATTTTCATGTTTACGTTATAAAACAATCGTTCGGTGGAATCTGAATACTGGTATAATATGTCCGCTAAACGATCACTTTAACGGAAATGATTGATCGAGTCAGTGAACAATTTGTTCTTATTTATTAGGCCTTGACGCCGATTTTAAAATGTTTTCAGACTTTCAGTTATATCACGACGGCAGGATACATATACAAACTCCCAGTGAGACTAACCAGTAGTAGCCTAGAAAATGTGCCTTGCCCCAGGGCATTCCATCATGACTGATGTGAGACTTACCAGTAGTAGCCTAGAAAATGTGCCTTGCCCCAGGGCATTCCATCATGACTGATGTGAGACTTACCAGTAGTAGCCTAGAAAATGTGCCTTGCCCCAGGACATTCCATCATGACTGATGTGAGACTTACCAGTAGTAGCCTAGGAAATGTGCCTTGCCCCAGGGCATTCCTACATGACTGATGTGAGACTTACCAGTAGTAGCCTAGAAAATGTGCCTTGCCCCAGGGCATTCCTACATGACTGATGTGAGACTTACCAGTAGTAGCCTAGGAAATGTGCCTTGCCCCAGGGCATTCCATCATGACTGATGTGAGACTTACCAGTAGTAGCCTAGAAAATGTGCCTTGCCCCAGGGCATTCCATCATGACTGATGTGAGACTTACCAGTAGTAGCCTAGAAAATGTGCCTTGCCCCAGGGCATTCCATCATGACTGATGTGAGACTTACCAGTAGTAGCCTAGAAAATGTGCCTTGCCCCAGGGCATTCCATCATGACTGATGTGAGACTTACCAGTAGTAGCCTAGAAAATGTGCCTTGCCCAAGGGCATTCCATCATGACTGATGTGAGACTTACCAGTAGTAGCCTAGAAAATGTGCCTTGCCCCAGGGCATTCCATCATGACTGATGTGAGACTAACCAGTAGTAGCCTAGAAAATGTGCCTTGCCCCAGGGCATTCCATCATGACTGATGTGAGACTAACCAGTAGTAGCCTAGGAAATGTGCCTTGCCCCAGGGCATTCCATCATGACTGATGTGAGAATTACCAGTAAAAGCCTAGAAAATGTGCCTTGCCCCAGGACATTCCATCATGACTGATGTGAGACTTACCAGTAGTAGCCTAGAAAATGTGCCTTGCCCCAGGGCATTCCTACATGACTGATGTGAGACTTACCAGTAGTAGCCTAGAAAATGTGCCTTGCCCCAGGGCATTCCTACATGACTGATGTGAGACTTACCAGTAGTAGCCTAGGAAATGTGCCTTGCCCCAGGGCATTCCATCATGACTGATGTGAGACTTACCAGTAGTAGCCTAGAAAATGTGCCTTGCCCCAGGGCATTCCATCATGACTGATGTGAGACTAACCAGTAGTAGCCTAGGAAATGTGCCTTGCCCCAGGGCATTCCATCATGACTGATGTGAGACTTACCAGTAGTAGCCTAGAACATGTGCCTTGCCCCAGGGCATTCCATCATGACTGATGTGAGACTTACCAGTAGTAGCCTAGGAAATGTGCCTTGCCCCAGGGCATTCCACCATGACTGATGTGAGACTAACCAGTAGTAGCCTAGAAAATGTGCCTTGCCCCAAGGCATTCCATCATGACTGATGTGAGACTAACCAGTAGTAGCCTAGGAAATGTGCCTTGCCCCAGGGCATTCCTACATGACTGATGTGAGACTTACCAGTAGTAGCCTAGGAAATGTGCCTTTCCCCAGGGCATTCCACCATGACTGATGTGAGACTAACCAGTAATAGCCTAGAAAATGTGCCTTGCCCCAGGGCATTCCATCATGACTGATGTGATACTAACCAGTAGTAGCCTAGAAAATGTGCCTTGCCCCAGGGCATTCCACCATGACCGCTGTGAGACTAACCAGTAGTAGCCTAGAAAATGTGCCTTGCCCCAGGGCATTCCATCATGACTGATGTGAGACTTACCAGTAGTAGCCTAGAAAATGTGCCTTGCCCAAGGGCATTCCATCATGACTGATGTGAGACTTACCAGTAGTAGCCTAGAAAATGTGCCTTGCCCCAGGACATTCCATCATGACTGATGTGAGACTAACCAGTAGTAGCCTAGGAAATGTGCCTTGCTCCAGGGCATTCCATCATGACTGATGTGAGACTTACCAGTAGTAGCCTAGGAAATGTGCCTTGCCCCAGGGCATTCCACCATGACTGATGTGAGACTAACCAGTAGTAGCCTAGAAAATGTGCCTTGCCCCAGGGCATTCCATCATGACTGATGTGAGACTAACCAGTAGTAGCCTAGAAAATGTGCCTTGCCCCAGGGCATTCCATCATGACTGATGTGAGACTAACCAGTAGTAGCCTAGAAAATGTGCCTTGCCCCAGGGCATTCCATCATGACTGATGTGAGACTAGCCAGTAGTAGCCTAGAAAATGTGCCTTGCCCCAGGGCATTCCACCATGACTGATGTGAGACTTACCAGTAGTAGCCTAGAAAATGTGCCTTGCCCCAGGGCATTCCATCATGACTGATGTGAGACTAACCAGTAGTAGCCTAGGAAATGTGCCTTGCCCCAGGGCATTCCATCATGACTGATGTGAGACTAACCAGTAGTAGCCTAGAAAATGTGCCTTGCCCCAGGGCATTCCATCATGACTGATGTGAGACTAGCCAGTAGTAGCCTAGAAAATGTGCCTTGCCCCAGGGCATTCCACCATGACCGCTGTGAGACTAACCAGTAGTAGCCTAGAAAATGTGCCTTGCCCCAGGGTATTCCACCATGACCGCTGTGAGACTAACCAGTAGTAGCCTAGAAAATGTGCCTTGCCCCAGGGCATTCCACCATGACCGCTGTGAGACTAACCAGTAGTAGCCTAGAAAATGTGCCTTGCCCCAGGGCATTCCATCATGACTGATGTGAGACTAACCAGTAGTAGCCTAGGAAATGTGCCTTGCCCCAGGGCATTCCTACATGACTGATGTGAGACTTACCAGTAGTAGCCTAGAAAATGTGCCTTGCCCCAGGGCATTCCATCATGACTGATGTGAGACTTACCAGTAGTAGCCTAGGAAATGTGCCTTTCCCCAGGGCATTCCACCATGACTGATGTGAGACTAACCAGTAATAGCCTAGAAAATGTGCCTTGCCCCAGGGCATTCCATCATGACTGATGTGATACTAACCAGTAGTAGCCTAGAAAATGTGCCTTGCCCCAGGGCATTCCACCATGACCGCTGTGAGACTAACCAGTAGTAGCCTAGAAAATGTGCCTTGCCCCAGGGCATTCCATCATGACTGATGTGAGACTTACCAGTAGTAGCCTAGAAAATGTGCCTTGCCCCAGGGCATTCCATCATGACTGATGTGAGACTTACCAGTAGTAGCCTAGAAAATGTGCCTTGCCCCAGGACATTCCATCATGACTGATGTGAGACTAACCAGTAGTAGCCTAGGAAATGTGCCTTGCTCCAGGGCATTCCATCATGACTGATGTGAGACTTACCAGTAGTAGCCTAGGAAATGTGCCTTGCCCCAGGGCATTCCACCATGACTGATGTGAGACTAACCAGTAGTAGCCTAGAAAATGTGCCTTGCCCCAGGGCATTCCATCATGACTGATGTGAGACTAACCAGTAGTAGCCTAGAAAATGTGCCTTGCCCCAGGGCATTCCATCATGACTGATGTGAGACTAACCAGTAGTAGCCTAGAAAATGTGCCTTGCCCCAGGGCATTCCATCATGACTGATGTGAGACTAGCCAGTAGTAGCCTAGAAAATGTGCCTTGCCCCAGGGCATTCCATCATGACTGATGTGAGACTTACCAGTAGTAGCCTAGAAAATGTGCCTTGCCCCAGGGCATTCCATCATGACTGATGTGAGACTAACCAGTAGTAGCCTAGGAAATGTGCCTTGCCCCAGGGCATTCCATCATGACTGATGTGAGACTTACCAGTAGTAGCCTAGAACATGTGCCTTGCCCCAGGGCATTCCATCATGACTGATGTGAGACTTACCAGTAGTAGCCTAGGAAATGTGCCTTGCCCCAGGGCATTCCACCATGACTGATGTGAGACTAACCAGTAGTAGCCTAGAAAATGTGCCTTGCCCCAAGGCATTCCATCATGACTGATGTGAGACTAACCAGTAGTAGCCTAGGAAATGTGCCTTGCCCCAGGGCATTCCTACATGACTGATGTGAGACTTACCAGTAGTAGCCTAGAAAATGTGCCTTGCCCCAGGGCATTCCATCATGACTGATGTGAGACTTACCAGTAGTAGCCTAGGAAATGTGCCTTTCCCCAGGGCATTCCACCATGACTGATGTGAGACTAACCAGTAGTAGCCTAGAAAATGTGCCTTGCCCCAGGGCATTCCATCATGACTGATGTGAGACTTACCAGTAGTAGCCTAGAAAATGTGCCTTGCCCCAGGGCATTCCATCATGACTGATGTGAGACTTACCAGTAGTAGCCTAGAAAATGTGCCTTGCCCCAGGCCATTCCATCATGACTGATGTGAGACTAACCAGTAGTAGCCTAGAAAATGTGCCTTGCCCCAGGGCATTCCATCATGACTGATGTGAGACTAACCAGTAGTAGCCTAGGAAATGTGCCTTGCCCCAGGGCATTCCATCATGACTGATGTGAGACTTACCAGTAGTAGCCTAGAACATGTGCCTTGCCCCAGGGCATTCCATCATGACTGATGTGAGACTTACCAGTAGTAGCCTAGGAAATGTGCCCTGCCCCAGGGCATTCCACCATGACTGATGTGAGACTAACCAGTAGTAGCCTAGAAAATGTGCCTTGCCCCAGGGCATTCCATCATGACTGATGTGAGACTAACCAGTAGTAGCCTAGAAAATGTGCCTTGCCCCAGGGCATTCCATCATGACTGATGTGAGACTTACCAGTAGTAGCCTAGGAAATGTGCCTTTCCCCAGGGCATTCCACCATGACTGATGTGAGACTAACCAGTAATAGCCTAGAAAATGTGCCTTGCCCCAGGGCATTCCATCATGACTGATGTGATACTAACCAGTAGTAGCCTAGAAAATGTGCCTTGCCCCAGGGCATTCCACCATGACCGCTGTGAGACTAACCAGTAGTAGCCTAGAAAATGTGCCTTGCCCCAGGGCATTCCATCATGACTGATGTGAGACTTACCAGTAGTAGCCTAGAAAATGTGCCTTGCCCCAAGGCATTCCATCATGACTGATGTGAGACTTACCAGTAGTAGCCTAGAAAATGTGCCTTGCCCCAGGACATTCCATCATGACTGATGTGAGACTAACCAGTAGTAGCCTAGGAAATGTGCCTTGCTCCAGGGCATTCCATCATGACTGATGTGAGACTTACCAGTAGTAGCCTAGGAAATGTGCCTTGCCCCAGGGCATTCCACCATGACTGATGTGAGACTAACCAGTAGTAGCCTAGAAAATGTGCCTTGCCCCAGGGCATTACATCATGACTGATGTGAGACTAACCAGTAGTAGCCTAGAAAATGTGCCTTGCCCCAGGGCATTCCATCATGACTGATGTGAGACTAACCAGTAGTAGCCTAGAAAATGTGCCTTGCCCCAGGGCATTCCATCATGACTGATGTGAGACTAGCCAGTAGTAGCCTAGAAAATGTGCCTTGCCCCAGGGCATTCCACCATGACCGCTGTGAGACTAACCAGTAGTAGCCTAGAAAATGTGCCTTGCCCCAGGGTATTCCACCATGACCGCTGTGAGACTAACCAGTAGTAGCCTAGAAAATGTGCCTTGCCCCAGGGCATTCCACCATGACCGCTGTGAGACTAACCAGTAGTAGCCTAGAAAATGTGCCTTGCCCCAGGGCATTCCATCATGACTGATGTGAGACTAACCAGTAGTAGCCTAGGAAATGTGCCTTGCCCCAGGGCATTCCTACATGACTGATGTGAGACTTACCAGTAGTAGCCTAGAAAATGTGCCTTGCCCCAGGGCATTCCATCATGACTGATGTGAGACTTACCAGTAGTAGCCTAGGAAATGTGCCTTTCCCCAGGGCATTCCACCATGACTGATGTGAGACTAACCAGTAATAGCCTAGAAAATGTGCCTTGCCCCAGGGCATTCCATCATGACTGATGTGATACTAACCAGTAGTAGCCTAGAAAATGTGCCTTGCCCCAGGGCATTCCACCATGACCGCTGTGAGACTAACCAGTAGTAGCCTAGAAAATGTGCCTTGCCCCAGGGCATTCCATCATGACTGATGTGAGACTTACCAGTAGTAGCCTAGGAAATGTGCCTTGCCCCAGGGCATTCCACCATGACTGATGTGAGACTAACCAGTAGTAGCCTAGAAAATGTGCCTTGCCCCAGGGCATTCCATCATGACTGATGTGAGACTAACCAGTAGTAGCCTAGAAAATGTGCCTTGCCCCAGGGCATTCCATCATGACTGATGTGAGACTAACCAGTAGTAGCCTAGAAAATGTGCCTTGCCCCAGGGCATTCCATCATGACTGATGTGAGACTAGCCAGTAGTAGCCTAGAAAATGTGCCTTGCCCCAGGGCATTCCACCATGACCGCTGTGAGACTAACCAGTAGTAGCCTAGAAAATGTGCCTTGCCCCAGGGTATTCCACCATGACCGCTGTGAGACTAACCAGTAGTAGCCTAGAAAATGTGCCTTGCCCCAGGGCATTCCACCATGACCGCTGTGAGACTAACCAGTAGTAGCCTAGAAAATGTGCCTTGCCCCAGGGCATTCCACCATGACCGCTGTGAGACTAACCAGTAGTAGCCTGGAAAATGTGCCTTGCCCCAGGGCATTCCACCATGACCGCTGTGAGACTAACCAGTAGTAGCATAGAAAATGTGCCTTCCCCCAGAGCATTCCACCATGACCGCTGTGAGAATAACCAGTAGTAGCCTAGAAAATGTGCCTTGCCCCAGGGCATTCCACCATGACCGCTGTGAGACTAACCAGTAGTAGCATAGAAAATGTGCCTTGCCCCAGGGCATTCCACCATGACCGCTGTGAGAATAACCAGTAGTAGCCTAGAAAATGTGCCTTGCCCCAGGGCATTCCACCATGACCGCTGTGAGACTTAATAGTAGTAGCCTAGAAAATGTGCCTTGCCCCAGGGCATTCCATCATGACCGCTGCGAGCTAACCAGTAGTAGCCTAGAAAATGTGCCTTGCCCCAGGGCATTCCATTATGACCGCTGTGAGACTAACCAGTAGTAGCCTGGGAAATGTGCCTTGTCCCAGGGCATTCCATCATGACCGCTGCGAACAGTGATTGAACCCAGGACATCTAATACAAAACCCGCGTGCTAACAATATGGCCACAACGGCTTGTTGTTTGTAAACGTTTTCTAGTTGCAATATCTAACATATTGACAATATTACGTGTCGAAGGCCTATCAGTATTAAGGTTCAAATAAACATGTTTGTTTCATCTAGCTTGTTTACAAAAATGTAATAAACAAAAACGAGCAAGGCGAGTAGGATGTCTCTTCATTTAGTAAGTTCTTTCTACGAACACATTGTCTGGTTGCAAGATGTTACTGCGTACATTATATCAAAACAAATCAAGTTCCATCCTAGGAAACCCTTAAAAACCTGGGAATATTTTGACATAATTTTAGAAATACGAGAATTGTTCGTGTCTAGCAGTTGTTACGGATATTAACCGTCGTCTAAGATATGAACTCTTAGACAGATTGGACATGAGTATGTTAAAGGGATTGCCGTGTTCAACTAGTGTACATCTCGGTCAACGAGCATTACCGTACTATGTTATCCGCTTCCGATTCAGTTTGAACTGTTTAACACTGCTTTTAACCGTGAGTTATACCACGGTATCTCATAGAAAAATTACCTTTATTTGATTAACCCTTTCCCTCATACGACAATTCTGCAGCAGACGACTTTGAACATTTGTTGTCAAAAAAAAAGAAAATCTCTATAATTGAATGGATAACCTATAATTAAAAGTGGAAAACATTGTGGCAAAAAGAAGAAATTGCTCGTTTTGAGCAATTTCTTTTGTTGACACTTTGTTTTCAAAAATCCGTCTGCTGTAGAGGCGTCTGAAAGCGTCATTATGAGGGAAGGGGTTTACGATTATCCTGGCGGATTTTAATGAGTCGCTATTCTGTCCCTGCTGTCCTGAACGCTAAGGATGGAAGCAACTACAGTCACATTTGTGTTAGTGGTCATCTCCGCTAAGCAGGCAACATGTATTAAGCACTTATTTTTACTTGTCTAAAACAGCCACCTGTGGTCAGCAGCTAAATACTGACTTTCCCCTGGATGGCTGCTCAAGACAAGTTTGACTCTACTACCATTGGGTTCTTAAGTTGTTTGTGTCTGTACGGGCCGACCGGGGATCGATATCCGGTATATCTGTCATGATACGGGCGTTATACGCGTTTCACCACTGGGACAATGATTCGTTTTCGAATCAGTTTTTGTAGTCTTCGAGGAAGCTGTCTGAACATTATAGAAATGAAATAGCCGATTAGACTACCCGATGCTGGGTAGTAGACTTCAATATATAAGATGGCGTGATCAAAGACATAAATCAACAATATTTGTAATTGGCGATTGAAATGGCATAATAAAATATGACTTCTCCATATAAATATATATAAATCAATTATTTTCAATTCAATTGATGACAAGGTGATGTTACATGAAATATAGTGTATTGATTTCACCGGATGAACATTTTGACAGCCATTAAAAAATACACTCTTTGAATAAATTATGATTATGATCACCACAGTTTATCTAACAACGGTGTACTGTTTCTGAGTGTTAATTTTGACAAATTCCATAACATAACATGAAATCCAATGTTATCCAAGATACATACAAGACGAATGTTTGACGCAAAGGGACAAGGAGAAGCCGCAATATTTCGTTGCACATGTAGAAATAAGAAAGAAAAAAAGAACATGTAAATCCACAAAAAAAAAAAAAAAAATGTAGTCAGTAATGCTGATATCGGTAGAAGATATAACTTTTATGTAAGATATTTAACCTGGCAGGGTCAGTGTTTTAAATGAATGAGATGATTAAGAGTTAAACTGATCATGGAAAGTGACTTATATAATAATAAAGATAAATGGACAAGAGGTTATGATAAATTTCAATTTGTACCAAAACCTATTCTTGTTGAACACACGCCCTGTTATGATTATGTTTTGTCAATAATGCTGACACACAGAACATATGTTTTTGGTTTATCTGTAAGTCATGGTAGTGGCTAAGGGTTTAACCATTTCCCACATAAAACAAATCTGCAGCAGATGACTTTGAAATTATCAAGTACAAAATATAAAAAAATCTTTATAAATGATCGTTTGATAATTGAAAAGTGTTGAAATTATTGTGACAAATGCAGATATTGCTCAATATGAGTAATTTCTCCTTTTGCCACAACGATTTCAATGATGTTTAACTTGACAGACGTTATAATAATCAAGTGCAAAACATAGAAAACTCCATAAATGATAGTAAGAGTTTAAATTATTGTGGCAAATGGAACAATTGAAAATCTAAGCTGTCGGATTACAAACGCACAATCTCGAGTTGACGACAATAATTCGAACTTTTGTCGTTATTAGCATTCAGAAATTCTTGTCGTATGTGGGAAAGTGTTAAATGTTTAAAACTGTACCCACCAAATAATTTGGATTAATTATCACACCATACGAAAAGGGGGAAAACCTTGCGAGGCAGAGATCAGTCTGATTATGAATTGTTGTCTTTGCTTTTTAGTCGTGAATCGCACTGTAAGCCTCTTGAGACGATTCATTACCAAAAACCTACCACACAAATATGCAAATTGATCTTATTATGAAATTAACACTAAAACTATCCAAATGCGGAATGTGTGCTGACGCGGTTGATTTGAAGCAAGTCCTCACGCGCTATGACGTACCCATTTCCCATATTGGCTCTCCCAAATTTCGGTGTTAAAATCTGTGACCTTTTGTGTTTGTGAAATTGGACGATTTCATTTGGATTATAAGGGATTTTTATGCAGTTTGTGAGAAATATTTGGATTATAAGGGATTTTTATGCAGGTTTGTGAGAAATTATTTTACAATTTATTCTTTAACAAACAAATAAATCTTTTGAAAGTTTGGTCCAATATTCAAAAAATGAATATACCCTTTTATTGAACACGTCGACCATTTTCTTTGTTGAAGACGCATTTGTAGCAAACGACTTTTGAAAAACATCGTGACTAAAGGAGACATTGCTCAAAATTAGCAGTTTCTCCTTTTGCCATAATGTTTTCAACTGTTTTCAATGATTATACTATAGAATTTCCTAATTTCTGATGTTTTTTACACATGTCATGGTCGGTTTTTGTTTACCTTCCATGGTCACGTGATGTAAGAATTGTTGGTTTTCTTACGGGACGGCTCATATAATACTGAACATGAAAGTCAGATTATTAAAAACAAAGCAATTGAAAAGTTAGGATGATTGAAACATTGAGATGCCATCTATGTGAAATAACGAAAAAAACAAAAATGAAAATCTATAAATATACTATAGATGCATGAATGGTTTAATTGAGATCGGTTTTAAACGTGTTGGTGAATAGTTCTATACGGACTAAATCTAAATTACCGGGAATCCAAAACGTGAACTAAATATTAAGATTTAGCTTTAGTCTAAAGTCTAAATTGAAATGTTTGGTGAATACGGGCCGTGGCTTTTTCATCTAATTACTGCGTAATATAGCATAGCATGTAAGGAACCAAATTACATTTAGCGCGCGCCTCTTGTTTATGGTTCCCGTTTTAATATATTATCGAACTAATAAAGCGTATGAGGCAGGTAACCAATTCAGTTATACTGTTTATACTAAATACAGTATGAATTTTGCTTAAATACAAATGTACATAAATTCAATGTATACTGGCCGTTGTCTTTTGTTTTTAATTTGTAAAACTCACACATGTATATAGAGTGTAAAAGGGATGTTTTAAAAGTCATTAGCTTAAATAAATGTACTTATAAAGGACAAAGAGAAATCCCGATATGTGGTCACACTGGCAGGTCTAAACATTCTCCTTGTTAAATTTCGAGGCATTCCTACAGAGAATGTGGTCACACTGGCATGTCCAAATATCTCCTTGTGCTAAATGTCAAAGCATTCCTACAGGAAGCTTCCAATAATGTCGGACCTAAACACTTGAAATGTAAATTTTACTCCGAATATGTAATTGTCGGTTGCACTTGTCCTTATTAGATGCAACTAAATCTTCAAATTGTATATTAAGATATCGGAATAAGGTTGATAATATACCATCAAACGACGTATTTAAAATAGTTGACACATTTCTTTAAACTCATATTACTACGGACCCGACATTTGGGGGAAATAACTACACCAACACAAATAACAACCGATCATACTTATTTTGTAAGAAGAATTGTCAATAATTGATGCTCATTTTGATATTTTATTGTACCATACAAATTGATTAAGTTTTTAGTTAGTATATAAATAAAATGTTTTGTTCATCCTCGTACATGTATGTTTTCTAACGGGTTATCATTAATTGCTAATGAATACTTTTGTAAATATATGTATATACTTATTTGTATGTAACTATGCAAAGTTTTATATTAAAAATGGTTTTCAGAGACGTGTGCCGCAGATTTGTTGTATGCTGAAAGGAGTTAAACAATTATTATTTATCTAGCCGTTGGAGATAAATATTCATTTCTAACTACTTTTAAGCAGAGACCTATTGATAGTTTTTCACAAAAGCAACATAGTAAATTGAATCATCACCAAAAGTAACAAACTGTCAATACTACAATTGAACAATACGTATCTGTCGAATTAAGTTATACATTTTGAAAATGTTTTGGCAAATGTTTGAAGTTCTTGTCACAAGAGGATTGTAAAATGTGTGTACATTTTGGGCGGGAAGTCAGTAAGTGTTAATATATATAAATTATTGAATTGAATTGAAACCGGCATGTGATTCGCAAATATCCAGTATGTTTCCGTAATTGTTCATGGAAACCTACGTCTTTTTGTCCAAACGTAACTGGGTTTCAAGTTTAATGGGAAAGTTCGTCTATTGATCACAGTTCTGAAGTGACACTCAGTTATTCAATTACGGCCCCGTATCTGCTCACCCAACAAACAATAACATCGATCTTGTTTTTCTTTCATTACTTTTGTCGACCTCACTATGAAATCAGCCATGCTCCTTGATAAAACTCGTCATAAATAAAAGCTGACACGATTCTAACACGCGAAGACGCAATACATTATACAAAAGGAGACAAAATACATCATTATCCCTTTTCAACATACAACAAATCTGCAGCAGGCGAATTTGAAGACATGGGGACGAAAACCTGAAAAATCTCCATAAAAGATAGCTTAATTGTTAAATAAAGTTGAAAACATTGTGGCCAAAGGCTAAATTGCTCATCATGAGCAATTTAACCTTTGGCCACAATGTTTTCAAAAGTCGTCTGCAGCTTTTGCGTCAAAATGCGTCTGCAGGTGGTAAAGGGATACGATATTGACGGAAACGTTCCATTTGAGTCAACCCTGTTTCTATTGATCAAAGTTCGTGTCTCACAGAAAAGACACGCTTTTTCGTCTGATTCTGATTCCTGCCTACCACTGGCGAAATCCCTTACTGATAAGTTATGTTAACCCTTTCCGACTTTCAGACACATTATGACTCATAGGTAGCAGCCGACTTATGAAAACATGTATAGATGGGTGGTGTCAACGTGTTTGCAATATGTCACAGCGTCGTCTGCTGCAGATTCATCAGAATTCGTCTGCGGGTGGGAAAGTATTTAGGAGTGAGAGTATCACGAGAGGCATTTTTGTTTCTGCAATGATTGTGATTTTTTTTATTCATTGATATTAAAATTCGTAAAAACGGGAAGACAACGATCGTTACGCTATTGGGATGACACCTGGGGAGTTCTACGTGTGAACCCATGTGGTGTTTGCTCAAGTTTATTGTTTCTCGTTGGTCCAACATTGAAACCAATTGGAAAATGTTACCTTGATCATAAACGCGTCTGCATTGAAACTGTTTTGTATTACCACGTGATAATTTCATCAGAGTAGTGCATTTCAGATATATTAATGAGATTAGTGCATATCAGATATATGTATCAGAGTAGTGCATTTCAGATATATTAATGATATAAGTGCATATCAGATATGTTTATCAGAGTGGTGCATTTCAGATATAGTAATGAGATAAGTGCATATCAGATATGTTTATGAGAGTAGTGCATTTCAGATATATTAATGAGATCAATGCATATCAGATATGTTTATCAGAGTAGTGCATTTCAGATATGTTTATCAGAGTAGTGCATTTCAGATATATTAATGAGATTATTGCATATCAGATATGTTTATCAGAGTAGTGCATTTCAGATATATTAATAAAATTAGTGCTAATCAGATATGTTTATCAGAGTAGTGCATTTCAGATATATTAATAAGATTAGTGCATTTCAGACATATTTATCAGAGTAAGCTCGGACTACTAATAGTCCCTAGAGAAAGTGACATCACATTTAAACGAACTGCTTGGAATATCTAATTACGATGTAGGACTTCTTTAACCCTACCCGTATTCTCTAAAATAGGCGACTTTTGATGCGGCCACCAGTCGATGGCATTTGAAAACAATAGAAAACGCGGAGAAGTTGCTAAACTTGTCATTGGTTTAATGTTTCACGAACTCTGCACGAGCATGTGTCTCCGAAGCTTGCTAACTAAACAAGCTCCTAGGATTGTATAGCAATGCACGTACACCGTCCTTTGGAGGATATTTATGTGGGATGCCAAACGACATTAACCCTTTTACAAAATGTAGACGAATCTTATGTGTCTAGAGCAATATTGGTTAGCAATTCCTCCTTTTGCAGCAATGCTTTTACGCTATCAAAAATTAA
The DNA here is from genome assembly GCA_031761405.1 of Serripes groenlandicus. NCBI lineage: Eukaryota > Metazoa > Mollusca > Bivalvia > Cardiida > Cardiidae > Serripes > Serripes groenlandicus. The sequence continues at coordinate 87,709,820 of JASEVX010000001.1, forward strand.
ATCTTAAATTTCCAAAATCGTACCTATCTGTTCAACTCTTTCAGCGACAAAGGCAATATTGAGGTTTTAGCAAACAATACTGATTCAGGCGAGTCAGCTCGTAACGAGCTGTCTCACCTGAAATCAGCATTGTTTGCCTTTTAGTTATCGAAATAGTCCAAACATGTATTACATGAGTAATGGAGACACCCGATTTTGAATATGGAAGAGTCTACTTTAAACAATTCGGCGCTGAAAGAGTTAAAAAGTCGACTGGTGTAGAAACTCAAAGACAAGTTTCTGTCAGACAAAGGTTGTTACATTTTCTAGTTTCCTGGAAGATATATTGGCAATCTTTTTTGAAACTTACACTGTCAAATCATTATTTTACGCACCATTGTTTCCATGGTAACAAATTGATATAGCGCATAGATTTATACATCAGTTTTTGTTTATGAAAATTCCGCCAGTTATCTAAGAATATAATAAAACAAATGTGTCTCAAAACCTTTTAAGCTGTCGAGAAAAGAAATTTATGGCACGGGTAAATACAAAGACATTTAGGAAATTCCTTACGATGTATAGCAATACCATGTGCTTTTAAACCTAATGTTCGCTGTAAATGAATAATACAAGAAACGTCACATAAGAAATCATCTCCTCTTTTCTTTTGCTAGCAGAGCCCCGGTAGCTCAGAAGGTAGCGACGCGGGCTGTCAATCAAGGGGTTGTGAGTTCGATTCATAGCTCGGCCAACATTCTTTCTGTCGTTTAACAAAATTCACTGTGACAAACGTCATTCGATTTTTTCATCAATGGGCTAACAGTCTATGTGGAAAAGCAGCCAGTTGCTTGGAAAGTATGTTGTGTAGAGTACTGGTTTTTGAAAGCTAGGACACACTTGAGAGTAGGCGCACTGGCCGCCGTGATATGAAAGAGTGTTGAAAACGACGTTAAACCCAATCAATCTACTTTCGATTGTGTTGTGTTTAATGTTTCTTGCAGCATTAAATCGGTTTCGGTGTAGCGTAGTTGTCGTTGCATCCGAACCGTTAGTACATAAAGAAGTGTTCTATACTCTAAGTCAAGGAAAATGTGCCTCGCGTGTGTCGGTGCTATACACTGAGAACGTAAAAGACCAAAAGGGTCTTATCCGAAAGAGATAGGGTATCTCACTCGAACTACCTTGTATCTAACTCTGTCTCTTGAACGTATCTGTACCTCTCAGATGCGTGTACATGATATAGTGTACAATATCAAGTGGGCCTATAGAAAATGAAAAGCTTATTCTCGATCAGACCATGCTATTCCCTTGGTGTCGGGGAAGACATTCGGGACTGTTGCCCTCGGCATATCGGCCTCGGGACAACAGTTCAAAAGTCATCCCCTCCAACATTTTTGACTGTTACACAAATACTCATTTATTAACTGTATATTATCATATGTGTAGATAGAGATGCGTCTGCGCATCCATTATATCCAGGACAGATAAGAAACCTTCTGTGTCCTCATCGCAATTAGTTCCGATCCAGATTTGTATTCGCTGATGCCATAAGGGTGATTGAGCTTGAGCGCCACATTTATTGAGATAAAGTTAAAACAAAAACTTTAAGGAAAGTAAAGGCCGTGGTTTTTTTTCAATTTAGATTTCCTTTAAGAGGCATCTTCTCGGTCAGTTTAGAATCGATCAAAACTATTCAATCTTACCAAGTCAGGCGAGAAGGGGTCTGGTTTCATCTGCAAACCGTAACGACTCAGATGATTCGACTCACAATCGCACCAGAGCATTCACTGTCCGCATGAATGTTGAACTGTCATAGATGAAACTCTATAAAGAAATATGAAAATGGTACACCTACTGGTTCCACTCACTGTGAATCAATGTGATTCATAAACTGGGATACAGCAAAACACTTTTTACCATCTGACGCGGCTCATTTGAATTCATTCAATCTTAATCTCACGGAATCTTTCCATTATCAATCTTGATCATTTAACAACGGTTAACCTCTTTCAGGAGACTGAAATCTTAGATTTTCTTGGAATTGTTCTATACCAATAGGATGTTTTATGATAAACGCTACTTTAATCGTTTATTCAATAATTTTAACACTTTCCCTCATACGATAATTCTGCGGCAGACGATTTTGAACATGTTTTGTCAAAAAAAAGAAAATCAAAAGTTGAAAACATTATGGCAAACGGAGAAATTGCTCGTTTTGAGCATCTTTTTCAAATTCTTTCGGTTTTAACCCCGATTCTTTGATTGTATAGACCCATTGCTCTGATTGAGCATAATCTTTATAGCTTGTAAACCGTGAAAAGACTTTTAGTTGAGTGGAAGACACTTAACCCTTTCCCTCAAAAGACAATTCTGCAGCAGACGACTTTGAACATGTATATTTTGTCAAAAAATAGAAAATCTCTATAATTGAACGGATAACCTATGACCAAAAGTTGAAAACATTATGGCAAACGGAGAAATTGCTCGTTTTGAGCATTTTTTTCTTTTGTCACTATGTTTTCAAAAAGCCGCCTGCTGTACAGGTCGTCAGAAATCGTCTATATGAGCGAAAGGGTTTATGCAACCTCCTTATAGTTTTGTATTCACGTATGAGAAAGCCAAAATAATTATAATATGACATGTATAACACATAGTCAACCTCAGACTATTTCAAACCATCTGGCAGGCTAATCAAGAGCTTAAACTCGACGCCTGATATGATACATGTGGATTTAGAGTCGTCTGCTATGAGCCCTCCAGAACATACGGAGTAGAGGAACTTGTGTAACTTGAACATGGGCCGTTTTATCATCGGTCGCACCTAAGATTGTCACAATTGTCAAGGGTTTAATCCGTTTGCGGTAAAAAGGCAATTAAATGCCTTTGCAAACAATGCAGAATCAGGTGAGACAGCGTAACGAACCGTCTTTCCTGAAATATGCACTGTTTGCTACTTAGACACGAAACTTTACCAAATTTACCTTTCGGACGAATAATACAGTGGTCCATTTTTCAACATGAAAGAGTCGACTTTGTGAAATTCGGTAGAAAATTAAACCATATCTCAGACTACAACGCAGATAATGTATGGCGACAATAAGACACTAAAGTATTTAATGAATGTAGCAATAAATTACCCTTTCCTGCATATAGACGTATTTTAGCGCATCTACACCAGAAGACATTCGAAAACATTGTGGGAAGAGAAGAGCAATGTTACATGTTGCCATATTGTTTTCAAAAATGAAACCATTTAAAGAGATATTCTGTACGGTTCAATTCGGTCTGCGGCAGATAGGGCTCTTGGACGCTTTCTGACGTCTCTTTTTTAAAACAATGCGACAAAAGGAGAAATTGCTCATGATGAGCATTTTCAGTTTTTGTCAAAATGTTTTCAATTCTTTTCTATAATTGTACTCTAATTTTTAGAGATATTTTACATTTTACCTAGATATGTCCAAAGTCGTCTGTTGCAGATTGTTTTTATGTTGGAAAGGGTAAAACGAAAACGTGACACAGACATGTGTCTGATATACCGGTGGGTACTAGGTACAATATATCAAAACATGTCTATCACTGTCAACAGTCAATCCTCATTACTATAATAAACCTATATTGTATATAATCTGTCCTGTCTTTTTCGCACTCATTTCTATTCTCACTATAACACTCTTTGTGTTTGTTCTACTTGTATGTTCATTCATATTACATTCTTGTTGTTAAAGTGACTAATATATTCTACCATGCCGGATGTCTTTTGTTGTTGGTATATATGTATAAATGTTTGTAAAATTGTAGACACCAGTCATTTTAATTAAATGTACTTAATGTTGTGCCGGTACACAGTTCAATATATACATGAGGTACAATGGATTAATCACTTTAGGCTTTCATGTCTTAATAGACACTTTTGTAACTATCTCTATCTCTTTTATGTAGTTGCAGCTAAACAAACGTATGTGTTTATTATATTATAAGCTACTGTCACAACTTGTCGGATAGCGTTAACGGACGTCAGAAGAAGAACAACATTTTGAATCCTCTAGTCTCCGTTTGCATGCCTGTCTTTTATCTCCTTTTTTGTTCGATAAATGCGTTCCTTGACAGACCGTTTAATCCGGCAGAATGTTGTGTGCATGCATGAAAATCTTCTGAATTAAAGGAAATAAAATTTAATAAGAGATTTGTAACACGCTTTGTCACTTGCGTTCCAATACGCATCATAGCTCGGTCAACATTCTTTCCGACATTTGACAATTGCCAATGTGACAGGAGGCATTCGTCTTCTATTTAAGAGCTAACAGTCTATTTGGTAAAAGCAGCTAGTTGCATGGAAATAAAGTTGTGTGGAGAACTGGTGTTAGAAATAAAGGATATTTCATGAGTGTTTATTAATTATCACTTTTAATAAACGAGTTTACTTAGATGATATGCCGCGAGCCTTGGCGAGCGTCATATCGAGCATAGTTAACGAGTTTATTAAAAGAGATAATAAATAAACACGAATGAGATATTCTATTAATTACATAAAGTGATTTACGAGGCGTATTTCGAAAAAAAATAGCGCCAAAGTGGCTAGCGTTATAACGTCAAACCGCTGACGTGACGTCATTTTCATAGTTTGGTTTCCACGTTGTAAGAAAGACTTGAGCGTAAGACTAGAAACCAAACTAGTAGTGTCATATGATATGTTTGTAATAGTATTCGGACAATCCCAGTGAGGGCTTTATGTGATAAAGCCAGGAAAGACATGCGTATGTCAACTGATCGCCATGATATGACTGAACGATTGCTTAATCAATCATATTCATCATACAAGTTTGTGACTGTAAAACATGAAGCACAATGGACTTGAGAAAATGAAACATGGTATCCTGGACTAATTTATTTCGAAATCCTTATTTCAGAATTACAGGCAGCTGATATGTCTTATACTTTCCATCAGGAATATGATGCATTGTTGCGAAATACAGACATAGCACTTTCAAAGAGATGCCATTTGATGGGCTAACCAGAGCATTTAACTATCGTCGATTTAATACGAGATATGGCATTCAATTCAGTTAACCTTTCAATGCTAGTTTTTTAAAAATTGATTGACCAGCTTTGTTTTGGAAGTGTCGTTACTCAACTCAAGAAATATAAAGATACACATGTCGAGTTGTGCTGCCAACAGTATAGAACCTTGTCAGAGGATCCTGATACCCGCGTTTACTCGAAGGTTGTTATTTTATACCCACATTCCTGAACTTTATTGTTAAGTCATTCGTATGACCAAAATTGGGGCTACAACCTGCGCCCGTATGAAGTAACGATTTCAAAGTTATTCAGCCTCTGAATTTATAGATGATTCGACATTTCAAATTGACACATACATTCCGAAAATAAGATCCTTGTGTGACGATGGGAATTTATAATGACAGTAACATAATGAATGGTTGGTTAATACTGATCGTGGTCTCCGACTCTTGAAGCTAGAATGGTTGGTTAAAACTGGTCATGGTCTCCGACTCTAGACACTAGAATGGTTGGTTAAAACTGGTCGTGGTCTCCGACTCTTGACACTAGAATGGTTGGTTAATACTGATCGTGGTCTCCGACTCTTGACACTAAAATGGTTGGTTAATACTGATCGTGGTCTCCGACTCTTGACACTAGAATGGTTGGTTAATACTGATCGTGGTCTCCGACTCTTGACACTAAAATGGTTGGTTAATACTGATCGTGGTCTCCGACTCTTGACACTAGAATGGTTGGTTAATACTGATCGTGGTCTCCGACTCTTGACACTAAAATGGTTGGTTAATACTGATCGTGGTCTCCGACTCTTGACACTAAAATGGTTGGTTAATACTGATCGTGGTCTCCGACTCTTGACACTAAAATGGTTGGTTAATACTGATCGTGGTCTCCGACTCTTGACACTAGAATGGTTGGTTAAAACTGATCGTGGTCTCCGACTCTTGACACTAGAATGGTTGGTTAATACTGATCGTGGTCTCCGACTCTTGACACTAAAATGGTTGGTTAATACTGATCGTGGTCTCCGACTCTTGACACTAAAATGGTTGGTTAATACTGATCGTGGTCTCCGACTCTTGACACTAAAATGGTTGGTTAATACTGATCGTGGTCTCCGACTCTTGACACTAAAATGGTTGGTTAATACTGATCGTGGTCTCCGACTCTTGACACTAGAATGGTTGGTTAATACTGATCGTGGTCTCCGACTCTTGACACTAGAATGGTTGGTTAAAACTGGTCGTGGTCTCCGACTCTTGACACTAAAATGGTTGGTTAAAACTGGTCGTGGTCTCCGACTCTTGACACTAGAATGGTTGGTTAAAACTGATCGTGGTCTCCGACTCTTGACACTAGAATGGTTGGTTAAAAATGATCGTGGTCTCCGACTCTTGACACTAAAATGGTTGGTTAATACTGATCGTGGTCTCCGACTCTTGACACTAGAATGGTTGGTTAATACTGATCGTGGTCTCCGACTCTTGACACTAAAATGGTTGGTTAATACTGATCGTGGTCTCCGACTCTTGACACTAGAATGGTTGGTTAATACTGATCGTGGTCTCCGACTCTTGACACTAAAATGGTTGGTTAATACTGATCGTGGTCTCCGACTCTTGACACTAAAATGGTTGGTTAATACTGATCGTGGTCTCCGACTCTTGACACTAAAATGGTTGGTTAAAACTGGTCGTGGTCTCCGACTCTTGACACTAGAATGGTTGGTTAAAACTGGTCGTGGTCTCCGACTCTTGACACTAAAATGGTTGGTTAAAACTGGTCGTGGTCTCCGACTCTTGACACTAGAATGGTTGGTTAAAACTGATCGTGGTCTCCGACTCTTGACACTAAAATGGTTGGTTAAAACTGGTCGTGGTCTCCGACTCTTGACACTAGAATGGTTGGTTAAAACTGATCGTGGTCTCCGACTCTTGACACTAAAATGGTTGGTTAAAACTGATCGTGGTCTCCGACTCTTGACACTAGAATGGTTGGTTAATACTGATCGTGGTCTCCGACTCTTGACACTAAAATGGTTGGTTAATACTGATCGTGGTCTCCGACTCTTGACACTAGAATGGTTGGTTAATACTGATCGTGGTCTCCGACTCTTGACACTAAAATGGTTGGTTAATACTGATCGTGGTCTCCGACTCTTGACACTAAAATGGTTGGTTAAAACTGGTCGTGGTCTCCGATTCTTGACACTAGAATGGTTGGTTAAAACTGGTCGTGGTCTCCGACTCTTGACACTAAAATGGTTGGTTAAAACTGGTCGTGGTCTCCGACTCTTGACACTAGAATGGTTGGTTAATACTGGTCGTGGTCTCCGACTCTTGACACTAGAATGGTTGGTTAAAACTGATCGTGGTCTCCGACTCTTGACACTAAAATGGTTGGTTAAAACTGGTCGTGGTCTCCGACTCTTGACACTAGAATGGTTGGTTAAAACTGATCGTGGTCTCCGACTCTTGACACTAAAATGGTTGGTTAAAACTGATCGTGGTCTCCGACTCTTGACACTAGAATGGTTGGTTAAAACTGATCGTGGTCTCCGACTCTTGACGCTAGAATGGTTGGTTAAAACTGGTCGTGGTCTCCGACTCTTGACACTAAAATGGTTGGTTAAAACTGGTCGTGGTCTCCGACTCTTGACACTAAAATGGTTGGTTAATACTGATCGTGGTCTCCGACTCTTGACACTAAAATGGTTGGTTAAAACTGGTCGTGGTCTCCGACTCTTGACACTAGAATGGTTGGTTAATAATGAGCACGGTCTCAGACTCTTGACACTAGAATGGTTGGTTAATACTGGTCGTGGACTCCGACTCTTGACACTAGTATGGTTGGTTAATAATGGTCACGGTCTCATACTCTTGACACTAGAATGGTTGGTTAATCCAGGTCGTGGTCTCCGACTCTTGACACTAGAATGGTTGGTTAATACGAGTCGTGGTCTCCGACTCTTGACACTAGAATGGTTGGTTAATACGAGTCGTGGTCTCCGACTCTTGACACTAAAATGGTTGGTTAAAATTGGTCGTGGTCTCCGACTCTTGACACTAGAATGGTTGGTTAACTGGTCGTGGTCTCCGACTCTTGACACTAGAATGGTTGGTTAAAACTGATCGTGGTCTCCGACTCTTGACACTAAAATGGTTGGTTAATACGAGTCGTGGTCTCCGACTCTTGACACTAAAATGGTTGGTTAAAATTGGTCGTGGTCTCCGACTCTTGACACTAGAATGGTTGGTTAACTGGTCGTAGTCTCAGACTCTTGACATTAAAATGGTTGGTTAAAACTGATCGTGGTCTCCGACTCTTGACTCTAGAATTTGTTGTTTATACGAGTCGTAGTCTCAGACTCTTGACACTAGAATGGTTTGTTAATCCAGGTCGTGGTCTCCGACTCTTAACACTAGAATGGTTGGTTAATACGCGTCGTGGTCTCCGGCTCTTAGGACTGATTCTCTATCCAATAAAGATTTATACTTGAAACTTAAGACGAACGATTGTAAAATTGTGGGCCGTGAGTCTCAAGCTTACTAGGTATCATTATATCAGTGTCCCGTCCCCTCTAGCACTCAGGTTAACACTAGACCTCATTTATCGAAAATAACAGTGAGAGACTTATTGAAGTCGACGTGTTCATTGGTGGTATTTGTCACTCTGTGGCATACTGTCAATATGTTTCGTCAACGACATTTGTTATGAACGCTTTCCAGTCTACCTATGACTATATTTGTTCGAGATACTACTTGTCAGACAAAAAAGTCAAGATACAGTATACACTGAACTTAAAGGAACACGTGCATGTAATCAATCAAAAGGCAATCAGATGTAAATATATTGTAATAGAGTAGTTCATGCTTCAATATGATACAAACGGAACGAATAATGAGGACCGAAAATAGAATAGTTGGCAAATGTAGCTTAAATTCATCCTTTACGGCATATGCACATGTTCTTTAACCCTTTCCCTCATACGATAATCCTGCACAGACGAATTTGAACATATTTTGTAAAAAAATAGAAAAATTTCTAGAATTGAATTGCATCTATTACCAGAAAGTTGAAAACATTGTGGCAAAAGTAGAAATTGCTCATTTCTTCTTTTGTCGCTATGTTTTCAAAAAGCCGTCTGCTGCAGAGGCGTCAGAAAGCGTCTATATGAGGGAAAGGGTTAAAGCCGTGTATAGCGAGACAAGAATTATCAAGCTTATTTTTACAAAAATGAGACGTATGGATAATTCCTTGGAGAAAAAAAAAAGGTAAGAATTCAGTGCACAAAACAATAACAAGTTTCGTCGCTATAATTCTGCACGGAACGGAACACGGAAACGAATGGAAAAATATGGAAATAGAAACGAACGATCAATATAATGGGCAATTTGGATCGGAATGGATATCATTGTTCGGAGAATAGCTCTAGACAAGAAACGTATCAAAGATAAAACATATATTTAAACAACAGTTACATGTATGTTTATGTATCCAGCATTTTTGATACATTTTACAATTTGGACTGACATATTCTCATGACTTTGTTATCTACCGTTTTTTCCCAATGCTCTTATATTATAGCAGACAGAGCTAAGTTTTATGATACAATGCGACCTTTCTTGAACGACATTGGGCATAGGTAGATAAATATACATGTAATTGGTCTAGAGAAGGGTTATTCTGAAGAGATAAATGTGCATTAACCCTTTCCAAAATACAACAAGTCTGTAGCAGACAGCGTTGACATCATTTAGTCAAATTTATGGAAGCTCCATATAAATTAAGAACAAGAATAAACTTGAAATCATTATGGCAAAAGGAATAATTGCTCCTTTTCCTACAATGGATTCAAACGTCGTCTGCTGCGGACGATTCGAAACCGGAAATGTTCAACTTTATGGCAGGACCCAATTACCTGGAACTGCTCGGCGTACTTAGTTTAAGCTTATTCATTTTACATCGATTGCGAAGAAAAGCGTTTAGCATATATCAATCACTCTTATTCCTGAAAACTTAACCAGTACCCGCGCTGTTTGTGTGGAAAAATCCAAAAATAAGAACCAGATCATCATGGGATTCGAACCCGGGACCTTTGGAACTAGAGGCCGACGCTCTAGCACCGTAGCACATACAGATTAACCATGTACCTAACGTCGCAACATTTTGACTCATCTGCAGTAGACGACTTCTGAAAAAAAAGAGCAATTTCTCCTTTTGACACAATGTTTTCCTTTTATTCGATTATTAGACCTTAATTTATACATAGTCATCTGTTGGCCATTTGTTGTATTTGGAAAAGACTTGAGACAGTATATCCGTAAGTATGCGAATATCTTAAAAAGAAAAGCGGAAATTTTTCGCTTTAGTTTCGGAAGGGAGAGAACAGACTGTTCGTCACCACTCTAAGTCATGATTGCTTCCCATATCGTCTTCAATCCACGAAAAAAAATCGTGTTTCGGTCACAATACCCCAAATTAATGCCTTCTTTGTTTTTTCATGTAAATCAAACAGTTTCAACCCTCAATTGTCACACATTTAAGCCTTTATCAGGTAGACCACATTTTATCAATGAAAACCTTTAAAAAAAATGGACTTAGACAAAAAATGAACCAGAATAATTGGACTTATTATAGAAAATTTCTTAAACTAAAAAAGGCTTAGAAAATTCAAGACAGAACTAAAATTTGTTTTAGGAATCATCTTTGTATTGATATGTCTTTTTAAAATATTTAGGGACGTAGATAAGAGGGATAAACAACTCCACCTGTACACCTGTTATCTGGTTAAAATATCACACGGAGAAAAATAAATGTCAACATTTTCACATTTTGCAGCAAATAAAACTTGAAGTCACGTTTGGCACATAAACAAAACATACATATTCTGAAAGCTTAAAATTTCAACTAAAATTAGAAATACAGTGAACAACTGGAATTTCTATGTATTTTGAATAATGAATGGTTTAAAAGACACAGGTATTGTGAATATTATTAATTTTGTTCCAAATATCGATAGACTGACATTATTCATAAGGATAAACTATTATCAAAAAGTGTAGTGTATTAAAATAGTGTTATCTATTGCAACAGAACAATATTTAAGCTTCCAGAAAATATCTTTGTTATTTTCATATCTTCAATAGTTTTTCGCAATTACTTGCTACAAATGTTGAGACGGGTGATATATGAGAATATGCATTTTTTTTAGAATTTGAATGATTCGTGATTCGTACTTGACCGTGCGGTCATAGCATCGGCATGAAATTGACGTACGCATAGCAATTCTTGTGCCATATTTTTTATTTGTCAACACAGTGACGAGTCGGTTTTAAAGTCCGATTAACTCAATAAATACCTCAAAATAATACGTGGTAAAACAATAATATAATACTATTACAATAAATATTATCTTTCTAATGAAATTAATACTTAATCAATGTTAAAAAGATATATTTTTATGATCTTCCTTCATCGGTTTTTCTACAGGAAATCCGTGAGCGTAATATTTAAATCTTGATTGTAGTTTTTGGATTATAATTCTAATGGATATGATTATTTGTTGAAAAATACCAATTAAATATAATCTTACGTTATTTTCTTTTTTATATTCGATATGTTCACCTTTTTCACACGTTTTTTCTAAACCGGAAATCGAGAGCTTGCACTGACAACTAGTAAAGTACTCGGATAATCCATTTTTGGATAGTGCAGGATAAAATCTAAATTGTTACAGTAGGCCTTATTTGTCACAATGTTTTCAAACGTTGTCTGCAATTGGGAAAGGGGTAAAATTAGGTTTTTTGATTAGAAGTTAAACTTAAAACTTGTGTTTTGTTTTTTTATTCCAGATGCTGTGCCGTACATTATTGTTGGCATACACTTGCATAATGGATCAAGCAAGAAATCCTAGGCCGGCAAGGAAAGAGGAACAAGACGTTGAGAATGTTTGCGTTTAAACTTTAATAAATATTATGTTACTTACACCTTCTTTTTTGCGATTTTTTCAATAAGAAATTTATCATTTTGCAAATGTTTTCAATTCTGTCCAATAGTTGTACATTCATTTATATAAATTTTCCATTTTTGGAAGGTGATTATTATGTAATAATCTTCTTCCTATGGGATTGAACACTGACATAAATGGCATATGCCCTATAACACACATCCTCTCTATAAACTATATGATCTATTCATCCATACGCTAGTCAATATAGTTCGCAAAAATCAATGTAAATTCATACTTAAAGTGTTTTCATGTACAATCAGTTTGATGTAGAAACTGGTTTGGACAATTAAATGTTCAAATAATTCATGTTTTTGTGGCTTTGAAAATTAAAATTGATTTTGATTTTCCAAATACACATCTTTCTGTGGTAAACATTGTTACCTGTATATTCTTACGCGCCACGCTTTTGTGAACAACACCGATACACCGGATCAGATATACATTACACGAACTAGGTCAATTCGAGGACATACCGTGTCGTAAGGTAGTTTCCCCAAAATATGCTAATCTATCCTTAATTACGACTTTCAGTTATATTCTTTATATTTCCTCTAGTATATTCATTTATAGGTTTTTACATAAGTTATATATATATTATATGTATATATATATTTACTAATTGAAACGTTGTGGGAAAAAAGGAAAAAATCCCTCTCATATATTTTCAAAATCGTCTGCTGCATTTGGAGTCCTGGGATAAATTTCTTATGTTTTGTCACAATGTTGTCAATAGTTGTGTGCTAGGGAGAAGTGTTAGTTAGCTGCTAATTCACGAATGGTGTGTTCTCCCGAACGACTAATCGACTAAATATGTATAAGGGGATTAGGGGGGCATTCTAAATGGTAAATTACAGAATGAATATATAAAAAGGATTGATTGACGCCAATGGTTCAGTCATATCACGGCGGCCAGTTCACCTATTCATGTGTTGTCTGGCTTTCTCACACAAGTAATCCACACAACATTCTTTCCAAGCAACGTGCTTCTTTTCCAAATAGACTGTTAGCCTATTGGTGAAAGATGAATGACGCTTGTCACAATGACAGAAAGAATGATGGCCGAGCTTCGATTCGAACTTACAACTGCTGGATTGACAGCCCGCGTCGCTATCGACTGATTTACCGGGGGAAAGTTGAAAGATGTGGAAATCACTTTTCCTGAATTGGTATGGTAAAATCGAACTCATGCATACTGGATAAGCACTCTAACATGTTGCCTCTTTAGATATTGTAGCTCTTGAAACAAAATGTTGTGGGAAAAGAAGCCTTTGGTTTTAATATGCATTGGGTTTGGGTTTTTTAACAATTCGTTTCATTCAATCAGATTGTATCCGAATATCTAATTGTTTTTAATTGTAAAATATTTGGAAGTGTTTGAATACACGCTTGACCCGTAATACACATCAAATAAAATGATTTCTATAAAAATCTGATCATCGTGAGATGTCATGATATTATTTAGATTTTACAACACTTTCTTAATGTTCTTGTTATGTGAGAATTGATTTAGATTGAGGGCACACCTATACTTAATTAAGCTTTTACGTTCTACGTTGTATCCTCATTCAGACACAGTCTATCGAACATTGTTGCAAATGTAAAATTAATTCATGTTTTCATATTTCCATTCATAACACTTGTATACGTTCATTCATAGCAATTGTTCACTTGTGAAAAGCAAATTTGAAAGACAGTGGCTATCATAGATTTTTTTTATGACGAGCAAGTTCTCCTATTGTTACAATGTTTTAACTATATATTTATGTTCTCACTTTTAATATGAAATGTACTTGCTCTTTAAATTTGGAAGAAATAAAGAATATCTATCTATATATCTTTGTCCTTATACAGACGCATAGAAAGATAGCATTAGCTATTGACGGATATGACTGAATGTTATTCTTTCCTGTACATTTTTGTCTAAATATGAAAAAATGCTTTCTATATTTTTTACCAAAAATATATTTTGTGTCAATGCAATTTCTAAATGAATTGTATGTATGCAATACTCCTCACTTCTTGACAGTGTTTGCTAACTATTGTGAATATAATATAATGTCCAGCTGTCAACAATTTTGAAGTTTGTATTCTTTCTTTATTATTGTATTCTACTGATGAAGGCGTTCTTCCGAAATTATATAGTATAACCGTATAAACTAAACAACAAGTGTTTTTTATTATATTTGTTTGATTTTTTTTTTTATACAATTTTACCTATTCCGAAACTGCAGCAAAATAAAGAAGTTTTAAAGACTTAAATTCTTTCATTCATTTATTTTCCAACATATTTGCTCTCGTTTGTTCCTATCCATATATCCTAGCCATGATCTGTTCATACCTTGCATACAATTCATTATCCCATCTGCACCTGGCTGACATCACTCTAAAATCACCTTCCAGCAGTACTTTCAGTACTTTGATTTTGTCTATATGTTTTCATCATTGTTGTCATAGAGTTATTGAAAATATTTTTTCCCCTGTGTGTTTATTATTTTTGAATATGAAAAAAACCCTTATATTTGTGTATTTCCCATATTAACCATTTTCCACATACAGGAAAACTGCAGCAGGCAGCATTGAAAACATCCAGGCAATAATTTAAATGGAATATCATTATAATTGAAAATATAACTTGAATATCTTTGAAAAACATTGTTGCAAAAGGAGAAATAGCTTGTTTCAAACAATCCCTCCTTTTTCAACAATGTTATCACAGGTTTTCTGCTGCAAATGTGTCTTCAAGTGAAAAAGGGAACATTACTACACATTTTTAGTAATTCTTTCCATACAGAATTAATTCTGAACAGATTTTTTTCTGCTTAGATTTCATTCTGATCAGATTTTTTTTCTACCTAATTATAATATTTCGCGAAATTCTGTACAGATTTTGCTCTTTGTCTCCATATGAAAAATATATTTATAGAATTCTGGTTCAACTATGTCTCAATGAACCAGATTTTTTTCTGTACAGAGTCAGCCCAGATTTTCTGTATTTTATTCTGTAAAATATATTGGCGTTGCAAATTTTAGACCCGCAAGCTTTCTTCCAGAATGCAATTTAATCACATGTGTTGATACCTCTTTATTTTATCTAAACATGCTGCCATATCAATTACCATATACATTGACAACATTTTACCTTACTCTCAGTTATCAAAATATCAAATAAAACAATCTGAACAACAAGTAAACACGTGATGAGGTCTCAACATTGCATCTTGTTTTATAACTGAAAAACGGTATGAATTTGTTTACGGTAAACCACATCAGGAGGATGTTTGGTGGACGGGTTCATAAACTTTATGTGTGGTTATAAAAATCAACAAGAGTAAAAATATGTCCATTCTGAGACATTGGCCAAACGTTATGATCCCGTTTCATCGCGTTTTATTATGCGGGGGATTCAGCTATGCTGAATACCTCCGTATATTGTCATGCCCAGCTTTCAGGAAGTGTAAATTTGTAAATCTGTTTTTTCAAAATGGACATTTTTGCTTGATTGTCCAAGGATCAGTTAAATACGTTTCACAACAAGCTAAACAGTATTCACATTATACAAAGTAAACGTACACATGTGCTAATTTAGAAATTTAAATTAGACATAAGGATCTTAAATGTTTCTTTTAAATATATTAAAAACGAGAAGCTTGAAAGCGGGTAGCTCAAAACGTTTTGAGAAAATCCCTGCAATGAAAAATACGAAAATACGGCTGTCGTGCATCGTCAACATTTTCCCTTGTTAACACTCTACAGGCTACATTTTGCTTCGGATCTTCATGAAAGTTTATCTGAACATTCATCCCCATCTAATCTTGGACAAGTTCGAAATTGGTCCATTTGAGGTAAAAAAACTAGGTCAAAATGAGGGAAAATCTTGTTAACACTCTAGAGGCCACATTTTCAACTTGAGTATGTTGAAACTTTATCAGAATGTCTGTCTTGATGATGTAAGTCAAGTTCGAACATGAGTCATGTCGGGTCAAAAAGTAGGTCACTCGGTCAAATTGAAGGAAAATCTTGTAAACACTCTAGAGGCCGCAATTTTTGCTTCAGAATGTTTGTAATAATGATATCTAGGTCAAGTTAGATATGGGTCACATTCGGTCAGAAACTAGGTCACTAGGCCAAATTGAATGGAAATCTTGTTAACACTTTGGAGGCCTTATTTTCAACTTGAGCATGTTGAAACTTTACCAGAATGTTTGTCTTGATGATATGTAGGTCAAGTTCGAACATGGTTTATAATGGATCAAAAAGTAGGTCACTAGGTAAAATTGGAGGAAAAGCTTGTTAACACTCTAGAGTTTTTGCTTCAGCAGTTTGAAATTTTGTCAGAATGTTTGTATTAATGATATCCAGGTCAAGTTCGAATATGGGTCAAGCCATGTCAAAATCTAGGTCACTAGGCCATATTGAATGGAAATCTTGTTAACACTTTGGAGGACTTATTTTCAACTTGATCATGTTGAAACTTTATCAGAATGTTTGTCTTGATTATATGTAGGTCAAGTTCGAACATGGTTTATGATGGGTGAAAAAGTAGGTCACTAGATCAAATTGAAGGAAAAGCTTGTTAACACTTAAGAGATTTTGCCTCAGCAGTTTGAAATTTTGTCAGAATGTTTGTATTAATGATATCCAGGTCAAGTTCGAACATGAGTCACATTGGTTCAGAAACTAGGTCACTAGGACAAATCGAAGGAAAATCTTGTTAACTCTGTAGAAGCATATTATTTGGCTACAGCAGCTTGAAATTTGGTCAGAATTCTATCTAAATGATATCTATGTCAAGTTTGAATATGGGTCATGCCGGGTTAAAATAAAAACTAGGTCACTATGCCAAATTGAAGGAAAATCTTGTTAACACTCTGTATACTGCATTTTTAGCTTGAGCATGTTGAAACTTTATCAGAGTGTTTTTCTTGTTTATATCTAGGTCAAAGGTCAAGTTCTAACATGGGTCTTTTTGGGTCAAAAGGTAGGTCACTAGGTCCAATTGAATGAAAATCTTTTTAACACTCTAGAGCCAACATGCCCCGCATTTAAGTTCTTTCAGTACTTTGATTGTGTTATACCTGAGCCCGGCCTATCCCTCTCTGGGCTTTTTTTCGGCCGGTGATGTTAAGGTATTGCGACAATGTATGCCTTACACTGAATTCACTGATAGCAAACCAGGGTTTTATGGTGACATAATGGTTCTTTGCAAGAACGTCTTTTTGACTTACAGTAAATTGAATATAAAGGTGTGGTCGTTCGCCTAAAATTCTCGAGTGTGGTCGTTCGCATAGTTTACGATTTATTTCAAAAAAATTGAAAAGGTATTGTAAATGGTATATATTTGATGTTTATATATGTTTTTTGTAAAGAACCAGTTGAAACTAGCCGATTTATCATTGTTTTTGCAAATTATACATAATATGTGTGGTCGTCTGCATCGCCGATTCAAAATTGTTTTTGAATGTTCTCAAAAAATACAACATCAAGAATGACAGACAGTATACCATATGAAAGCGGAAATCAAGTGGCGTACCATGGGCTAGGGCTTGTTTTAATTTGATTCAATTTAATAAAGAAAATATCAAAAACATACCTTTAGTTGTGTCAAGATCGCCGTGGTCGTACACATTTGTGATGACGTCGCAATTCTTGCTCCCTCACAGTGACTCATAAAACCCAGTTTTGAATACCTCTGACTTAATTTACGTCCGCAAGACACTTGATTTTAACCAGGCAGTGTGGACTCTGTGTAAAGCATCGACCCGGATCAGCCTTAGCATGCTGTGCAGGCTAACCCGGACAGACAATATTCGCCTCCTGTAGATTTTCTCTTTCAGGAATCATTACTCTATACCTCTATCCCCCTGAGACGAAATGTGTCGGCCCAGATTAGCCTGTGCTGACTGCGCATGCTGATCTGGGTCGATGCATTACGCAGAGTCCGTAATGTTGGTTTTCTCATGGGATGGCTCATATATTGTTTGAATTTAATCATTTATCGAATACAATGAATCAGTAGCATACGACTTTGACAATATCGAGACTATACTATGAAAAGCCTCTATACATGTGATGAAATAAAATACTGAATAGAGTGGACAACATTGCGACAAAATGGAGAAATTATCCATAACGAAAAAGTTCCTCTTATTGAAAGAAAGTTTTCAAAAGTTGTCCGCTGCAAATGTGTCAAAACCGGTCCCCTTTGACAGATTGTATATACAGCATAAAATTAAAAGCTATGATTGTATAACCATTTCCCTGACACAGACGACATGTTACGCGTATGTAGCATGCGACGTTTAAAAACAAAAACAGTTATCTCTTTTTCCGACAATGTTAAAACTCAGTGTATCAAAATTGAGGTTCAAATTGTACAGATATCAAAGTTTTGTCTTCATAAATCGTAAAAGACTTCATCAATCTTGTGTTTACTTCAATGACACGTGACTGCACATTATCCGTACAATGATATAACAACGACATTGCTATTACCGAGCATCAGTGGTTGATAAATTCAGACACACGAGAGGCTTGCGTAACCCGCCTAATAATTTGAACTACTAATTCTGAGACAATATTTACTAAATTTAGCTTTCCTTGACATCGACGAAACATTAGTGAAGTTAGCGCGTAGATCGTAGCTCAACCATTGAAAAAAATATAGTTGGTTGTCCTGTGTCGTAGATCGTAGCTCAACCATTCAAAACAAATAGAAATTTGGTTGATCTTGGTCGTAGATCGTAGCTCAACCGCTAAAAAAACATAGCGAATTGGTTGAACTGGGTCGTAGATCGTAGTCCAGCCACTGATAAAACATATCGAATTTGTTGATCTGGTTCGTAGATCGTAGGTGAACCACTCAAAACACATCAAGAATAAGTTGACCTTGATCGTAGATCGTAGCTCAACTACTCGAAAAACATAGCGAATTGGTTGACCTTAGTCGTAGATCGTAGCTCAATCATTCACAACAAATAGAGATTTGGTTGATATTGGTCTTAGATCGTAGCTCAGCCACTGCAAAAACATAGATAGTTGGTTGATCTGGATCATATATCGTAGCTCAACCACTAAAAAAGCATAGCGAATTGGTTGATCTGTGTCGTTGATCGTAGCACAACCATTCAAAACTCATAGAGAAATGGTTGATCTGGGTCGTAGATCGTAGCGCAGCCACTCAAAACAATTAGATAATTGGCTAATCTGGGTCGTAGATCGTAGCTCGACCACTGAGAAGACATAGAGAACTGGTTGATCTGGGTCGTAGATCGTAGGTCAAACACATAGCGAACTTGTTGATACGGACGTAGATCGTAGGTCAAACACATAACGAACGTGTTGATACGGACGTAGATCGTAGCTCAACGACTCAAAACAATTAGAGAATTTGTTGATCTGGGTCGTTGATTGTAGCTCAGCCACTGAAAGAAAATACATAGTTGGTTGACCTGTGTCGTAAATCATAGCTCAACCACTCCAAACACATAGCAAATTGGTTGATCTGGGTCGTAGATCGTAGCTCAGCCACTGTCAAAACATACATAATTGGTTGATCTGTGTCATAAATCATAGCTTAACTACTCAAAATACATAGATAACTGATTGATCTAGATCGTAGATCGTAGCTCAGTCACTGAAAAAACATAGCGAATTGGTTGATCTTGGTCGCAGATTGTAGCTTAGCGACTGAAAGAATATACATAGTTGGTTGATCTTGGTCGTAGATCGTAGCTCAACCAATCAAATACATAGCGTATTGGTTGATCGTGGTCGTAGATCGTAGCTCAACCATTCAACACTCATAGAGAATGGCTGGCCTTGGTCGTAGATCGTAGCTCAATCATTCGAAACACATGGCGAATTGGTTGATCTGGGTCGTAGATCGTAGCTCAACCATTCAAAGCAAATTGAGATTTGGTTGATCTGGGTCGTAGATCGTAGCTCAACCACTCAAAGCAAATTGAGATTTGGTTGATCTGGGTCGTAGATCGTAGCTCAACCATTCAAAGCAAATTGAGATTTGGTTGATCTGGGTCGTAGATCGTAGCTTAGCCACTAAAATACATACATAGTTTGTTGACCTGGATCATAGTTTGTGGCTCAAAATACAAAGTAAATTGGTTGATCTGAGTCGTAGATCGTAGCTCAATCATTCATAATTAAAAAGAAATAGAGAGTTTGTTGATATGGGTTGTATATTGTAGCTCAACCATTCAAAACCAATAGAGAATTGGTTGATCTGGGTCGTAGATCGTAGCTCAACCACTCAAAACAAATAAAGAATTGGTTGATCGAGGTCGTTGCTCAGCCACTGAAAAATATAGCGAATTGGTTGATCCTGGTCGTATATCGTAGCTCAACCAGTCAAAACACATAGCGAATTGGTTTATGTGGGTCCTAGATCCTAGCTCAACCACTCAAAACAATTAGAGAATTGGTTGATCTGGGTCGTAGATCGTAGCTCAGCAAAAACAATACATAGTTGGTTGACCTTGGTCGTAGATCGTAGCTCAACCATTAACAAAACATAGCGTATTGGTTGATCTGGGTCGTAGATCGTAGCTCAACCACTCAAAACACATGCGTCAAATGGAGACTGCGTGTAAAAAAGGACTATAAATACACTTGTGGGTGCCAGTCAGATGTGAACTTTCTTTTCGTAATAGACCGCATCGGTGGTGTAGTTGTAGAGCGTCTGTCTCGGGTGTGGTAGGTCGCGGGTTCGATTCCCGGCTGGTTCATAGGGCCTCCTAAAGACTTTACAAATGGTAATAGGTATACTGGCTTCCTTCCTTGATACTCAGGGTTGCGGGGTTACGACCGACTGGCCGATATCAGGATAAATGGACCAGTAGTACTGGTAACTTAACCAGGAAATGCCGTGATATGACTGACAAACTTTTGAAAGCGGCTAAAACACCAAACAATTAATCTTTGTCACAGCCCAAATTGAGAATAATTAGATTTAATCAGAGACACATACATACATATATAAATATGTATGTATATGCCTCTGGTTTAAGCTAATTTATTTAATCATTAAAGAAAGGTAACATGACGAATTTTGATGCAAAGCATCAAAGACGATTAAAGTCGCAGAGCATGATTTTGAAGCATGACTTAAAGGAAGCAGATGCAGTTCAGTACATTTAAAAAACCTGTGCAAACAGACAGGATCTAAATATTTTGAACAAAAAGGCCAAATGTGCCTTTATTTTAAACAAGAAAGCCAATATGTGCCTATATGTTTCACCTGGCTACCATAGTCTATAATAACAGGTTATCAAGAAGTTTAGTCGTGAAATGACAAGTTTAGTCCTGAAACTATTTGGTTTACAGTTTGCTTAACATTGACTGCAACTATAATGTGCCATACAAGCTGAAGTTTCTTAAGTTTACCAATAAACGGTTTTAAATATGCTCTAACTAGATCAATTAGATAAAAAAAAAAACACATGCAGGTGCTGAAATATTAACCGATATTAACCTAAGGTTTAATGCCTCTAGTTATATTTATTAGGGGAGGTCTATTCTCCTTCCAGTTTAGTAGAGGTATGATAACAAAAACGGGAGTATATAATCACAAAGTACAACATAATTTTATAATGTTCTTGATAAATCTGCACAACTTTGTTCAAATTATCCAATAGTTAAAAAGACATACAATGTCACAGTTATGCATGTGATTATATTTTGTAGTCATGGTTTTTGCATGTTCAACCATTTTGTACGTATTTTGTACAGCCAATGGCACATTTAGTGCCGACTTGCCTAATAAAATTATTTCAGTTGAGTTGAGTTAAGTTGTTATTGTTCATATCTGATACAAATGTCTTACAAATTATTAACAAATATGGGATTAAAAGTGGAGTGTGTGTTTTTTCAGAAAAAAAAATTGACCTTGTAGGAGACATATGATTTGACAGAATATAGTGCTACTATCATTTAAAGACATTAATGTTGAATTTAGTACAACTGCCATATTGTATTATTCCGATGTGTCATGTATATACGTTTATAAGAGACATTTTATCTCATGACCATGATTTAACACAATGTATATAGTTACTGTTTGCACCCCTGTGGATGGTTGGCAGCATATTTGTTCATGTTTTCAGATCAAATATCTGTGTTATTCATTTATGCATGAAGAAACAAGATACATAAGCAGAAATACACATACAATAGTACAACTAATTTGACACTGTTGTAATTGACAGTTATTTAGAAGCATATAAATATTGACACCGTTGGGCAGTTGTTCATTAAGTCTGAGCATTAGAAGAAGAATTTGTCTTTTGTTTGTTTGGCACTTACAGCTTTCCTATGTGCGAAATATAATGACTATAGAAAACATGTGAAAAGTAAGTTCATATTTTTAAGAATTTAGGCTGCTCTTGTCAATCTGAAGTATAAGTAATGCAAATATATATATTTTAAAAAAGAATCCTGCAGACTGGTTCACACAATTTACACAGCTATGTATGAGATCAAAAATACATATATTTACAAGAACATGTAAACAAATATAAAAAAAGTAAGATTTGTTTGTTTACACATCACAATACAAAAGTACAATGCATGACATCATAAGATGCAAGGTTTGAACAGCCTTGATGGTGGAAGTTTCCTACAATACCTCTTACCATGATGTCTTTATTATTCTCTGTGTTCAGTCAATCAATATGGCGAAAAGTTACGAATCCATGTGATTAATTTAGTCTTTCACATTGGTCAGTTGATAGGGATAGCGTCTCACGGGAAAGATGCTATGACGTATACGTAATTTTCATTGGCTGATTTATTGTTTACAAATAATAGAAATGGGTCACGTTACAGCCAGGGCTGCGTATTGCATAGATGGGTGGACGTGTTTTTTTTACACTTTATATCGTTAAAACTCTTTTATAATCCAATTTTCGACCACTGGGTCTTAATCAAGATTGAATAAATACAGCAGAAATGTATGTGCAGTCCATTTTTGTGTCGATGAGATCATGTTGTGATGAGGAGACGTCGTCAGGACATTAGGCCTATGACGTCAGTTCCGTCAAGGCGTCATACAATTCCCGTACTTTTCCATCTGCTGAAATGCGACACTCCATGGATAAATGTATCATCCCTTCCTGTGATTAGACGCGCATTTTTTACACTTGGGACTGAGTCATCCAGAATAGGAAAAGAATTGGAAGATATCTGGCAGAAGTGTGTACAAAAACCTGCAATTAAAACTACCTAAAAGTCATTAGCAAAATTACTACTAACAATAGCAACAACGATATATCATTATCGTCTTTATTATCAGCATAACCATCATCATCAGCTCATCACTATTATTATTATCATCATCATCATCACTATCACTTTTAATAATGTAGATGTGAGTTGAAACCACCGCCTCAGACAGTTGGTACAAAACCGGCCATAAAGTAAATTTTAAATTCTAGATTATACAGAAATATGTAGAAATTGAAATGAATTATCATCGATTTTTTCAAGATTGCCCATTTATTTAAAAATCTCAATATTTTAAATAAACAAAAACATCCCCCGAAACTTTTTTCTGAGCTTTGATGAATCTTGTAGTAAACCAAACTATTAAAAATGCGTAGCCTAGGAAGTTGAGGAAAAGTTATTAAATACCCATTAAATGTGTCTAAAACTAATATTAAACGATAGAAGCCATACGTATTTTCTTAAATCAGTTAATACAATAATGAATTTATTGATTCATAAAGGTTGTTTATTTCAAACATATTACAGAGTTTTACTTTGTACAATAATAATGTTGGTTGCGAGCCTCCCTATTACGCTTCCCCATGGTTCAAAATTGAAACCTATTCAATACTGACTGTCAATAAGAAATAAAATACTGTGCAGTTTATGAATTTTATTTCGACATAGTTATACTTAATAAGTCTACCCTGTGTCGATATTTTTAGAAAATAAAATTTAGAAAAGAGACATAAACAGTCTTTTTTATCACAAAGACATAAAATACATTCATTTAAATGTGTTTTTGTATCAGAAATAAATCATATGTTATCTACCAAAATAGACTGCATTGGATTGACTTACGGTAATGTGAAATTATGTGATCCATGAACTGCCTATTTTTGCATGTCCCAAATATTTTCATATTTCCCGGGTTATTTTTCCATCAATATCACATGACCGCCATGTGACACAATCTCGTTTAGCGGGCACTTGCGATATCGGCAATTCTTCGAGCTTATTGCAATACATTCAATTGTCATATCCCCCTCTGTTCAAATTGGGTTTATATCGGCTATATAAGCAAATCAGGGCTCAGTTTTTGTTGGCTTCTCTGAAGTCCACATCGCGAAAGGAAGAACGGGCCAGTCGGTTTAATAAACCGAAACTAGGCAAAAATGGCAGGTCAGAATATCTCTGTAAGTTTGTGTTATTTTAAAAATGGTTACAAGTGTCGTTTATGTTAAATTTAAAGATTTTCCACCAAAACAGGTTTTACACGAATCACAAGAAGCCAGCCATCTTTGTATTTTCCATATGAAACGGGTGATGACTAGACACTGCCTGCTCAAATGTTTCAACATTTTTTACGTTTACATTTATAAATGAAGTTAAAAAGTGCTGTTTATGTGTATGTCCGGAATTGGAGTAAGAATCGGTTAAACTCGAAATGTAATAACATATGTACACATTTTTGAAATTAACATTACGACTTCATTAAATCATGCTTGCAATACAGCAGGGACATGGATAAGGTCCCTGAATACAGTAATAACATGCTGTCCAGGGTACTTTTATAAAAATACAGTTCAACCCTAACCTTTAATTATTGAATAGACTTGAAAACACAGAACAAAAGAAGATTTTGCTCATAATGAGCAATCCTTTGCCACTATTATTCTCCAAGAGCTGCCTGCTTCAAAGGTGGCAGAAATCGCATGTATGTGGGAAAGTTAAGAACAAATGTGATTCATCAGCGTATTGACATGAATAGGATCATGGTTCTGGATTTTTCTGAGATGCTTTTAACCCTTTCCCTCATATAGATGCTTTCTGATGCCTCTGCAGCAGACCAGACGGCTTTTTGAAAACATAGTGTCAAAAGAAGAAATTGCTCAAAACAAGCAATTTTTCCTTTTGACACAATGTTTCCCACTTTTGGTCATAGGCTATCCATTCAATTATAGAGATTTTCTATTTTTTGACAAAATATGTTCAAAGTCGTCTGCTGCAGAATTGTCTTATGAGGGAAAGAGTTAAGTGTCTTCCACTCAACTAGAAGTCTTTTCACAGTTTACAAGCTATAAAGATTATGCTCAATCAGAGCAATGGGTCTATACAATCAAAGAATCGGTGTTAAAATCGAAAGGATTTGAAAAAGATGCAACCTACATCATGTGAAAAGGGTTCTCATGGCATATGCATTCAGGTTCAGCACATCTCCATGTTCAGAACTGAAAAGCCACCCAGGCATCATGTTGCTCAAATGTAATATCCGCGACTATTGATGATACGCTCCCCTAAGCATTTGTATTCCAAATACAAAATAATAAGATAATTCAAAAGTAAACTAATTTCTTACCTATATTGTCTGATATTTAATCCACCAATCTAGCCAAAAAGTGAAACCAATCAGCAATAAAGCACAAATAATCTGTAAAAGGTGACATCTATCTGTGTATGAAAATGGCAACCATTTTTCTTGTGTTCTAGAATCCCCTCACATACTTTCTGTCATACAGAAACATAAATACAGTGATTTGCAACACTGAAATCCAGATTGCGACTAAAATGTCATGGATCATAGAATGTGTCGTACACAAGCTCAATAAAATCAACTGGTGTCTGGTGATCTGGATTACAAGTGATGGGTGATCGGTTCTGTTTTGCAATCGATTATCTGTTACAATAGGAAAGCATCAATGGATAAGACATCGAATACAAAAGGGCTGTAGTTGTTAGTAAAAAATTGAAGGTTCTCTTTCTCCAGTAAATTTCAAGTAGTTATAATTTGAAAGAATATATATTTTTTGAAACAGTATTTGCCTCAATTTACTAAAGTTCTTACAATAAACCTTTGAAATGTTTGTGTATAAATTTAGATAAATATCGGTGTCCGTAAACGATTATTTGTAACTTCTTTTTACTTCTACCAAATCCGGATAAGAGTAACAGTCAAGACATTGGTGTTTTTTTTCAGAGAAAGATTTACATGAGTGTAGTCGAAGATGTGATATCCAATGTGAGGGAGGCATTTCTTGATGAAGGTGTAGACGAACAAGTATTACAAGAGCTGAAGCAGGTATTTACTGCACTTAATCTTTTCCCATATTTAAACAATCTGTATCGGGCAATTTCTCCTTGTGCAACAATGTTTTCTATTTAGTAATTGAAGACAAAATTGAGGAAAATCTCTATTTATCCCTTTCCACATACAGCAAATCTACGGCAGACAATTTTGAAAACAATTAGGTAAAATTATATGGAAAATCTCTAAATGAAAGGATAATGTTTTTAATTCAGATGAAAACATTGTGCAAGAGGGGAAATTGCTCGTTTTGAAGATGTTCACCTGCTGCCAAAATAGTCAAAAGTCATCTGTTGCAGAGGCGCCAGAAAGTGTCTGTACGTTAAAAATGGTTAACAATATAATTATTTATTACAGAGGCCAAACATTTTTTGCAGAAGGATAAATTGCTCTTAATGAGCAAGTTCTCCTTTTCCTACAATAATTCCAAAAGTAGTTAGATGCAGATGAAACAAAATGTGTCTGAAAAATGCCTTCATTTGGTAATGACACTGAATTCCTGTCTATGACACAGTGTTTACTTAAGTTTGCAAGTTAAACATGTCTATATTAACCCTTTCACACATACACACAATTTGCAGCAGACAACTTTGAAAACATATTGAAAAATCTCCATAAAGTAGAGTTAAATAGTTAAATAGAACGTGGAACATTGTGACAAAATGGGAAATTGCAGAGTCATAATGAGCATTTTCTCCTTTTGCCACAATATTTTCAAAAGTCATCTGCTGCAGAGGCATCAGAATCGTCTGTATGTGAAAAAGAGTTATAATAGAGTTATAATATTATTTTGTTGTTTTTAACCCTTTCCCTCATGTAGACGCTTTCTGATGCCTCTGCAGCAGACGGCTTTTTGAAAACAGGGACAAAAGAAGAAATTGCACAAAACGTGCAATTTCTCCTTTTTCCACAATGTTTTGACAAAATACGTTCAAAGTTGTCTGCTGCAGAATTGTCGTATGACTATGAGGGAAAGGGTTAATCCTTAGTTTACCTCCAAAGCCTATGTTCAGAGTACCGGAAAGAATACAGTCATGTCGTTTCATCAAGATGATTTCTTTTCATCATAAACATAGGGTTTAATTTATTGATAAGTGAAATATTGTTTGGGATAAAGACCTGTAAAGCCTTTAGCACAAACAGATGCTTTATGACGCCTCTGCAGCAAAAAAGGTTTTGTAAACATTGTGGCAAAAGGGGTTTCAACACTATTCAATAAATTGCATGCAAAGACAGTATCAAAATTGTCTGCTACAAAGTTGTATGTGTGAAAGGGTTAACTGACACTTATTTATGCCTCTTTAGTTTCGTGTTTATAATTACAGCTATGGGAGACTAAACTGCATTCCTCCAGAGCGCTAGAGCCCCCGGAGGTGGATCACGTGGGACAGGGAAATATACAGTATGTGGTCCAACCTCAGTCCCAGCAACACAGTAAGTGTCGGTTTAAGTGGTTGGGAATCAGAAACAAAAAATTACCATTGATTATCGGTTTATAAAACCGATTGACTATTGTTTAATAATTGATTATATCATCGCTTAATTCGCTATGGTCATCATGTTTAGGTATAATGATACAGTTAATGGAACTGTTTTAAACACTTTCAGTTATATCCACTGACAAATATTTTGTTAAATTTACATCACATGTTTTATAGTTTTGAATGCAACTGTAGATCTACTATCTTTGTATGTAGTTGAAAGTTAGTTTACTATTTGTAAGATAATTGATAGTTTCCAACTCTCACCATAGATTGTCTCCGATATTAGCATTTTTGATCAACTTTCGATCATAATAAATCATTGAGACAATGCAAGTTGATTCCTGTTGACTTGATTTATAAGGATTAGCAGTATTTCAGTTGTGTCACAGTTTTGTTCTATGTAACTAGACCTTGTTATTTGTCATGTGATAATTTAAAATACACAGACTATACAGTATACTATGCTATGAAGATGGTTTTGCCCACGGGCAATCAACAATAGTCATGGGAATCAGGGACAAGTGTCTTAAACATTCCCCTACCTTGCCTATGTATAAATCTGCAGCAGAGAAATTTGAAAACTTCTTGGCAAAAGTATGAAAAATCTCTGTAAATGAAATTATAATAATTGAAAAAAAGGAGAAATTGCTCATGATGAGCAATTTTCTCCCTTTGTCACATTGTTTTCATCTCTATTCAAATTTCAATAATTACTTCAACATTAATATAACTATTCCATGGCTTACCCTAGATGTTTTCTAAGTAATTGCTGCAAATTTCAATAATTACATTATACTTTTGGCACCTTTTAAGTAGATGACTTTTGAAAACTTTGTGGGAAAAGGAGAAGTTACTTGAAAGGAGCAACAATTTTTTCACATAATTTATTCAACTCATCTGAACCTTCTTTCTCTAGATGTTTCATTGTTTTCCTGTGAAACCTTCAAAACAGATGGCTCGATAATATCACATCAGGTAATGTTATATTAATAATGTTTATTTTTCACATAATTTTTCAGTGGTGCAAGGGACATCAATACAACACCAAATTCCAGTGCCAGTTCAGATTGCTTCGGATGGTCAAATTGTAAGTCAGATCTTTCATGTTAAATTTTACTCTTATGATCCACTAAAACCTTTGTTACAGTCAGAAAATTCTTAGGAGTAAGAAATGTTCATGCAAGCTTTTAAATAAAGAGATTTTTTTCGAATGATAAGTGTAAATTTGTGCATGCACTCTTTATTTTGTGGATACTCAATAGAATAGTGATGGGGGTGTAGAGTTAATTCAATTGAATAGTTAAAGAATATACATGTATTGCACAAATATAGATTATGCTATTCCCCATTGCTTGTTTTAAAGCTTAACATGGTAACATATAAGTATCATCACCTCCTGGTGTCTGTCTGTCAAGCTGTTCTCCATTGGCAGACAAAGATCAAAAGCTGTATGTTACAGTTTGCAGCATCATGCAGTCTGATATTTCAATCATGTGAGCCGTCCCGTGAGAAAACCAACATTGTGCCGTAAAGTACTGACCCGGATCAGCCTAAGCATGCCGCACAGGCTTACCCGGATAGACACTTTGCCTCCTATGGATTTTCTGTTTCAGGAATCATTACTCTATACATGAACCTCTATCCCCTGAGATGGATTGTGGCGGCCGGGATCAGTCTGCTCAGTTTGCGAGGCTGATCTGGGTCGATACATTACGCAGAGGCCATAATGTTGGTTTTCTCGCGTGACTGCTCATGTTCTGTTCTATCCACAGAGCAATGCTGCTAGTATGGCATTTAATGCCCAAGCTGGAATGTTTACCCAACAAGTGCAAGCTCTAGGTTTTAACCCTGGTCAACAACTCACCTTACAACCCACAGGTAGGTTCACCCTTCACTTGATGTGATGGCTTTTAGAGTTGTCTACTCTGATGACAACCCTTTCCCGCTTGACAAAATTATATATATATATTGGACAAATCTGCAGCAGGCTTACTTTTAAACCATCTATGTAAAAACTATTTAAACACATTTAGGAGAAGGAGAAATAGCTGATTTTGAGCAATTTCTACTTTTGCCACAATGTTTTCAAAAGTTGTCAGATGCAGAAGTGTCAGCATGTGGGAAAGGATAAAGTGATAATTTTGGATCAAGATTATTCTTGCACTAGCCGGGGATGAAAGATGTGAATCAAAGTTTGTGTAAATTTAATTTATCTTATTATTGTCTTAAGGCCATTTGAATTTGAGCAACACTCTGCGAAAACCAACTGTTAGGCATTTGCCATCAGTTTAAATCCAGACCGGCCATCACATCTGCATAGTCTGATCTGGTCACAGAAGCCTTACAGATCCTTCTGTAAAGAAAGCACTGTCAAATTTTGGCATGGAAGCATAAGCCAGTCATTTCCCACACATGTACTAATTACGTTAAGGTTTGTTTATGCAAAGCATACTTGATGGGAGAGATCTGAGTTGTCATGTCAGGTAATGAGTTGCATCTGGTATTTAGGGCCTTATTGATTCAACTGTTTGGTCTCCTTTAAAGTCACATTGATGTTAAATAATTAGGATGCATGTGTATCGGTTTTTGCCAAACAATGCGTCTAGGTAATATACAAGCAGACAGTTTAGGGCTCTGTCTGGCAAGACGGTGCATATGCGCAGGCAAATCACATTCTTCACCGAGCGCAGATGCATCAAGGCCCCACATTTAAACTTTGTTTCTATACTAAAATATCTTGCTAAACAGCATACAATGGTCTTGATAAGGAGGAGTTAACTGCTTTTCTCAAATTCTCACCAATAATTATTTTATGACTCAACCATTCCCTTTATTGTGGGTACTCAAAATAATGGTCTTAGTGAGACCATTCTTCTAAATACCTACAACATAGGGTTTGAGTGTCAAATAATAATTTAGGATTGTAAAATTTGCACCTTATCTGGTGCTCTGAGTATGTTAATTCCATTATAATTATGTGTATGTATGTTTCCAGCTAATGGTCAGTATATTTTACAATCTCTTCCGCCGGGTGTGGGACAAGGTCAGATGGTCACTCTACCTCAACATACCATCATACAAAATCAACAGCTAAGTCAAGTACAGGTGAGACCTTTCAATTTAAACATTTACCAAGTTCAACACATCTGTAGCACCTGGCCGAGCCCCGGTAGATCAGTTGGAAGCGACGGGGGCTGTCAATCCAGGGGTTGTGAGTTTGAATCCCAGCTCGACCAACATTCTTAGTTACCGATGCTTGACAAAAGTCACTGTGACATGCATCAATCGTCTTTCACAAATGGGCTGTTTAACAGACTATGTGGAAAAGCAGCTAGTTGCTTGGAAAGTATGTTGTCTGGTGTACTGGTGCTGGAAAACCAGGAAACGCATGAGTAGGTGAACTGGTCGCCGTGATATGACTGAAAAATTGTTGAAAACGGCATTAAACCCTAATCAATCAATCAATCAACTGTAGCAGTTGACTACGTTTTCAAAAGGTGCTTGCTGCACAGGTGTCACATGTCGTCGACTGTATCAAGGAAAGGGTTGACCCTCATACGACAATTCTGCAGCAGACGACTTTGAATATATTTTGTCAAAGAATAGAAAATCTCTTTAATTGAATGGATAACCTATGACTAAAAGTGGAATACATTGTGGCAAAAGAAGAAATTGCTCGTTTTGAGCAATTTCTTCTTTTGTCACTATGTTTTCAAAAAGCCATCTGCTGCAGAGGCGTCAGAAAGCGTCTATATAAGGGAAAGGGTTAATATATCCTATGAGCCAGAACACTGGAGAGCATTCTATCCCACAGATCCGGAACCTTTAACCCTTTCATACATACAACAAATCTGCAGCAGACGTCTTTGAAAACATTATGACAAAAATATGAAATATCTCTATAAATGAGAGTTTAATTATTAAATAGAGTTGAAAACATTGTGGTAAATGGAGAAATTGCTCATTATGAGCAATTTCTCCTTTTGCCACAGTGTTTTCAAAAGTCGTCTGCTTCAGAGGTGTCAGAGAGTGTCTACATATGGCAAAGAGTTAATACAATTGTTTATATGCCTAAATTATAGTTACTGTTAGTCTGGTACTCGGTACACTCAAGTAAATAAGTATTATCTGAACCAACAATGGCAGTGTGGACTGGTTTCTGGCATACTTTAGCAAATGATTCATCAATTTATTGCATTCTCCCTTTGCTATCAAATCAGATGACAAAAAGACTAATCACAATAATGACAAGTCAAATCCTCTTGTTTTACCCTTTTCCTACATATACACGCTTTCTGACGCCTCTTCAGCAGACGACTTTTGAAACATTGTGACAAATGAAGAAATTTTTCAAAACAAGCAATTTCTCATTTTGCCACAACTTTACAGTAAATATACCCTCATTTATAGGTATTTTCTATATTTCTGTCCACATGTTTCCACAGTTGTCTGCTTCAGATATGTTGTATTAGGGAAAGGGTTAAATTTGTAAGCACTGGGAACACAAGTAAATTTGTGAATATGAAACTGATTTTTGTAAACTCTACAGCTGGCAAATACAGCTTTATGTTTGGAATCACTATGTAAATAATGAAGAAAACTCCTTATGTAGTTCAAAATGTTTGGTGGCAAAAATGGTCATATCTATAGCGTTTTGCTTTGTCCACTAATGTCCAAGGGGTGTTGCCATTCATTGACCCTATAATGTAATGGTAGGGGCAGGTAACTCTGTATTAGGCATCTGTTGAATTAACATGATTTAAATTGCTCGTCATTCGTGATAAAACAATGTCATGGTTTCACTTCTATTGTACATTTCCCAAATACAACCAATATGCAGAAGACAACTTTAAAAACTTCTATACAAAAATTAGAAAATCTTTGGAAATTATACTATAGTTTTTTAAAAGAGCTGAACTCATTGTGACTAATGGTGAAATTGCTCATGCAATATTTCAGTTTGACACAATATGTTCAAACATCTCAATAAATTAAAGCACTGTTATACAATATACTTTTTCTGCCACAATGTTTTCAAAAGTCTGCTGCATATGCGTCAGAATTCATCTTCATAGGGCAAGGGTTAATCATCCTATATTTATATAAGTACCGGAACGAGAAAAAAAATGTAGTAAAAAAGAGAAAAGACACTACATTGGTTTTAAACTTGTGAACTGGTTTTATTAGCTCTACTGGCCAAAGGCCAGAAGGGCTTATGTCGTGGCGTTTTGTCCGTCATACGTGCGTCCATCCGTAAACAATTTCTTGTTAACACGATACAGTCTTCACTTTTGATTGTATCTCAAATAAACTTATACAGTAGTTAGATATCCATGAGAGCTCGGTTCCTTTCGAAAACCAGCCAGATCCGCCCATGCATGACTGGATTATGGCCCTTGAAATGTTCAAAATTGCTATAAAAGAGCTTGTTAACACAATACAGTCTTCACTTTTGATTGTATCTCAACCAAACTTATACAGTAGTTAGATATCCATGAGAGCTCGGTTCCTTTCGAAAACCAGCCACAGATCCGCCCATGCATGACTGGATTAGTGCCCTTGAAATGGTCAAAATTGCTATGAAAGAGCTTGTTAACACGATACAGTCTTTATTTGTTATTGTATCTCAACCAAACTTATACAGTAGTTAGATATCCATGAGAGCTTGATTCCTTTCGAAAACAAGCCAGATCCGCCCCATGCATGACTGAATTATTGCCCTTGAAGTTATCAAAATTGCTATAATAGGGCTTGTTAACATGATACAGTCCTTATGATCCCCTCGGTTACGAAGTAAGCGAGAAAGGGATATAGTAACGGGACCGTCCGTATGTATGTCCTTCCGTCCGTAACAAACCTTGTCATCACTCTACACTAACCATTTCTTGACAGATCTTAACCAAACTTGGTATAAAGTAAGTATATGGTAACATCTTGAAGCCTATTGATTTTCAAGGTCATAGGTCAAAGGTCAAGCCCAAAATTGGACTTGCAATATTTTCAGCTGTGGCAACCTTGTCACCACTCTACACTGACCATAACTTGACGGATTTTAACAAAACTTGGTATAAAGTTACTTTATGATAATATCTTGAAGCCTATTGATTTTCAAGGTCATAGGTCAAAGGTCAAGCCCAAAATTGGACTTGCAATATTTTCAGCTATGGCAACCTTGTCACCACTCTACACTGACCATTACTTGACGGATTTTAACAAAACTTGGTATAAAGTTACTTTATGATAATATCTTGAAGCCTATTGATTTTCAAGGTCATAGGTCAAAGGTCAAGCTCAAAATTGGACTTACAATATTTTCAGCTGTGACAGCCTTGTCACCACTCTACACTGACCATTCCTTGACCGATCTTTATAAAACTTATTATACAGTTAGTTTATGATAATATTTGAAGCCTATTGATTTTCAAGGTCAAAGGTCAAGCCCAAAATTGCACTTACACTATTTTCAGCTGTGGCAACCTTGTCACCACTCTACACTGACCATTACTTGACAGATTTTAACCAAACTTGGTATACAGTTACTTTATGATAATATCTTGAAGCCTATTGATTTTCAAGGTCATAGGTCAAAGGTCAAACTCAAAATTGGACTTACAATATTTTCAGCTGTGGCAGCCTTGTCACAACTCTACACTGACCATTCATTGACCGATCTTAATAAAACTTATTATACAGTTAGTTTATGATATGTCTTGAAGCCTATTGGTTTTCAAGGTCATAGGTCAAAGGTCATGCCCAAAATTGAACTTGATTGAACTTACAATATATCTCAGCTGTGGCAACCTTGTCACCACTCTACACTGACCATTCCTTGACAGATCTTATCCAAACTTGGCATACAGTTAGTTTGTGACAATATTTTGAAGCCTATTGATTCAAGGTCATAGGTCAAAGATCGAAGTCAAAAATTGGACTTAAATATTTAGATTACAAGAGAACTCAATGTGAAAATGGAAAGCCGAGGGGATGCATCCGCTTTGCGGTGCCCTTGTTTTTTATTGTGTCTCAATCAAACTTATACAATAGTTAGATATCCATGAGAGTTTGGTTCAATTCTAAAAAACGGCCAGATCTACCCATGCATGGCTGGATTATTGCCCTTGAAATTGTCAAAATTGCTATAATACAGCTTGTGAACACAATAGAGCTTCCATTTACTATCTGATCTTCACCAAACTTAGATGGTATTTGAATATTGATGACATATTGGTTCCTTTTGAAACAAGCCAGATCAATGCCAGTAGAGCATAGGCCCTCATGGGCCTCTTGTTTATTCTACACATCAGGGCAACACTTATACACATTACATATATATACTTTTACCAGTCATCACAAGGTATTCCACAGCTGGATGGGACGCATGATGAAGGTGCATCCAGTTCTACAGATTTGAAAACCGAACAAGCCTGTAGTAGTCCTACTTCAAGTGGAAATTCACAAACATGTGATTTTGAAATAGAAATAGACATGTCAAAATTGAATAAGAAACAATTGAAACGAATTGGTCGACGAAAGGAGAAAGGCAAATTGCCCCAGTTTGATGGGAATCAGGACACAAGCTCATCAGAAGATGATAATTTTGATGATGATGATGATGACGATGAAGAGAAAGAAGAAAATGATGATGCAGCAGGGGAAGATGAGGTATTTTGGTTCTTTAATTCTTTATCAGATTTCTACCAGCGCTGATTTCTACCACATTTTATGATAGATGCATAGTTATTTTAAATTTGTTAAAAATAATGAGTTCATAAATATGTTCCAATTTCAAAATTTGAAAAAATAAGTAATATTATGTACATTATTTTATCAAACAATTGGTTTTTTCAACATATTTAGTACAACAGAACTCATTGTCTTTTGTCTGCCTTTGTTGTATTACATAAAAAATTAGAAATTATAATGCTCATATTGTGATGTAAAATTTGAAAGCACATGACTTCTTTTATTCATATATTTTTTGCCCAACCCTTTCTGTATTGATGACTACAGATGCCTCTGCAGTAGGTGACATTTGAAAATATTGAGGGAAACTGAAAAAATACACCAATATTTTAAAACTGTTATATCTAAATGCTTATTCCATGTTTGCAGGTGTAACAATGATGTCATCAGATATTTCCAAAGTGGAAGTTGTCAAAGGGGTTGATAACAATTTTTAGTAATTATAAAGAACTTAAATTGAAAAAATTCTGACAACTTTGAAAGTATTAACTATTATTGCTTCCTATATGGAAACTTCAAAAAATTTGAGTAAACATGCATGATTAAAATAAGAAAATCTCAACAACTATGAAAGTATCATCGTTTTCTTTCTAGGAACTTCAAAAATATGTAGCAATTTATGAATGAATAAACAAATTCAACCCCGGCAAGTCTGAGAATATCATCATTTAATTTCTAGGAACTTCAGAAATATGTAGCAATTTATGAACGATTACAATTAGAAAACACCGACAAGTCTGAGAATGTCATCATTTTATTTCTAGGAACCCCTGAACTCTGAAGATGATGTGAGTGAAATAGACCCACTCGAGTTATTTGATACGGATAATGTTGTAGTCTGTCAGTTTGAAAAGGTATGGACTTAAGTGTTTTATAATTAACCCTTTCCCACATACAGCAAATTTGAAGCAGACGACTGAAAATGTCAACTTTAAAACATGGAAAAAATGTGGGTTTAATTACTGAAAAAAGTTGAAAACATTGCGGCAAAATGAGAAATTGTTGTTTTGAGCAATTTCTCCTTTTGTCACGATGTTTTCAAAAGTCGTCTGCTGCTGATACGTCTATAGGTGAAAGGGTTGAACACCATGATTGTCTAGTGGTCAGATAGACTGCCATTAGAGTGGGACGTAATGTAGAGGTTTCCAAAACAAGCAATTTCTCCTTTTGACACAATGTTTTCAACTGCAATAAGTATGTCTTCATTTAGGGAGAATTTCCATATTATTGTTGAGGTGTTTTCAGTCATCTGCTGCAGATTTGTTGTATGTGGGAGACGGTTAAATACTCCAAATGAGCCTGTCCATGTGTGGAAAATGCAGGTTATATTTTCTGAATAGTGTAGGTTCAGATCAGCTTGTACTGAGAGTTTACACAAGTTTAATAGAAACTTCTGACAATCTTAATTGTTATGTTAGTAAAATGTGAACATTGCAGATCATAAACATACAGCAGATGCAAAAGCTGATCTAAATCCACACTGTTCAATAAGGCCAGATGGTACATTTTCCCTCAGAAAATGATTGTAGTAGTGACTCATTCCTTTGCAATAAGTGTTCTTTCTTGTTTATTTTTTGTGTATGAATTAAGAAGCAAGTTATACCAACTATTATTAATATTTCTTGATGCCGCTTCCTGGATACTCAAATGTTATGACCGTTAACCCTTTCCTACCTACAGACGCGTTTTGACGCATCTGCAGCAGACGACTTGAAAACAAAGTGACAAAAGGGGGAATTTTTCAAAACGAGCAATTTCACCTTTTGCCACAATGTTTTCAAGTTTTTTTAGTCATGATACTTTCATTTATACAGATTTTCCATATGTTTGCACGTCTGTTTTCATAGTTGTCTGCTGTATATTTGTTGTATGTTAAAAAGGATTAATGGTTTTGGTGATGTCACCAATTTAGTGGTGTAGTGGTTATAGGGTTTGCCTTTAGAGTTGGGTACCCAAAGTTGTACCATACTCTGTACTGAACCCTTTCCCACATAGAGCAGGTCTGCAACAAACATCTATTTAAAAATCTAGAAAATCTCTAAATGAACATGTAATCAATGAAATGCGATGAAAACATTGTGATAGAAGTAAAAAATTATAAGCAATATCTTCTTTTGCCACAATGTTTTACATAAGTCATCTGCTGTAGAGATGTCAAAATGCATCTGCTGGTGGAAAAGAAAGTGGAATTTTCATAGAAAGGTTAAATCATTGTGGGGAAAGGATAACTTAATTAGAAGCAATATCTCAAGTTTCCATATTCAGTGCTTTCATTAAGGGCCAATTCCAGGAATTTTTAAATTCCTGGTCAAAATTTTAGGAATTTTTGTCAGAATTCTGGAAGTTTTGTATTTGTCGTTAACAGGAATGCTTATTTATTTATTTACTTTCATTAATTTAACACGTTTTCATGGGCAAACCTGGCAAACCTGCAGTGCAAATATTGATTTAGGTAGAAATGGTGTGGTGTGGGTGGTGTGTGTGTGGTGGGGGTGGGGGGGGGGACTAAAAGGAGAAATTATGTTTCTTATGTCATTGATCATTCAATACGTGTGTCATAACTGGGACGTTTTGGTTACACATCTATTTAAACAAAAATAAATGTTTATTTTTTTGATTTTAATAACTATGACAAAGCAATGGGTTTTTTGAAATATACATCTATTTAAACAAAAAAATAGTGTTTATTTATTTGATTTTATTAATGATGACAACCGGTAAAGCTTTGCTGGCAATGTCAACAAAAAATCCAGGCCGAATAGGGGGTGAGTTGTTCGCTAATTTCTCGCGAACAATTCAGCTGTTAATCGCGGGAAATGTCAGTATCAAGATATGGCAGAGAAGCATAAACTGCACCGTTTTACTCCAAGAAAACCTCTCAATATTGAGAATACTGTTACAGTTATACGAATGATGTCTGTTAAATTATCAAGTAATTACTAGCCGCCACAGGTCAATTAGGACCACTAAGGCACAGCAAGGGAGCCATAAATTACATAAACACTGACCACCAGACTTTGCAGACTCTGTTTATTGTTTGATTGCTGTTATATCAATTTCTGAATGCTGAAGATGCACAGTGCAAAAATAAATACATGTACATGCCAGTAGTGAATACAGTTTTTGTGATTGCAAAAATATTTTTTAATTTTAAAAATTTACATGTACAAACGTTGAAGAAAGGAAAGATAACTTTTATTTTTGTTCATAATTTGTTTCTTTTCTTTATGGATGAATTTAATCTTTGACAATATAAAAGTTGAATGTAATCTATAATGACTGCATTATTGTTTTTATTAAATGTTATTCGGTACCATGAAGTGGTGACTTTTCAAAATATCAATTTAATATTTCTATATCAATATTGCATACACTGCTCCCTATATATTAACCTTTTTTTTTTTACTGTAAATGTATTTCTTACTCTGGAATGTTACAAGGAATTGTTTGTTAATCTTATTCAAGTTAATTTTTGTGTCACCTGCGTAGCATGGTAGGCACTTGGGGATGACTTTTTTTCCGGCGTCTGTCCGTCCGTCTGTCTGTCCGTCACCATTTTCCGTCACGTTTTCAAATAACTTTTGTTCTACTCAAAGGATTGGATTGAAACTTCTGACAAATGTTTATATCAATCTTTGTGATGGGTTCACAAAAGGGAGATAATCCAAATATTTTTATATTATAGTTATTGCCCCTTTTCTGTCAAAAATTAAAATTTTCTGACAAGGCACCGGCAGGTGACACACGTGCTCCGGGGAGCACTCCATTCTAGTTTATCCTACTTATTATGGTACGGATTTAATCAAAATTTGAGTGAAAATATGTAAGCGGCCGGTTAGCTCAGTTGGGAGGGCATTCTCCCCTACATTTCTGTACTCGCAGGGCCATGAGTTTGTGTCCCGGTCAGGGTGCACATTGAGTGCATATTTTTTCTTACTCTGTGACATTTAGCGCCTTCGGACTTTTTACTATAAAATATAGCTACCAATCGCTTTCATATACTCAAAATTGCGCCAACAATCTTTTTGAAAGATAGTTCTTGTTTAAAATATTATCTTAGTTTATATCATGTATCACGGAAATATTGTTGAAAGCAGCCTAAAAAACATTCAAACAAACAAATAAACAACTCTTAACCCTTTCCCAACATATGTTCTGCAGCAAACAACTGTTGAGACAAAATTATGCATAAACCTATAAATATATATAAGTGAAAATTTATTTATTGAATAAGAGTTGAAATCATTGAAGTCAAATTAGAGAAATTGCTCTTTTTCAATGTATTGTACTATCTGTAAACAGCACCAAAAATTAAGAAAGGAATTTTGAACCAAGACAGCATCATTGTTACTTTACAGGCAGTTTGATTATACTTTCTGTTTCTGTGTAAAATGTGCAGACTTAGATTGTCATTGTATTTTTGACTACTCTAGCAGAAACTGATATTAAATAGCACCTTTTTCTGTCTGCAAAAAAGAGAAATAGTTGAAATAGTTTAGTACAAATTAATGTTTGCATGTTTTCCTTCATTCTTGTATTACTTAGTAATCATCCCAGTAAAGAAAAAAAAGCTTGAATTCTAATGAAATAAATACTCGGTTTTAACTTCACTTAGACTTTCTTGTGATTCATAGAATAAAGGTTGTATAATGTAATCATGCCCTGTCCTGTATTTGATGTGCTTGACCCAAACAGATGTGCAAAGATAATACACCGTGAAGAATATGGGGTCACTGCCAGGGTTTAATTAGGGATCCTGCTGAGGTGCTAACTATTAGTACAGTTACCTGCTTTTTGGTTTTTCTGGGTTTTCCTGGAGTAAAATGGTGCAGTGTAAAGTCGTCTTACTAATATCTATCAAATCGGCACTTTCAATGCCCTCAAATTCTGCTTCAGAGTCGAAATTTCGAAAAATGTCGGCAAAAAAATATTTTACATCCGCCATTTTGGAATCTCGGAAAGTACCTCTGCAGGATAGATTGATGACGCATTTATTATTTCAATTCTGACCAATCAAATTCATTATTCGGGGAGGAATTCATTAGGAACGAGGCTGCATATTTTCCAAGTAGTTATGCATACAGAATATATAAATAACTTCTAATTTATAGTTTCCGAAGTGATAATCGGTATAAATCATCAACAAATATTTTTAACAGATAAAGAAAACGTCCGAATTTTATAGTTACCGAAGTGAGAATCGGTATTTCTCGTCATCAAATATTTTTAAAAGATAAAGAAACGTCCGACCTAATTAATTAATTAACGTTATTTGAAAGATAGACCGTCGTCGGATTAGGCAAACTTTTAATCCAATTAGCGTAATCAAGTTAAACTACCCTACAAACAGAGGTCGTCAAGGTGATGTCTGGTACACACGATAAGAACTCGGGTAAGCGTGTACTCGTGCTTTGACAATTATCGATTTTTTACACGTTCACCTCTGCACTTTCACCCTTTATACTTTATTTAGGGTTATTCTGAAAACGTCCATGTGTAAATTTACGGACGTTTTAGGGAATTTTTTCTGGACGTATAATAAACGTCCAGTGCTCAATTTTCGGACGTTTTTGGGGATTTTTCGGACGTATATTACGTCCACGTCCGCTTAATGAAAGCACTGCATATTGCTTTTTTCCTTTGTCAAATATTCTTTTCTCAGACACTGTGTATGCTGTTGCTTTGAAACTTCACACTCTTATTCAGGGTCATTAGATGACCTTGTATGTCAAGTCCCATAATTCTGGAATGGATTTTGACTGAATTGTGCCCCTTTTTTGTCAAACCTTTCTGTGCAAGACCGGGAATTTTGGGTTATAGTTAGGCATTCAAGGCCTTTTCTCAGAAACTATATAATTTATGCTGTTGCTATTAAACGGTTTTCTTTCTTTTGTAAATTCAATTTCAACTGAATTATTCCACTTTTTGATTTTGGACTTTTACCAATGCTATAACTGTTCTGAAGTAGGCCCTGATAGGCGAGCTATATTGTCCCCCCGACAACTCTTGTTACTCTTCCATTCTTATCTAGGACTCAGTTGTTGAAATTAATGTATCATTAATGTATTTCTGATATATTACAGATTGGCAGAAACAAGAATAAATGGAAATTCAATTTAAAAGATGGTATTATGAGTCTCAACGGTAAAGATCATGTTTTCCAAAGAGGAAATGGGGAAGCAGACTGGTAGAGCGGATTGCGTCTTGATCCTTTTGATAGCATTATGTTCTGTGATTGTGCACTAGTCTTCATGTCATTGTAAGCTTGAGGTAAACAATTTGAAATTCTGTCAACAGTCTACCATATATGATGTTAACCCTTTCCCACATTCAACAAGTCTGCAGCAGACAACTTTGATATCATATGGGCAAAAACGTAAAAAAATCTCTATAAATAAGAGTATTATTATATGATAGAGTTGAAAACATTGTGGCAAAAGGAGAAATTGTTCATCATGAGAAATTTCCCCTTTTGCCACAATGTTTTGAAAAGTCGTCTGTGAGAGAAAGTGTCTGTATGTGGTAAAGGGTTTATAGAGTTGTCTTCTGTCTGTAATCAGAAATGGTTCAGACCATACATGTGCATTATGTTGTTATTTTGGCATGTGTGTAAGATTGACAGAATAATAATTGAATGGTTACTTAACCATTTCCCAGATGGTACAAATCTGCAGCAGACGTCTTTGAACTATTTTTGGCATATATGGAATATCTCTATCAATGAAAACATTAATTGTAACGAGTTAAAATATTGTGACAAAAAGAGAAATTGCCGTTCAAGACTAATTTCTCTTTTTGCCACTTTATTTTCAAAGTTTATCTGCTGGACATGAATCTTGTAATATGTCTGCATAAGGGGGAAAAGTTAAATATTTACTGGATATGATACTCTTTAGGTTGGCTACATTCATAATTTCACAAGCTTAAAGTGTGGAAAATTTGCCGTTTTCCGCATACAAAATATTACAGCAGACAACATGGTAATTATCATCAAAAATATGACAATTCTTTATTAAGGAATG
The DNA here is from genome assembly GCA_031761405.1 of Serripes groenlandicus. Taxonomy (NCBI): domain Eukaryota; kingdom Metazoa; phylum Mollusca; class Bivalvia; order Cardiida; family Cardiidae; genus Serripes; species Serripes groenlandicus. The sequence continues at coordinate 87,752,384 of JASEVX010000001.1, forward strand.
TTTAATTCTCTGTTTTGTCAATTTATCCCAAGTAGACTATTGCAGATCGTCAAATTGTGAGAGTTCTTGTTTTGAGCAACTTCAGTGTTTTCAAAAGATGTCTGCTGCAGTGGTGTTGAACATTTTCTGTATAAGGGAAATGTATTGATTGGCACATTTTCAAGGGAACTAACTACTGCAAGAGGTACAATACAATAATGTTGAGTTGTCTGTTGATGTTCAATGTAACTTTTAAGTAAAGGAAGAAAATAAGTATTCCACTCAAACAACTCCAATTGTTTAATTCTATAATTTTCAATTAAGCTTTCCCAACACAGAAAGAATGTACAATGGAGTACTTTTAAAATATCCAGGGGGAGTAGGAAGTCTCTCTAGATAAATATACAAAAGAAAATAGGGAAAAAGAGCAAATTTTCTGTTTCTAACAATGTTTTCTTATGTCATCTTCATAGTTAAAGTTATCTTTCTTGTAAAATAAACTTTGTTCATTGATTGAATTTAAATATGTTCTATGGATAAATGTGTACATTAAGTATTCGAATGTTGATCATGTTTTTAATTGATTTGTTGAATCTTGTTCAACTGCTTTTGTGAAGCTGCATGTAAGACGGGGTTATGATTAACTCTATCAATCTCATATTGTAGACGGATTTGTGAGGCTGCATGTAAGACAGGGTTATGATTGACCTCTTTCAACCTCATCTTGTAGACGTTTTTTACAAAGGGAGAAACTGCTCTAAATGTGCAATTTCTCCTTCACAAACAAAGCTTAAATATCTATATTATTAGTCTGCTCAATAATAAGACTTTCAATACTTTTGCCTAGATATCGGCAGTCATCTGAAGGAAGGGGATACGGAATTACCTCTTTGTATAACTGTCATACTTGTGCTTAGCTGGTAGTTGAGGGTTATTGACAGGAGACACATGTGTTCCTTTAGCCCTTTCCCTCATATAGACACTTTCTGACGCCTCTGCAACAGACGGCTTTTTGAAAACATAGTGACAAAAGAAGAAATTGCTCAAAACGAGGAATTTCTCCTTTTGCCACAATGTTTTCCACTTTATGTCATAAGTTATCCATTCAATTATAGAGATTTTCTATTTTTCGACAAAATATGTTCAGTCGTCTGCTGCAGAATTGTTGTATGAGGGAAACAGTTAACCGTTTCCTTTAAAAAAATAAATCATAGGTCAAACTTTGAAAAATACATTTAAATGAATGTGTGTTAATTGAATCAAGTTGAAAATACTGTGGACAAATTATGAGCAATTTCTACGTTTCTCACAGTGTTTCCAAAAATCTTTTGCTGCAGATGCTTCAAAATGCGTTGGCAAGAGGGAAAGGGTTAACCCCTCCTGTTTACTATGGTGCTTTTGTAGTCACGGAGAATTATGTTTGTTTGAATTGACGGTTTCCTTCTTTGAACCGAATTTTGTTATAGTGTAAGAATTGTGTTATAGATTTACACAGCAGATAATTTCAGAATACAGTGCTAGTAAAAGTAATTTAATATCGTCGACAGATTCCTGGACAGATTCCTCGTACTTGGGAGCTTTTTTTACTCCTATTGTAAAATATTGTACGTTTATTTATCCAGATGTTTTATTCGTCTCCGATTTCTGTTAATTTGGATATGTCTAAAATAGCATTACTCGTAATAAATAGTTAAAAACTTTATAAGGATGGAAATAATTTCATTGAACTGATTAAGCCGACTTAGAAAACATTGTCGCCCTAGGGGAAAGGAGGAAGTGTTCATTTTGAGTAGTTTCCCTTTTCCAACAATGTTTTTTAAATGGTTCAGCTGCAGAGGCGTCAATTGTCGTCTGTTTAAGGGGAAAACGTTTATTGATATTATGTATTGCTATTTGTAAATGTGCTAAGTCTATTGTTTTATATTTTGCATTTTTCTTGTGTTTGTGGACAAAGAAATCATTGGTCGTTTTATAATGACGGAGACAGTGTCTCTCATGAAAAGATCTATATATTGTTAAACAAGTAAATTGAGAAATACAATATCCTTTAAAATACGAATTGACGTTGGTTTTTTTATCACCTGAGCTAGAGGCTCATGGTGAGAGCTGTATTGACCGGTTTTTGTCCGTCCTTGTCCGTCAGTCAACATTTGGCTTCAAACGACATCTCCTCCTTAACCATTTGACACATTTTGATTAACCCTTTTCCCCTCATATAGACGCTTTCTGACGCCTCTGCAGCAGACGGATTTTTGAAAACATAGTGACAAAAGAAGAAATTGCACAAAACGTGCAATTTCTCCTTTTGCCACACTGTTTTCCACTTTTTGTCATAGGTTATCCATTCAACTATGGAGATTTTCTATGTTTTGACAAAATATGTTCAAAGTCGTCTGCTGCATAATTGTCGTATGAGGGAAAGGGTTAAACTTTACAGAGTGTTCCCTTTCAAATTCGTTCAAAACTGAAAGGAAAACCTTTAAAAAACTGGTCAGCTTTGAACATGATTTGACAAGAGGATTCCATTCATCTACCAAGAGTGTTCAAATTATTTTGAGCCATTGAAAAACATGACCGCCAAGGGGCGGAGCTTAGGGGGCCTCATAATGTGTATAGTAACAACTTTAAAAATCTTCTGGTCCAAAAGTTCTGGCCAGATTTGAAATTTTAATTTATCTCAAATGTTCTTTAGGTAAACCTCCACCGACATTGTTCAAATTATTCCGATCTGTGGAAAAACATGGCCACCAGGGAGCGGAGCTTATTTTCCTTATATGCTTTTAAGTTTTTAAAATTCATCTTGTCCAAAAGTAGTGGCCGGCCTGTGTTTTAAGAAAAAAACACAAATGTTCCTTTGGTGAGAAATATTTTTCAAATTATTCCGATACGTTGGAACATAAACTTTAGTTATGTCTCCCGGGAGATATATTGATTTTGTCCTTGGGGTCTGTCTGTCTGTCCGAAATCGTGTCCGCTCCATATCTCCAAGACGGCTTGAAGGATTTTCATGAAACTTGGGTCACATGTTCACCTTGTCAAGGCGATGTGCAGAACCCATGTCTCGACTGTCTGTCTGTCTGTCCCAAATCGTGCCGCTCCATATCTCCTAGACGACTTGAAGGATTTTCATGAAACTTGGGTCACATGTTCACCTCTTCAAGGCGATGTGCAGAACCCATGTCTCAACTGTCTGTCTGTCCGTCCCAAATCGTGTCCGCTCCATATCTCCAAGACGGCTTAAAGGATTTTCATGAAACTTGGGTCACATGTTCACCTCATCAAGGCGATGTGCAGAACCCATGTCTCGACTGTCTGTCTGTCCGTCCCAAATCGTGTCCCCTCCATATCTCCCAAGACGGTTTGAAGGATTTTCATGAAACTTGGGTCACATGTTCACCTCTTCAAGGTGATGTGCAGAACCCATGTCTCGACTGTCTGTCTGTCCCAAATTGTGTCCGCTCCATATCTCCAAGACGGCTTGAAAGATTTTCATGAAACTTGGATCACATGTTCACCTCATCAAGGCGATGTGCAGAACCCATGTCTCGACTGTCTGTCCGTCCCAAATCGTGTCCGGATTTTCATGAAACTTGGGTCACATGTTCACCTCATCAAGGCGATGTGCAGAACCCATGTCTCGACTGTCTGTCCGTCCCAAATCGTGTCCGCTCCATATCTCCAAGACGGTTTGAAGGATTTTCATGAAACTTGGGTCACATGTTCACCTCTTCAAGGTGATGTGCAGAACCCATGTCTCGACTGTCTGTCCGTCTGTCTGTCCCAAATTGTGTCCGCTCCATATCTCCAAGACGTCTTGAAGGATTTTCATGAAACTTGGGTCACATGTTCACCTCATCAAGGCGATGTGCAGAACCAATGTCTCGACTGTCTGTCCGTCCCAAATCGTGTCGGCTCCATATCTCCAAGACGGCTTGAAGGATTTTCATGAAACTTGGGTCAAATGTTCACCGCATCAAGGCGATGTGCAGAACCCATGTCTCGTCTGTCTGTCCCAAATCGTGTCCGCTCCATATCTCCAAGACGGCTTGAAGGATTTTCATGAAACTTTGGTCACATGTTCACTGTCTTTCTGTCTGTCTGTCCCAAATCGTGTCCGCTCCATATCTCCAAGACGGCTTGAAGGATTTTCATGAAACTTTGGTCACATGTTCACCTCATCAAGGCGATGTGCAGAACCCATGTCTCGACTGTCTGTCCGTTCCAAATTGTGTCCGCTCCATATCTTCAAGACGGCTTGAAGGATTTTCATGAAACTTGGGTCACATGTTCACCTCATCAAGGCGATGTGCAGAACCCATGTCTCGACTGTCTGTCCGTTCCAAATTGTGTCCGCTCCATATCTTCAAGACGGCTTGAAGGATTTTCATGAAACTTGGGTCAAATGTTCACCTCATCAAGGCGATGTGCAGAACCCATTGTCTGTTTTATAGATTGGAATGTTTTGACAGATATTTGAGGGGGAGACATCTGTTTTTTGCAAAAACAATTCTAGTTAAATCTGATATTGTACCATGTACACAATTGTAAATACATCTGGTAGGTGCAGATCCTTTCAAGATACGGTGTTAGATACAAGGATGTCGGGGTGCTATACCCTAACTCTTTTCTAAAAGACCCATCAATTCTGAAATCCAGTGTTCAATCGGTTACGACGAGGGGTCATGAGTTCCGACTTTCTTTCCGATGATTGACGACAGACATACATCTTACACCATTGGGAAAAGAAAGCTGGCGAACACGTTTGGTGATGAACGTTGAAAACGGCGTTAAACTTTATCAACCAAACTATATAGTTATCATCAGTTTACATTGCATGTATTAATAGAAAAACAACACGGTTTTAATCATTTCCAGCATTTTATTTTTCAACGGATGATTGTACAACAACAACAATAACAACTGAAAACAACACAGCGAACAAAAGTTGAGATTGAACTCTCATTAATATCAATGAAAACATAGAAGAATAACATAAGTTTCTGATTTTAACTATTTGAAGAATAAGTACGTTTATTCTTTTCTCTTGTATCGGTTTCGTTCCATTTATTAACATCTCCCAACACGCAACAAATTTGCAGCAAACTTTGAAAAAGTCAAAAGTATGTGGTCAATCTAATAATGAATGCATCATTTTTTAATAGAGTTGATTGGAGAAATTGCTTATTTTGAATAAATTCTCATTTTGTCATGTTTTCAAATCACGTGTGTTGGAGGGAAAGCGTTATATGAACGGTGCTCTTCAATAACCAACCTTAAGAATGTTTCGACTTGCGTATATGCAGATTAACCAGCGCGGTCGTTCAGTTATATACAGATTAGCCAGCGCGGTAGTTCAGTGTAATCTGGTTCTGCAGTTCGCCAAAAAGGTTTAAAAGCAGGTTTAAAACGAATCTTACTAACACTATACAGGTCATGTTATACCAAATGCATTATGTCTTAATGTAAAGCAACACATTACATCCTTTCAATTTAAGTTCCCCACATGGCACATACATACATATATATATAAACTTTGAATATATATACAATCACATTAAAACAAGACCTACACTCCGCTGCCAGGGGCGTAGCTTGGCAATAATCAATGTGTAGGCCGTCTCGTGAGAAAATAAACATTGTGGACTCTGCGTAAAGTATCGACCCGGATCAGCCTAAGCATGCCGCACAGGCCTACCCGGATAGACACTTTTCGCCTCCTGTGGATTTTTTGTTTCAGGAATCACTACTTTATACATCTATCCCCCTTAGACGGAATGTGTCGCAGGCTGATCTGGTCGATACATTACGCAGATGTATATCGCCGCAGCTGCATTTTAGGGCATTTTGAGAAAACATGTGTAGGCACGTGCCTAAAGTGTCTAAAGGGAGGAGCTACGCCCCTGGCTGCAATAGCAAATGCTCGTATATATCTAATACATTATTTTAACTGCGTAAACTTAGTAACGGGTCGTACACTATTTGGCTTGCTTCAACCAAACACATTGTGGCCTACAAAATAATTAGGCATCAATACGGGAGACAACCCATTTACATACACGAGATGGAGAAGCGATGATGGCCGAGCGTTGAATCTCTTGCGGTTCACATATTGATGAAAGTTGGCAAAAAACTGTAAACCACCAAAGATAATGTCATTTAAAGACAGGGGACAGTGCTACTGTGAGTAACAGCAATAAGGCAACTGTTTTCAGCTTGGTAGCGTTTCGTTCATGATTACTTACATATATATATATTGGAAATAAAACTCCAACTGGTGACAAAATGATAACTCATCATAAAGCAAAACTATTTGAGTCCGCCCATAGAAAAGGTGTAAGTTTGCTTATAAGAATAGTGTAGATCTAGAGCAACCTATGCATCCGCAGTCTGGTCAAAATCAACACTTTTCATATAACTAAAATAAGAATCTTCTGTCAATCTGTATTTTCTGATCAGACGGAGCAGAGGTACGCGCACCTTTTTTCACGGACGGATTAAAATGTGTTTTAACTCACCCCGCCGAATTACACATTGTCGACTCTTCCTTGTTGAAAATTGGACCGCTCGATTTTCGACCAACAGGAAATTTGTCAAACATTCGAAATCGTCACCTTTTATAAGTTGTGCGCAGTGCTCAAGGAGATACAACATACATTGATCTATTTGTTAATAGGTTTCTTTGAATAACTGCTGAATAATGCAGAACCAGTTCACTCTGTGTAAATGCGCAGGCTGACTTGGATCTTCTTTGATCGAAAATGTTCCTTGGTTGGATTTCCTAGAGCACCGCTCATTTCTTTATATTGAAATTTCTCCAGGCATTGATGATGAAGAATGAAAACCACTTTCTTTTGATTTTTCCGTCTCTAAACTACTTTCAATATATGGCAGCTCGATTTCGTTGCCACAGCTACTTGATGACGTTCTTCGCAGAGATTCCCTGTTGAGTAAACACGTTTCCGCGTTCTCTTCTAAACTACTCAATGAAGGACTCCTGGCAAATCTATACCTATTGTTCACATTGGAATTCTTCTGAGGGCTTCTATTATTTGAATCACGCCTAAAGTTTACAGAATGTATTATATCATCCCTCAGAAAACGCTGGAAGTTTTCATCGTCATCTAGATCAATACCGTCCGATACAGTGTAACAGTTCTTATGGGAAATGCGTATTTCATCGTCCTGTGGATATATTAGACACGTGAAAGGTCTTCCCTTGTAACATTCGTCTTCAACATCAACCAAAGGCTTATCGTTTGTGGTATCAACATCCTCACGAATCTGCCAGATGTCTTCGTTCATTGGTGCACTATCGCTCAGAGCTTCCGTAGTGCTGTCAGCACCACTGCTGATGTAGGTCGAAGATGTTTCCGTACTCTTTCTTGTCCGCATTAAGCATTTGTTTGAGCTATCCTTTTTCGGATTGAACCCGATATAGTCGCTAACGCTCCGTATATAAGGTGGGTGATCATGGCCTTGACCTTCAACCTCAGATTCCTCATTTGGTTTGCTTTCCCTCCGGTTCCCATACTCCTCCTGACGTTCCACTTGATTTTTATCGAAGAATGTATCTCTTTTTGAACGCTGCCGACATGGATGGACCTTTGGAGTGCTGCTATCAGAACCCCGTGATCCGTTGTTACTATCGGGAATATTGGAAAGGCGGGAAAATAAGGACTCGGTACGCTTGTGGATCCCGTGCATCACCATTTCTTTGTGTCCACGTGATTGCGACAAGGAACGAGAAGTGTTTGTACCGCGATATCGATTGGCCTTCTCGACACATATGCCGTATTTTCCGAGTAAGATGAATACGTCTTTACGAAATTGTTTAGTTAGAATGGCGTACAGGAACGGATTCGCACACGAATTCAAAGGATAAAAGAATACTAGTAATATTTTGGAGTTAGTTATATCGATCAGTGGAACCCCAGCGGATGCCGTGAGACCAAAAAATGCTATGGGAGCCCAGCAAGCAAAATTTGTGAAAACCAGTATAGCCATCCTCTTGGCAATTGTTGCGTCATTATTCCGAGCTGAGTTTGCATTACCTTTTACTTTCCAATACATATTTAAATAGCAGAAACAGATAGCGAGAAACATCAGCCCATTCATAACAAGCAGTGATACTACATATCCGACATCCAAGCTGTTCTTGGCCTTCATGGGCAGACAAATGCTTACATTGCCATAACCACTGACACCTACAAGGGGTAGGACGGCAAGAGCGATGGCAAACAAAAACCCGAATGCCATCAAAAGAACTGAGTGTCTAAATTTTAGTCGTTTGTTTAAATGAATAGCATGGCTGATGGCGTACCATCTTTCAAGTGTGAGAATTGTTAGTGTGAACACAGAGAGTTCACTGGAGAACACGGACAGAAAACCGGCAGCTTGGCACCCCCCGCCACTTTGCCACTGAACAGCGTAGTTGAAGTATTCTCCCAACGTGTGAACATCGATAGACGCTATCAAAATGAGATAAACACCCATAATAAAATCAGCAAATGCCAAATTACACATTAAGAATTTAGGTACACCAAACTTGCTTCGACTAGTAATCAGAACAAATAGAACTATACTGTTGCCAAGCAAAGCAGCAAGAAGAACAAACCAAATCGTCACTCTCAACCAAACATATCCCATAACGTCCTCACACGGGTTGAACGCATCCGGTTTCGGTGTACACGTGATATTGCGAGTAGGGACATAGATTTGACCACACGAGCTGTTCTGTGTTTGATTTATGTGAGCAGGGCCATCTTGAAAACCTGCATCCGTGACTTTACCGTTGTTGGCTTTGTTGGTTTTGTTGGTTCTAAACTCAATAAAATTACGCCGTATTCTCGATACGGATACCGGGGCGGTCGTCGTTGCGCATTCTCTGTTTAGTTTTTCCTGTGCTTGTTTGAGTTTCCATGCGACTGGATCTTGTTTTTCTGGGTTGTTGAATGCGCAGCAATGATGAGGGTAGTACAATTCTGCCTTAGTTATGTTTGGTAATTGAAGGACTGATGGAAACTGTTTTAGAGATGGCGTGTTCTTTAGAATCAGATGGGTGATCTTGTTAAGCCCTATGGTCGGTAAAGTTGTTATCTTTGAATCCGAGAGATCTCTGTTAAAAAAAATATATTCCAATTGAAAACATGTGTCACCTGTCAAACTAGTCTCACACGCAGAGGCATTTGAACGCATATACAGCAGACGCCATTTAGAAGCATCGTGTCAAAAGGAGAAATTTTGCTACACTGTTTTCAATTATATTCAACAATTACACTGTCATCGAGAGATTTTCCATATTTTGACTTATCAATATGGTTTCAAAGTCGTCAGCTGCATATTTGGTTTATTAGCAAAACATTCTATACAACATCGTAGGTTGCAGTATTGTTGTCAAAAGATACATTTAGATCTATATACCATTTAAGCGGAAAGTGAAGACTGTGTTGATACACAGGCTCATCTGAATATTTCCTGTAAGCAGATGAATTAGCCCTTTCCCACATACAACACTTTTGTAGCTGGCCACTTTGTATCAACTTTGCACAGAGTAAAGTATTATTATTCCATGCTGTAGAAACCATTGTCGCAAAAAGAGAAAATGCTCATTTTGATCGAATTCTTCATTTGGCGAACTGATTTCAATAGTCATCTGCTGCAGAGCCGTCAGATAGGGTCTGTTTGAAAGGGTTAATAGCCTAACTTGCTGGACGAGGCTCCTTTCAAGGTTATCTGACTCTTTTAGACATTAGAATGTGCATTTTTGTCAAAACTGACGGATGTCAGATATCAGAATTTATTTTATCTTCGTGTCTGGTATTTGTAATTCACAATAAGTAGTTGCTTTTCGTGTCTGATATCTTGTAATTCACAATAAACGGTTGATTTTTGTGTTTGACATTCTATAATTCACAATAAGCAATTGCTTGTTGTGTCTGATATTTTGTAATTCTCAATAAGCAGTTGATTGTTGTGTTTAGTATTTTATCATTCTTAATAAGTAGTTGCTTTTCGTGTGTGATATTCTATAATTCACAATACGCATTAGAATGTGCATTTTTGTCAAAACTGACGGATGTCAGATATCAGAATTTATTTTATCTTCGTGTCTGGTATTTGTAATTCACAATAAGTCGTTGCTTTTCGTGTCTGCTATTTTGTTAACACAATTAGTAGTTGATTGGTGTGTCTGGTATTTTATAATTTACAATAAGTAGTTGCTTTTCGTATCTGGTATTTTGTAATTTACAATAAGCAGTTGATTGTTGAGTCTGGTATTTTATCATTCTTAATAAGTAGTTGCTTTTCGTGTGTGATATTCTATAATTCACAATACGCAGTTGATTGGTGTGTGAGGTATGTTATAATTCACAATAAGCAGATGCTTTTCATGTCTGATATTTTTTTATTCACAATAAGTAGTTGATTGATGTGTCTGGTATTTTTTTTAATTTACAATAAGCAGTTGATTGTTGTGTCTGGTATTTTATAATTTACAATAAGCAGATGCTTTTCATGTCTGATATTCTTTAATTCACAATAAACCGTTGATTGTTGTGTCTGGTATTTTGTTATTCACAATAAGTAGTTGCTTTTCGTGTCAGATATTCTATAATTCACAATACGCAGTTGATAGTTGTGTCTGATTTAATTTACAATAAGTAGTTGATTGTTTTGTCTGGTATTTTATAATTAACAATAAGTAGTTGCTTTTCGTGTCTGATATTTTTTAATTTACAATAAGCAGTTGGTTGTTGTGTGAGGTATTTTATAATTCTCGATAAGTAGTTGCTTTTCGTGTCTGATGTTGTATAGTTCACAACAATCAGTTGATTTTCGTGCCTGATATTTTATAATTCAAAATAAGCAGTTGATAGTTGTGTCTGATATTCTTTAATTCACAATAAGCAGTTGATTGTTGTGTCTGATATTTTATAATTCACAATAATAAGTTGCTTCTTGTGTGAGGTATTTTATAATTCTCAATAAGTAGTTGCTTTTCGTGTCTGATGTTGTATAGTTCACAACAATCAGTTGATTTTCGTGCCTGATATTTTATCATTCAAAATAAGCAGTTGATATTTGTTTCTGGTATTCTTTAATTCACAATAAGCAGTTGATAGTTGTGTCTGATATTCTTTAATTAACAATAAGCAGTTGATAGTTGTGTCTGATATTCTCTAATTCATAATATATCTATAGGTGCTACCTATTTACGAAAAAAACGCAAGATAATTATAAACAAAAATTAAAGAGCATACTTTGGCCATAAAAAAGGATTTATAAGTAATTGACTAGACAATAATAATGTTAATGTCATGTGTCTTGCATTATCAAAACATATTTGCAAATTCGTATTGCTGTCGTCTATTATTACGAACAGAAAATAATAAAGTAAAGACTTTCAGAAAATCAAGGAATACATTTATAATGAAAGAGGTTAAAACATGAGGGCCAAGATGATCCTTAATCGATCACCTGCATTATGGTAAAGAAGCAAATAGATCAGCCCTTTTCTGATGCCACCTGGCGACTGCCTTTTTCAAGCAGTCAATATGACTGGAACAAATTATGTAATGGGTCACATTTCTGCTATTAGAGACGGTTTCTGAGGCCTATGCAACGATTTAGGAAAATATTGTCGCAACAAGAACAATTGCTCCTTATGAGAAAGTTATCCTTTTGCCACAATGTTTGATAAATAATTATACTTTGAATGATTGAGTCAATAGCTCATGTATAGGAATTTGGGGTCTTTTTTGTTGATACCACTTTTTTGCGGGAAACGACGTCGCTCCATTGACGTTACGCCAAGATGAAGTGTAACGGAAATGACGTCACGTCCTTCTTTGGCCACGATAAAGTCAAAATTTTGTTTCGGGCGTAGAAGGCTAATGCTGTCGGTTTTTTGACGAACGGGAAAACATATTTCTTATAGATTTCCATTTATTTTTAACTTTTCGTACAAATGTTAATTCCAGCACTTTAATGATCTTAAATATCGATTTTAAAAAAATTGATTAAAAAGACGACAATTATTTTCAATCCGTGTTTTTCTGCTCATTTTATACATACCCAAAATACCGATTTTAAAAAAATGATTAAAAAGCCGACAATAATTTTCAGTCTGCTTTTTATACATATCCAAAATGGCGGCCCCCATGGATTTTTCCAGTTTCATTTCAAAAAGCTTCATGGGTTATTGAAAAAAAAAAAAAAAAAAAAAAAAAATCTCACGCCTTTTTTCGTAATAAGCAGTTGATAGTTGTGTCTGATATTCTTTAATTCACAATAAGCAGTTGATAGTTGTGTCTGATATTCTTTAATTCACAATAAGCAGTTGATAGTTGTGTCTGATATTCTTTAATTCACAATAAGCAGTTGATAGTTGTGTCTGATATTCTTTAATTCACAATAAGCAGTTGATTTTTGTGTTCGATGTTTTTAAATTCACAATAAGCAGTTGTTTTCTTCTTTAGTTATTTTATAAGGCAGCAATGAAATCCATTTCATCACAGTATTTCCGCACGTTGGCCTATCTACAACAGACGACTTTTGAAAATGTTGTTTCAAAAGCGGAAATTGCTCGTGATAAAGTTCCCTTTTGTTGCAATGTTTTTCAACTCTTTTCAATAATTTAATTTTCAGTTATATTTGAGAGAGTTTTCATATTTCATCATAGCCTGCTGTAAATTAAGTGAATGTGGCAAATGGTTAATATAGAATAAAGCTTACAGTGTCTCCTTGATATCGGCCTCTTCAAAAGCATTGGGACTGATTGATGTTAGCTGCATGTTTCTGTTTAATTTTCTGAAATTCAACACAAATGGTTAAGCAATATATGTAAATAAATAAGACATACAAAATATTATAACTGTTCCGATTGATTGATTGATTGATTGATTGATTGATTGATTGATTGATTGATTTGGGGTTTAGCGCCGTTTCCAACAGTCATATCAGGGCGGCCAGTGCACCAACTCATGGCTTTCTCACACTAGTATTCCACACACAAATCTTTTTAAGCAACTGGCTTCTTTTCCATATAGATTTTTTTTTTTTTTTTTTTCAATAATATATTTTATTCGCACTAAATATTTACATAGCCTTTTCATGTAAGATTTACAAACAGGTACATATTATACATTAAAACAGTAAATGCATTATTTTCGTTTGTGTTACGTTTTATACATTTTTCTTTTTTTCCTTTTCTTAAAAAAAACAAATCATTATAAATTATTTGTTTTTGTATTTTACAAACACTCAATAATTTGTTATTTGTGCATTTCCTTTTTAAATACGATTCTTTAAAAAATAAACAAGAAGAAAAAATAGAGAAAAAACAAGATAAAGGACAGAAAACAAAACATCAAAAAAACTAGCATAATTATTTGGTGCAAACATTTTTTTAAGGAATAGAAGGCTGACAGTTTTGAGAAGTAGAAAAAAGATAGAAAGTATAGAAGATCGATAGATAAAAAGTAAAAGCTCGAGTAGAAGATGGAAAAAATGTTTTCTCGGTTGGATATTTTAAGGATTTTAAAAAATAAATAGCAGTTCAAATACATTTAGATATAGATTGTTGGTGGTTGACGAATGACGCTAGTCTCAATGACTTTTACCAAACGACGGAAAGAATATTGGTCGAGCTGGGGTTCGAACTCACAACCGTGTCGCTACAGACTAAGATACTTGGGCTCTTTTCCGAACTTCTCCATTTTGGACCATTTAAAAGTTAACATATGATGAAGTGATCTAACAATACTTTACAGTCAAAATATATTTTACTTATCGCGGACGAGATGTATAAAAACGAACGATCAGTATTAGATATAATTGCAATGCAAAACGACTTGAAACTGTCTGTTCGGTAGTAGTCCAGCCCCGATAGCTCAGTCGGTAGATAAAAACGAGGGCTTTTAATCGTGAGTTCGAACCCCAGCTCCGCCACTCATTCTTTCCGATGATTGGTAAAAGTCATTGTGACAAGCGCCACTCGGCTTCCACTAACGGGCTGAATTGTCTATGCGGGATTGTAGCCAGTTGCGAAAGGCACAGGAAAACACACCTTAGGTGAATATGACGCCGTGATATAACGGAAACAACATTCAGTTGCCAACTGACTTCCTTAAACGAACGAATTTGTCCCTTTTCTGACGCCTATGCAACAGACCACTTTTGCCGTCTTAAGTAATGACTTAACTACGTAGTTTATGCTACCTGTCAGTATAACGCAGTAAGTTGAGTAAGTAGCCCAAGTATCTTAGTCTGTAGCGACGCGGGCTGTCAACACAGGGGTTGCAAGTTGAGTGGGTTTTGACGCCGCTTTAAAAGTATTTCAGTTATATCACGGTGTTTCAAGTGTAATCAGTCCGTCTGGTATTATTTATCCTGACACCGACGCATGTGTCGTAATGCTATCCCCGCAATCCTTAGCACCAAGGACGGAAGCCATTACTTCTATTTATGAGGACTTTGGCATGCCCCCAATGAGGATCGAATTAAGTAACCCAGTAAGTTTACTTCACCTCAGTTTCAGCTCTAAAAACTAATATCAATACCGATAATACTAATTTGGAATCGATGCAGTATTGTTGTAATCATTTATATAGTTTTCGCTCGTATACCCTACCCACATGCAAATACATTGTGGCACCTCTGCAGCAGACGACTTTTGAAAACACTGGCCAAAATTAGCAATTTCTCCTTTTTGACACAATGAATTCAATTTTATTCAACATTCATCGTTCATTTATTGAGAGTTCCATATATTAGCTTAGTCGATTAAAAGTCGTCCGCAGCGGACCACGTTTGAAAACATTTTAACAGAATGAGAAATTGACCAAAACGAGCATGTTCTCCTATTGTCACAACCTTTCAACTTGTTTGACAGTAATACTGTCATATTCATAAATTAATTTTCCATTGATTTGATTAGATAATTTTAAACTTCTGTCTGCTGCAGAATTGTTCTTTGTGTGAAAGAGGTAAAGATTTACTTACAGGTTCACTATTTCCGCGTTTTCAAAAGCCCGAGTCTCTATCGTCGTGATTTTATTCTGCTCTAGGTTCCTGTAATGGTTAAAACATGTTAGACGCGCCTGTCGATTTGGGGTCTTATTGACTCCGGGTCATACAAATGTTAACGTATAGACGCTTTCTGACGCCTCTGTAGCAGTTTACTTTTGAAAACATTGTGGCAAAAGGAGAAATTGCTTATTACGAGTAATTTGTCCCTTTGCCATGACGTTTGTAACTGTATTTAATATTTAAACTCATATTTATGTAGACTTTTCACGTTTTTGCCATCATGGTTTCAAAGTCGTCGGCTGTAGATTTGTTGTATGAATTTTTTTTTTTAGTGTCTTTGACAACAAAGTCCCCTAGGTCTTAACCCTTTCCCTCATACAGCAATTCTGCAGCAGACGACTTTAAACATATTTTATCACAAAACAGAAAATCTCTATAATTGAATGGATAACCTATGACTAAAAGTGGAAAACATTGTGACAAAAGGAGAAATTGCTCTTTCTGAGCAATTTCTCCTTTTGTCACTATGTTTTCAAAAAGCTGTCTGCTGCAGAGGCGTCAGAAAGCGTCTATATGAGGGAAAGTGTTAATTACATGGTGACGTGCAATGATTTTGTTCTGATACTTAGGCTCGCCTGAGTCTTCCCCCAAATCGCTAGACGTTGCTTATATCGTGAAATGTATGCTGCAAGTCACCTCTCCCTTTCCTACATACGGCGAATCTGCCGTCGAAAAACAAGGCAAACATTTTCCACGATGTTTTCAATCAAAGGTTGCTCGCAAATGTATCTATCAACCGCTGTATCAACGAAAGTCAGCAAACTTACAATGTAGCCACCTTTACTCCGCTAAAGGCGCTTGTCATGATCTTTTCTATCCGGTTATTATGCAAGTCTCTGTAATTAGAAACAGTACGGTAATACAATTATGACATAATATGAGTAAGTTACAAGGTAGCTTATTGAACAGTGTAGAACCAGATATGTCAGGGGCATAGCCCCCTTTAGGCACTGTAGGCACGTGCATACACATTTTTTCTCAAAATGCCCCAAAATGCAGCTGCGGCGATATACATCTGCGTAATGTATCGACCAGATCAGCCTGCGCTGTCCGCGCAGAATGATCTTGTCGACACATTCCGTCTTAGTGGGGATAGATGTATAGAGTAGTTATTCCTGAAACAGAAAATCCACAGGATGCGAAAAGTGTCTATCCGGGTAGGCCTGTGTGGCATGCTTAGGCTGATCCGGGTCGATACTTAACGCTGAGTCCACAATGTTGATTTTCTCACGAGACGGCCTACACATTGATTATTGCAAAGTTACGCCCCTGTATGTATGTGTATCTTGACAGTATACTAAATATGTTCACTATTCATATATTACTGACATGCGTTTGTTAAATGATTATATCAACTTATGTAGATTCTGATAAGACTAGGCAGTTGGACATGGCGATCTGTAGCTTCACTGTTCAGAAATGGAAACTTGTATCATTGTGTATGCATTGGCTCATATAAGAACGTTTGAGCCGTGCTCCAGAACTATCAACCTTGGGGTATATGTTACAACTGTTGATACAATAGGTTTGCCAGTCTACAATCTGAACTAAACTCAAGCTATTTGAGCAGGATTATTTATAAACATCGGTGATTTATCGGTTAAGAAAATAGATCAAGATATGAATGCACGTTTAGGCAGGATCACATAGACATAGACATACGTCTAGAATATCTAGCGATTATAGTGCATACTATAGTGCATAACTATACCAATAATAAAAATGGTAACAAATAAATAATAATAATAATAATAATTATGAAAATAATACTAATACTACTACTAATAATAATTAAAGAAATCATTTACTAACTGTAAAAGGCTGCGTTTTAAATTATGTATCTATATGTAAAAAGCATTACAAAAATAGATAAAAAGGGGCACAACTTCAGTTAACGGAAATAATAAGTAAAATTGGCTACCAAAGTTTTATTTCTATTCTACTCTCTCACTTTATAGTTCAGTACCTTGTACCTTTAATTGACTTGTAATACAAATGCCTCGATTTAAATAACTGTTGACAGGAAAACTTCTCATGGCTTTGCTAAAAATTGGAAACTGACCAATATATTCTTGGTAAATGTGTTTAATGTTCTAGATGTATCACATACAAGTTTAAGGACTTATTCTTAATTCATATAAATTGCACTGATTGTAAACTATTTCTTTTAAAAACGAAGTGTTACCACTGGCAGATCATGTTCATGGATATGCAGCAGACGACTCTTGAACAGTGTGGCAAAAGGAGTAACTTTTAACCCTATCTAATAAGTATACTTTCATAACAGTGAGTTTTGATATTTATGTTACATGTAGATGTTTTGTGGAAGTCGTCTGAAGCATAGTTGTAGTGTAAGACAAAGGGTTACTTAAAGTGATACTTACATTTCTGTCATGAACCCATGAACACTAGGATTGAGGGTGTCGAACTCGGAGAAATCCGGGACCGAATCCAGACCGCTTCTGTATATATGTCTGAAACGAAGAGTCCACGAACTAGTTAAAGAAGAACAACCCTCATAGGTTCGGAGATTTTCGAATGTAAACACGGTACCTACTGTTAACTACTGTTAATATACATAACGACCTTGTACGGAATTCGCCGAGCTGATTAGCGGAGTTCTACCTTAAATGTTGTTCGAAATTGCTCCAAAAGTAGGTAGAAAGTCAAAGTATATTGATATATGGTCCGCAGTGTTAACAGTTAGGTTTCAAACCCGTATACAGACACCCGGGACTTTTGTGTTTATTAAACACCTGGAAAAGCATGTTCCTCTACACAGTCTAATCGAGATCTTCCCTGTACGTCATCTAGTCTTGCAGGTACTTTGGATGCCACTGTAACTTACAGTTGTGACGAAAAGGCCAGATTAAACAAGAACGCAATGTGTTCGTAATTACAATCAGAACGGAAGACCATGTTTCGATTCCAGACTTAAACCGTTAAAAATAGTTTGTTTGTTTTCATGGTGTTCAAAGCCACTTTCAACAATTGATCAATTATATCACGGCGTTTCCTGGATAAGTTACCAGTACTACTGGAACATCTATTCTAACACCAGCCAGTCAGTCGTAATGCTAACCCCGCAACCCTGAGCGCCCAGGAGGGCAGCCATGATTGTTAAAGTATTTGGTATGACCTGCGTGTGGATTGAACACGCGACCTCTCGCACCCAATGTGGACGCTCTACCACTTCATTTAAAATGGAAGTGGTGATTTTCCTCCTTGAGCCTACGGAATTTGAGATAATAGCATGCCAGGGTCAGAAAAGAGATTGCTCCCGATGGTAATGGACAAAGGAAGTGATACACAGAGACGTAAAACACAATTTAATGTTAAGCGAGTTTGTTTGCACACTGAAAACTGTACTTACAGTGTATCGAGCCTCTGAAAGGTACCGAAAACACCTGGTAGGACGGAGGTCAACTTTCCACATCCGATCATCCCTCTGTAAAAATAAAATGTATAGTCGTAAAGATTACACTAGAAGTCATAGTATTGGCATACCGTCCTGTGTACACATGGGCGTAGCGAAAGCATTACGACTGGTGTGCTGACAGTACCAGTTAACAGCAGTACTAGTACTTTTCACAGGAAACACGTAGATATAACGTAGACATAATGTTGCACGCAGTGTAAAACACGTAGGCTATATATAACGTAGACATAATGTTGCACGCAGTGTGAAACACGTAGGCTATATATAACGTAGACATAATGTTGCACGCAGTGTAAAACACGTAGGCTATATATAACGTAGCCATAATGTTGCACGCAGTGTAAAACACGTAGGCTATATATAACGTAGCCATAATGTTGCACGCAGTGTAAAACACGTAGGCTATATATAACGTAGCCATAATGTTGCACGCAGTGTAAAACACGTAGGCTATATATAACGTAGCCATAATGTTGCACGTAGTGTAAAACACGTAGGCTATATATAACGTAGCCATAATGTTGCACGCAGTGTAGAACACGTAGGCTATATATAACGTAGCCATAATGTTGCACGCAGTGTAAAACACGTAGGCTATATATAACGTAGCCATAATGTTGCACGCAGTGTAAAACACGTAGGCTATATATAACGTAGCCATAATGTTGCACGCAGTGTAAAACACGTAGGCTATATATAACGTAGCCATAATGTTGCACGCAGTGTAAAACACGTAGGCTATATATAACGTAGCCATAATGTTGCACGCAGTGTAAAACACGTAGGCTATATATAACGTAGCCATAATGTTGCACGCAGTTTAAAACACGTAGGCTATATATAACGTAGACATACTGTTGCACGCAGTGTAAAACACGTAGGCTATATATAACGTAGCCATAATGTTGCACGCAGTGTAAAACACGTAGGCTATATATAACGTAGCCATAATGTTGCACGCAGTGTAGAACACGTAGATATAACGTAGACATGATGTTCCATGCAAAGGGTTGTTTAATTCTTTTACTGTCGAATATCACAAAGTCGAATATTCTATTCTATGTTGACAATTGGAGCACTCCATTTTTCGTCTAACAGGAAATTTGGTAAAATTATTTAAAGTCTAAGTGGCAAACAATGCAGATTTCAGGCGAGACAGCTCATTACGAGCTGTCTTGCCTGAATCTACATTGTTTGCAAAAGCCTTTAATTGCCTTTTGCAGCGAAAGTGTTGATATTGTAGCCACATAAGGCGAAACAAACAGGGTTCTTGTTATATCTACTGTTTGGTAAAGCTCGAAAGGGTTACGGGCGTATTTCTGAATATAGACGAGCAGTGAAGGTTCTGGAGATGGACACCAGGGTCTTCACTGTTCGCAGATATAACAGACCGCCTTTCGCTATGTAACAGACTGCCTTTCGCGATTTAACAGACCGTATTTCGCGATTTAACAGACCGTATTTCGCGATTTAACAGACCGTATTTCGCGATATAACAGACCGCCCGATCGTGACTCATTCATAGATATGCTTTATTTTGTAACATAAACTTTAAATAGTTTCTATTTACATACAGCAAGTATAATACAAAGTCATGCATGAGCTATAAGCATTAATTCGAAATAACACATACATATTCGAGAATGAACAAACGTAATTATTTACAAATTTAAGCTATATACTTCATCAATTTGTACGGTACAAAGCAATGCCAAAATGTTCAATCATGGTCAAACGTAGAATAGATGCTTCTCGGATATATTTAGCCAAATTCATCAACATTGTGTAGTTATCGCTTTATAAGAGATAAGCAAATTTATATGGTTTGGATGTGTAGTATGCTTTGAATATTTATTTCTGATATTAGCCGTACAGATTAAAGCAAAATGATACTTGTCTTTTATATCATTTTTATCACAAAATGTACACAGTCGCTGGTTATATTCAACATATTAACGTGCATAACGTCCGGACTCAATTTTTAAATAATAATAATAATAATAATAATAATAATAATATCTTTATATGTTGAAGGTAGCATCTAAGACACATACAGACAATTTAACAATGGCTATACATATCTTATTTTCATATGGCCTTCAATAATATAACACACACAAACATTACATTTAACAATATGCAAATTTCAATGATAAATTATGGCATGAAGTACAAATATAATATATTTTCAATCATGTTTAGACAGACACTGCAACTACTCCAAACACAATTCTTGACATAATATCGGCAATTAATCAAGATAGTGTTAGTATGGAACCTTTAACAGAAGGTATTTCTTATAATTTCGTTTGAATGATACAATAGACGTTGAGTGCTTTATATATGATGGAATGCTATTCCAGACTTTAAAACCAAAATATCTAAATGAATTTAACATGTAATTTGTTCTAGGTTTGTAGGTCAATGCTAAATTTTTATTGGATTGTGAGCGTAGAGTGTGATATTTATTTTCCGAAAGTATTAAAATGTCATTCATGTATATTGGTGCCAAATTGTGAACGGTCTTGTAAATCAGCAAGGCGGTGTGATAGCGACACCTATCGTCAAATGACAGCCAATGTAACTCATGGAAAGTATCCGTTTTGGTAGACCCGCGAGATTTTGCAAGTATTATTCTTGCGGTCCTCCTCTGAATTGAAGATATCTTATTTCTGTATGTAGGCCTATAAGCTCCATGTCCCCAGACTACACATCCATAATCAAACACTGGGAGTATATAGGAGTTATTATATAGCAAAATGACGATAGTCATAACTTTGCCAAATGGACGATTAAGTGAATAGATAATGCCTGAATATATTTTTTCTATTACAAATGTATATTTAAAATATGTATTAATGACTATTTGTTATATCAACAGACCACCCTTTGATGAATGTATCTATTAATATGTGCTTAAGTATTAAGGGAATGTTTTGCTATTGCTATTCGATTGATTTGACCAAACACACGAGCATCCAGATATATCTAAAATAAACTTCACTTGTTTGGTCCAATTGCTCAGACCTTTTTTCACAATACTCAAGCATATTGTGAGATAAATGTTTTATAATTAAATTATCCGTGTGAACTAATTTTTACCAATATTTGATAGTGCGTCAATATCTAGTTATATATGTACAGTGGATATCTACTTAACTCCCCATAAGTACCCATATTACTTGTAGATTGCTTTTCGCGTAAAATATATTTTAGGAATTTAAGGAATATTATAAAGCTTTTTTTTTTCATTTTACTGTCAATCGTTGTTTTTAACAGTTAACCAATCCAATGCAGACATCTTGACAAAATTGTAGGAAAGGGAGACATTTCCCATTACGATATGATATTTTATTTTCGTTTTGTCGCGATTTGTCAACTCAGCATCAACATCGTACTTCATTTGTTTGTTCAGATGTTCGTTTATTTGCCCGCCAGACATTTTCAAAGTAGACCTCTATAAATAGTGCTTAAACTATTAAAAGGTCAAACTACTTTGTATCCGAGAACATGTTATTCCGTTAAATAAATGTATATAGTTCAGTGTGTAATGTATATCTGTCACATAAGCATTGATTTAATGAGATTAGGAGACTGTCCAAAAACCTGCTATAATGCGACGACAACGATATTAAATCAGGTAATTTTATCCTGTCAACAATTCGAGTTCATAACGCGGATATCCACTAAATAAAAAGCTCAGGGGATATTTGGTCTTATCTACTGTTATCTAAAAAGGGGATGACACTAAATAATCCTTTCCCACATACAACAAACAAGCAGCAGACGATTTTTAAAAAACATCCAGACAAAAATATAGGAACTCTCTATAAATGAAATCTTCATTATTTTAAGAGAATAAAACATTCTGACAAAAGGATAAATTGCTCATGGTGAGTAATGTCTGCTTTTAATAAACTGTAATTAAAAGTCGTCAACTGCAGATGTCTTATAAACATAAAATGATATGCATAACTTTTATTTTCTATTTTGATATATATGTATATGCAGCCACGGTGATGCAGCAGAGGAGGACTCGTTTGTTTAATACATTTAGTTATCTTTATTGAATAGAGTTGCATTTTGGTAAGAGGAGAAATTGCTCATCATGAGCATTTTTCCTTTTTTGTTATTATGTATTCACATGTTGCGTTAACCCTTTCCCTCATACGACAATTCTTCAGCAGACGACTTTGAACGTAATTGTCAAAAAATAGAAAATCTCCATAATTGAATGGATAACCTATGACAAAAAGTGGAAAACATTGTGACAAAAGGAGAAATTGCACGTTTTGTGCAATTTCTTCTTTTGTCACTATGTTTTCGAAAAGCCGTCTGCTGCAGAAGCGTCAGAAAGCGTCTATATGAGGGAAAGTGTTAAAGTGTGTCGACAAGTCATATCATACATCATCAAATAGCACGTACATTTGATCATAAAGTCGAATGTTAGACATGCGGGAAAGAGGAAGGACTATAAATACTGTAATACAATTATCCTTTAAAATACCAAATGACCAGTCTGGATTAAGACCTTTTAGTTCGTCTCTCTCGGTATATTCTACCGCCACACTGGGACCAGTATATTAGGATATTCTTGACATATTCTTTAGTTTATAGACGCTTACATTTTACGGAAATATCCACGACCAAATTACCGAGACAATAATCAGTAGTTATGTGGTAAAAAATGTACGAGCTGAAAGAACCCATGTGTCTGTTAACAGTTCCCATATTGAACAACTCTGCATCAGACGACTTTGAAAACATATTTGAATATAGTTGAAAACATTTTAGCAAAAGAAGAAACTGCTCATAGTGAGAGATTGCTCATTTTGCCACAACATTTAAAAATTCAGAAATCGTGGATATGTGGGAAGGGTTGAACTATTTAGTAGTTTACAGATATGATGTTTTATATATATATATTATTGACAATATCAATGTCACACATGCTGCCATATGATATTTATTTTATTATACCGAACAAACGTTTTGTGTGTTTTTAGTCTTTCTGTCCATCAAGAGTGTCTAAATCATTTTCAGAAATACTTGCAAATCGAGACATGTTTACTTGCTGACAGTTCCTGTCGTCGGATGTTTTTATGTACACATTAGATAGTGACGTCACTGCTGTATGTGTATAAGGGAGGCAATCACGTCATGATTTAGCTAAATATTGAAGCAGTTATTTGCCCTTATATGACATTAAAAATATCACTGCGGTCACATGACCTGACAGTCATTTTTCGTTTGGTCACGTGTCAAAAAGGTTAAACAATTTCTGATAGTCAAAATATCTCTTTTTCCAAGTTACAATAGGATACACCGAGTTATACCACACTTCGAGTCATTTGTTAAAAGATAAATTGATAAGTATATAACATGTAGGCAGGCAGTGGAGGCTCTTATGAAACTATGCGGTTACACAGACTCACATGCGCCTTCACTGCTCGCACAGACAACACGACACACACACACGTACACACATCCCAAGATGGCGGCTCGCGCGTATTCGTCGTTCATTACTTACAGAACAATGAGGGATTGTAATCCATCAAACACCCCGGGTTCAAGGTATTCAAGTTCGCAGGCTTCAGAATCCGTGTCACGGAAAAACCTGAAACAGATAGAGACTTCATCCCATGTCAAAGTATATTTGAGTGCCACCAGCAGAAAATGAGTCGGTTGTATTTGCGTTTAGGTGTCACACGAATGAATATCTTAACCCTTTCCCTCATATAGACGCTTTCTGACACCTCTGCAGCAGACAGCTTTTTGAAAACATAGTGACAAAAGAAGAAATTGCACAAAACGTGCAATTTCTTTTTTTGCCACAATGTTTTCTACTTTTTGTCATAGGTTATCAATCTAATTATGGAGATTTTCTATGTTTTGACAAAATACGTTCATAGTCGTCTGCTGCAGATTTGTCGTATGAGGGAAAAGGTTAAATAATTAAAATGATCTTCAAATCTTCAAATGTTAACAAAATCAACAAATCAAAGTATAGCTTTTAACTAGCACACGATTGAGTGGTCAATGTGTAAAGACAATATGAATACACAAACTCCTTGTAATTAGAATGCTGACGGCGTTGTACGGCTAGGAGACGTCAACTTTCATTGCGATAATTGTCTTAGACTTGTTTTAGTCTAAATGGTTTTCATATGCAGGTAGCTGAGATGAAAACAAAGTTTGGAAATGGTTTTGGGGCATTTGGTCTGTGTCAATGTTACTTAAAATAGATCTGACACCTATGTTTTGGACATCGTTGGAAGTCTGTGTTTGTGGCTATACAAAGTTACCGTGATTTTCGAATGTAAAGACTAAAACAATATTGGGAGGTTTAAGAAAGAAATCTCCATTAGGAGAATGTATACTATTGGTATCATTAACGAAACTATTGTACGAAACCACAGGGAGATGTGCGTACGTGACTCTCGTGACAAACTTGAAACTCAGAAAAAGTTGTTTTCAAATAGTTATCCTTTGCCACATATACAGCGATTCTACAGACGAATTAGAAAAAACTGCACAATAATTTGGAAAAAGTTCATATAGCGTAACTAATTTCGAACCTATATCTTGAAATGTACATACAGTTTACAATGGTTAATGGGAGCGGAAGATCTGGCCCGGAAACTCAGAAATGAACTCGATACTTCGATGAAGACTTCTGATTGGTCAATTTCGAGAATGAATTTGCTTCTAACCAGTCTTAAGCACTGAGTACATAGTTAAAACGTTTATAGTTGTGTAGACCAGGTTCGCTTTCCGGTCGAGTCATAGACTTTAAAGACTACACACATTCTGAAAAATGACTTCCCTCCTTGGTTTTATTGGTTGCGGGGATAGCATAACGACTGATACATGGGTGCAAGGCTTTATACTACATATATGGGTAATTTATCCATGAAAACATTAAAACAACTGAAATACTGCGAAAGCAGCTTAAAACACGATTGAAACAAACTAAACAAGAAGTAGAGGTTAATGTTCAAATGGCTTAAAGCTTTTTCACAATATTAAAGTTATTTCGTTTCAATTTTTGTTGCGACTGTGAGATTTCACGTGAGACTTCTAGAGAGACATGTGACTATTGAACACAGACAGAACGTACTACGCTCATTGTTGATTTGTTACCAGTCGTCTATATCTGGGAAAGGGTTGGAGATAGAATAGTAAGCCTTTCTCAACTGTAAACGCATTTGAAGCATCTGCAGCGGAAAACCTTTTGGAAAAATCATGAGAGACAAAATGAAAATTTGAGCAATTTCTCCTTTTGCCACAATTTTCTAATATTTTTCAGTAATTATACTTACAATTATAGAGGTGTGTGAAGTTAGCACGTAGGTCAAAGCTCGTAGGTCGACACTCAAATTTACACTAAGATAGTGTTGACCTGGCGCGTAGGTCGTAGGTCGACACTCAAAATGATGTTCTGAAAGTGTTGACCTGGTGCGTAGGTCGTAGGTCGACACTTAAAATGATGTTCTGAAAGTGTTGAACTCGCGCGTAGTTCGTAGGTCGACACTCAAATTTATGTTCAGAAAGTGTTGACCTGGCGCGTAGGTCGTAGCTCGACACTCAAATTTATGTTTAGAAAGTGTAGACCTGGCGCGTAGGTCGTATGTCGACACTCAAATGTATGCCAGGTCAACACTATCTTGGTGAAAATTTGAGTGTCGACCTATGACCTACGAGCCAGGTCAACACTATATTAGTGTAAATTTGGGGGTCGACCTACGACCTACGAGCCAGGTCAACACTATCTTGGTGTAAATTTGAGTGTCGACTTACGACCTACGAGCCAAGTCAACACTATCTTAGTATACATTTGAATGTCGACCTACGAGCTTCGACCTACGTGCTAACTTCATACACCTCAAGTATAGAGATTTTTCCATGGTTTGAGTAGAAAGTCGTTTGCTGCAGATTTGCCGTATGTGGAAAAGGGGTTGGAGAGAGTATATTAACCTTTATTTCGCTGAAATCCTGTGATCCGTATCACAATGCTTGCTTTTGGACATTTTGTTTTGTTGCATGTACATTATATAAATTGATATTGATAAATGAGTAACGAACAATGATGACAGAACGAACTTGCAAGATGAACTAGATCTACACTGTTCGCATTTGTAGCTTAACTCTTTCCCACGTACAACAAATCAGCATTTAGTCAAAATGATGGTAACTCTCTATAAAAGAAAGCACAGTTTCTTATTAAAGTTTAAAATATTGTGACAAAATGAGAAATTGCTAGCTATGAGCAATTGCTCCTTTTGTCAAAATATATTCAAAAGTCCTCTCCTGCAGATGTGTCAGAAAGCGTCTGTATTTGGTGAAGGGTTCATATTCAGCACGCCAAATGTTGTAAAAAGTATCGTAAAGCTATAAAGGTCATCATATGAGACGCGAGAAAACCAACATTATGGATCAGCCTAAGCATGCCGCGCAGGCTAGCCCGGATAGACATGTTTGCATCATGTGGATTTTCTGTTTCATGAATAATTACTCTATACCTATATCCCCCCTGACACGGAATGTGTCGGCCCGGATCAGTCTGTGCGGACTGCGCAGGCTGATCTGGGTCGAGAAATTATGCCGAGGCAATAATGTTGGTTTTCTCGCGGGACGGCTCAAATGTTCTTGTTATACTCACAACTCGGTTAGATCAGGATATCGAATGAAGTTTCCTTTATAGACTTTACTGATATTGGTCCCACTCAAATATCTGAAAAGAGAAATAAGTAGTTAAGTATGATTTATTTGGGTCTCACTATTTGCTTTTCACTTAGATCATGGCATTTCCTGGGTTAGTTACCAAGTTACCAATTCTACTGGTCCATTTGATCTGAAACATCAGTCGTAATGCTAACCCCACAATCCTATGCGCCAAGGACTAGTTACATTTTGTATAGTCTCTGGTATATGACTTGGTAGCGGATAGAACCCTCCACCTCCCACTCCCGAGGCGGACGCTCTACCACCACACCACCGAGTCGGTCATTTAAGTATGAAAAGTCAGTTATCAAGCCAGGCAGATACATATCCTTCATCCATCAGGTCTGCAGCATACGACTATGAAAACAATTTGGCTTAATATGGAAAACCTATAAATGCGTAATGTATCAACCCGGATCAGCCTGCGCAGTCCGCGCAGACTGATCCGGGCCGACACATTCCGTCTCAGGGGGATAGAGGTATAGAGTAAGGATCCATGAAACAGAAATCCACAGGAGGCGAAAAGTGTCAAATCGGGTAAGCCTGCGCGGCATGCTTAAGCTGATCCGGAACGATACTTTACGCACAGTCCACGATGTTGGTTTTCTCGCGGAACAGCTCAAATGTTTACTTTCAAAAGTCGCCCGCTGCATTCGGCATCATGGACAAGTGTTACACATTCTTTCTATGACGTTAGTCTACGAAGATGATTTTTGACATTTATTTCGTCGAGTTTCAGATTATCATATGAGGTAATGCATGGGTGCAACATCTCTCTTTAACCATATCTCACATATAGTTGCATCTGCAAGAGACGACAATTAAAAACATTGTGGCAAAAGGAGCATTTAATCATTACTATATTTAATATTTATACTTAAATTGTTCTAAATGTATAATATGTTTGTCAATATGTTTTCAATTTCGTCTGCTACATTCGTCTGCTATAAGACACATTTACACGAATAGACACATTACAAACATAAGATTGTTAGAAGATTATGTCAACTTGTGTAGATTATAATGAGGGGAGCTGATGGACACGCTGATCTGATACTGCACGTTTCACATTCGCCATGCTGTACCATTTTCTACGTATGGGCTCACGTATGGAATCAATCGGAAATATTCGGGTAAAAGTCTTTTAGTCTGATACTTTTGGGAATAGATGATAATCGCGTAGTTTTTTAAAAAATATATATAATTCAATTATAAAACGATTAGAAAACTGCTGCTTCCAGCGATAAACGGATTTAAAGTTAATTTTGCCATATTCAATTTGTCTTTAAAGTCTAGAATAGCTTGCGCATTCACACGGTTAGGTCAACTGGTGTTTTTATTTTATTTTTGAAATGGAAGGTAGTCGTACATGTAAATATACACACTACCATTATGCGTAAAGCCCAGATCAGACTATTGAACACTGTTGCCATGGATACTCATAACTTGTCACATTTGTCAATGTGAATGAAATATTACAGGGTTTGTGACGTTATCGCTTAAATAAATTCAATTTGCTTTGTAATTAAAAATATATTGATAAACGTTGACAACAAATAGCTTGAACGTTGACATTTTTTATATGAAAAATATATACTCCTTGAAAACACCGTCTTCAACATCATCATCATCATTATAATTATCATCATCATCATAACCATCATCATCATCATCATCATCATCATCCTCATGCTCAACAACAACAACATTTTCACCATTACTATCAACAACAACATTAAAAAACAGCAGCAACATAGAATCAGTGTCCTTTATTTCCGTTTGGTAATTACCATGTTTCATTCGAGCCCCGAGAATTTGTCACCTTTGATAATGACCAAAAGTTTTTTCTTTGCTCTTAATGTCAAACAAATCTTGTAAAATCTCGGAAAATCTCGATTTATGAGACACAAAACGAGAGTTCCTGTTATAATTAGCGAAGTTTATGAGGGGTAAGTGAAGTGGCGACATTAGCTCTGAGCGATGATAATGGGTTTTCCTGGACCTGCTTAATCTTATCCCTCACGTAGACGACCTCTGGCACATATGCAGCAGACTTTTAAAACAGTACTTAAAAGGCGCATTTTGTTTCTCTGTACACAATATTTTCAACTCTGTATACTGTATAAACATCCATTTTCCAGATGTTGCCAATTTTAACTATGATTATTTTTACTCAGAAAAATCCAGAATATTATATCGGGTAGCGAATAATAAATACCATCCTGTGCATCTATTTGACCTGATCCAACGGTTTGACGAGAACTCACCATGACAGCTCCTGCGAACTATTGGCGAACAGTCCAGACACAGTCACAATTTCAAGGATGCGCTGTTTGAGGTGAATCTACACTTGCTGCGAAAACCTGATGGATGGTGATCTCAAAGCGTAACTCAAATCGTTGAGCCTTTTATTTATTTTTACTAATCATGGGTATTGCACGTTTTTTTTATTTTTTTGCAAAATCATTCTCCTTTGGGATGGGGATAAGAAGGAAACAGAATGAGCTATTATAATTACAACACAATTAAATTGCCGAGTTCGCCCAATGTAACATTTGTAACTTTTTGTTTAGTGTTTTGTGCCAATTTATCCATTTATAACAAAAATAACCCGTAAAAGGTTTTTTTTAAAAAGAAATCCTAATAGGAATTAAATGCCTATTGAAGCATCTCATGGTTGTTGCAATTTTAGCTTAAGCCAGATCTGGATAGTCACAGAATATTTCAGAAAAATCCGCCATGGCCGATTGATAATCGTCGGACATTTAGAACCGGGGGTCCCGGGTTCGATCTCTAGTCGCGGCGCTGTGGTCATGGTGAAATGCTCTTGGGCAAGGCACTTTTCCTTGCCTAGTACTGGTTTGTTTACCGAAGGATCATGAACAAGTGGACTGTCCCCGTGATAAAACTGAAATAATGTTGACAGCGGCATAAAACCCAAATAAAACAAAAAACATAATATTTCTGCAGCGGATATTTTTTGCATTCGGGTCATCAACATGCAGACATGTCTCTATATACACATGTTTTTCTTACTTTAAGTTTTATTAACATTTGGATAAAAGAAGAAAAACCGAAGTTTTATCTAGAATTTATATTAAGTTAATCATGTTGCTTTTGAAAAGACCTGTGCTCTTAGAAAACGATACACCGTGGTCACACGCTCATCATTAACGAGATTTGTAAAAAATGAATTTTGAGTGCCGCGGTCCATATCGGCCCGTGCATGGAAAAAATACCGACTGAACAGTCTGATTCCAGATCAGCTAGTGCATCTGTATAGTCTGATCAAGATCTACACTTACACACGTTATGTCAAATTGTGTTGATCCTGATCAGACTGAGCAGATTGACAAAGTAAAATATCTATTTCAACGTTTTCCAAAGGGCGGGCTCACATGTAGATCGTGTTGTGGACTCATGCTATCTGTAGCCTAACACAGCAACACGTGGCATCTCATTGTTTACTTTTATACTCTTGGTTTCGTCCATTTAACTCTGAGAGCGTCAATGGCAATATCGAGGTTTTTTGCAAATAATACAGACTTAGGTGAGACAGCTCGTAACTAGCTCGTAAAGAGCAGGCTCGCACGAAATCAGTTTGCCTTTTAGTAATAAAATAGTTCAACTCTTTTTATCTTAAAATGGAGATTTCGAACATGGAAGTGTCTAGTCTTGGAAATTCGGCGTTAAAAGAGTTGATTAAAGTGCTTATAAAAAACTTTTGGTCGAATGCAATTCGGGAACTTGGATAATTGAAAAAAATGTCTCGAGGGGGTATGCTATTTTTGTTGGTTCCATTATCAAGACTTTAGAATAAACTTTCAAAGTTTATTATGAGTATAACGTTAAAAAGCTACTTAGACAAGTTCATTACTTTGAGATTAGAATCTTTATAGAAATATAATTATTCAATTATATATATATGTATATATATATATACATTATAATATTATATTATATATTCAATCTCCTCTTGGAATAAGGAATCAAACGTTGATTTCAGAATAACCTTACCTATAATACTGGTTATTTACCTATGAAACGCCGAGATAACACTGAACTAATGTTGAAAGAGTCGTTAATACCATGTAAAATAAAAGCACTGGAGTGCTGACGGCCTTGGGGCTGCTGGAAGGTTGGATTTTTCGACGCACGGGCCCTATGCCCCCCCCCCCCCCGGTTAATCCGCCACTGTATATTTCACGTGACTTATTTCGTGGGGTGGGGTGAGTCGGAGCACGACCCCCCGTTTATCCGCAACTGTATTTTTCACGTGACTTCTTTCGTTTTTTCCGTTCCTCTTCGCGAATGTTAATACTGTTAACAAGCGTCCATATTTGACCTCTCGGCGCATTAATTTCTAAAGCATTTCTTAAACTTATATTGGAGTACTCACGCCTTAAGTTTTTCAGTGATGTTCCAACAACATTAAAATGATATTTATTGGGGAGATCCTAACGTTTTAAATGTAGTTTTGTTGAATCCATGATGAACTATTCTTTTCGCGTAGTTTCTCATGCGTTGTTTGGTGCTAACAGCAATTGGCAGGTTGCCAACTCCGAAAAAAATGGTATTACTACTATGACCAGGGACTAAAGCCCCAGGCCAAAAACAACAATATTTTCTATTGCCTACTGAGATAAATGCAACAGTTGAGATTATCCCTGGATTAAATGTTTAAAGAGATATAATTGTATGCTCCAATAAGTTCTTTTTTAAATACTTCATGTTTAATCAATATTAAATACTTCATTTTTAATCAATATTAAATACTTCATGATTAAATACTTCATGTTTAATCAATATTAAATACTTCATGTTTAGTCAATATTAAATGCTTCATTTTAATCAATATTAAATGCTTCATATTTAATCAATATTAAATGCTTCATGTTTAATCAATATTAAATACTTCATATTTAATTAATATTAAATACTTCATGTTTAATCAATATTAAATACTTTATGTTTAATTAATATTAAATACTTCATGTTTAATCAATATTTAATACTTCATGTTTAATCAATATTTAATACTTCATGTTTAATCAATATTTAATACTTTATGTTTAATCAATACTAAATGCGGACAACATACGCTGATCTCAAATCAAATACCTCAACGAGATCGCCGAGACAACCATAACGATAAATTCGCAGTGAACAAGTATCCCATCCGTTTTGTCTATATGATTGGTTTTTGACGATCAGGAATTGACTTTTGTGAACTCGACAATGAAGTGCGTTATTCACATAACAACAATTATTTATAGCGTAGATTGATTTACGGGACAACCCCTAACAACACAAAAAAATACCGACTGTGCAGATTATGATTGAAAGTAACGATAAAGTGATACGTTTGTTATTGCTTCTACAAAGTCGAACAGAACATAAACAAGTGTCCTTGATCTACATTATAAATTAGAACCGGAGACCAAACACTATGTGCTCCATTAGGTGTTCTTTTAACCATAATGATCTGGAGTCGCGCTTTACACGTTTTCACTTGCAGACTCATTTTAAACAACTTCAGCGGACGATTTTTTCTTCGAAACGTTGTTACGAGAAGAAAAATGGTGAACAATTTGTTCATTGGCCCACACTGTTTAAAACTCAACTGTATTCAATCATTAAACTTTTATTGAAGGAGAGTTTTCATATGTTTGTCTAGATATTCTCACAGCCGTCTGGTGCAGATTTGTTGTTTGTGGGAAGGGGTTACACCGAAATTTTACAATATGCTAACACTGTTGGTCCAGAGAATTTTACATATTGTCGCAGTCTCACCAGAGCTTCCACTGGCCACACATAAGTCACACATAATTGGGAAACTATAAGGGATTATATGATAAACGACGGACTGGCGCATGAGATTGTGTGCAATACGGATACTGAACCCTCTTCCTCACGCAGACGACTTTTACACACATTTTAGCAAAAGAAGAAACTGCTCATAATGAGCAAATTCAACTTGTGTTAAACTGTGTTCAGCTTTACCGAAACTATCATTTATAGAGATTTTATATAAAAAAAAGAAAAAAGAATATTTCAAAGTCTTCTGCCAGACATTTATTAGACGTGGACAGGGGTTAATGGATTGTATTTTGTTTGCTTTGGGTGATATATTCAGAGAAACCTTATGACTGTGAAAGGGAAACCTCGTAAAGACATATAGCTTTTAAAGTGTCCCTACTCGGGCAAAGACCAAAACATTCCTCCGCTCAGACGGTTTCACAGTCAATTACTGTTCCATTTTCCCTTTCTGTATGGGTTCCACAGGTTCTTGCTCTTGAACACCTGAAGAACCTTGATCAAACTACTTGATTATCCACTGTGGGTGCGCCGGGAGAGTATTCTCCAACCAGTTTACATAATATAATGTTAGGAGGGCTGTTGGGGGGGGGGGGGGGGGGGATGGTGTTTCGTAGACTTTTGATATAACTGTTTTGCTTATCAATACAATTGTTTACTCTTTGTCAGTACTACATCACATTTAGAATTAACCGGTTTCCAAACCAACCCAATACGGCACATCCGAAAAAACGCTTTTTTAAAAATGAAATCCTGCAAAATGCATCACTTAACATTTTACTGTCGTAACATAGGCTTTTTTAAAAAGCCCTATGCACCCATTTGATAGTCTACACTTTTATATGTAAACTAATCTGACACGTACAGATACTTTCAGGAGACAGAGTTAAATGGGTGCGTTAGCTCTTTCCGCAGAGACCTATTGATTCTTTAACGTTATTTTTGGGATTTTCCTGGAAAGAAGCAAAACTCAACCTCTTTTTTAAATGGGAGGCACTAAAAAACACATCAAAAAAGTTCAGAACCCAGATAGGGACTCTGGATAAACAGTACAGCGTCTAAACCACAAAATACCTGAGCAACTCAGTACAATCTGATTCTTAATTTGAAGACTATTTTAAATTTCAAAGAAGCCAATTAGAAATCATGTTACTTTGTTAACATTGTTAACAAAGCATAATTGAGCCAACCCGCGAGAAAACCAACATTGTAGACTCTGCGTAAAGTATCGACCCGGATCAGACTAAGCCTGCCGTGCAGGCTTACCCGGACAGACGCTTTTCGCCTCCTGTAGATTTTGTCTTTCATGAATCATTATTCTATACCTTAATCACTACTCTATACCTCTATCCCCCTGAGACGGAATGTGTCGGCCCGGATCAGTTTGCGCGGACTGAACCGAACGGTAGCTTAAGAGTAACGATCGTAAAGACTGTGTCTGGATCTGTCAACCCTTTCCCACATACATACCCTTTCTGACGCCTCTGCAGCAGACGATTTTTGAAAACATTGTGACAAAAGGACAAGTTGTATTTGGGACAGGGATAACATCGAGGGCTTGGCGTGAAACGGTTGTAACTAAAAACCTATTTTTAAAACCCTGGTTTAGGGGCAATTTTGACCCCTTTGTAAACAATGCAAATTTAGGTGCCATTGCTCAGAACGAATGATTATATAAAGACTTTATAGCGAGGTGATTAACCTTGGTAAAAAAAATACAATTTTAGTCACAACCGTTTCACGCCAAGCCCTCGACATATATATATATATAGTACTTGACTTTATTCAAGGTAATGTCGTGATACTAGTGATATGCTAATGACAACAACGCCATTCAACCCAAATACTAAATACATAGTCGGACTAACCGTCGGACACACACGGTTCTTGACTCCGCTATGCTCCAGCATCACCTGTGGGAGTTTTCACTGTCGTTTCGCCGTTTTGACAGAACAAAATAGAATTCACATAAACCAATTGAAATGACGCTTACATTTCCGAAACTCTCTTTCGTTGAGACGCATAGAAAAATGGCTGCGCCCATAGATTGTAAATGTGAATTCCGTTTATCGTCTCTAAAAACATTACCGAAGTTTGAAAATAAAATGCATTAAGGAGCAGTACGATTTTATACTAACTGACCTTACCATCAGAATTGAAGAAGCGTCATGATGTTGGAGCATAGCGGAATCAACAACCTAGGGTGTCCGACGATGAGTCCGACAACACTCTTCAGTGTGCACACAGACGTTTTGGACTCGTATTCAACATTCATTCTAAATACATTCTTATTCTAAATCTCTACAATCTTCGAAATGCCTAAGTAACAGACGTTCTGATTGTCTATAGCATTATTATTATGAGTTCGCTCTTGGTGGTAGGTACACGTTTGGGTTTTTTAACAGCGTAGATCCAAAGCAGCCTGTGAATCTATACGGCTCACATATTACTTACAAAAGCTTGTCAAATGCGTTATTCAACTCGTGTAGATTCTGAAATACTGAACGGATGTACATGCTGATCTAAACCTATGGTGTTTAGAAATGCCTACGTGTACCCTTTTCTCATAGTAAGACTTGTTTGTGAATACGGGGTTTAATTCTGATTCAAACAGATGTCTTTACGCGAGATGGGTTAATTAGTTGTTAGCATTTAAGTTATTTTAACTCCGCATAAAAGCAAGCAACCGTAAGACCTGAGCTTAATTACGTTAATTCCCATGGCAAGCTGAAAGACAAATACCTCTGACAAGAACTATCGGCTTAACGTAATAGGGGATATTATTCTCATTAAAGGTATCCAGTGAAACAGCCATGTACTTGAATTGGTTTAAAAACATGAGCCGTCCCACGGGAAAACCAACACTATGGACTCTGCATAATGTATTAAAGAATCAAAGATTATAATCAGTGGGACAAAAATAAATGAACATTGTTTAAGCATGACACATGTTGCTATTTTGACGTAACTGTAAACACAAAGTTATCCCCAATTAATCACAGGGATTGACAATGGATGGTGTTTCGTAGACTTTTGATATAACTGTTTTGCTTATCAATACAATTGTTTACTCTTTGTCAGTACTACATCACATTTAGAATTAACCGGTTTCCAAACCAACCCAATACGGCACATCCGAAAAAACGCTTTTTTAAAAATGAAATCCTGCAAAATGCATCACTTAACATTTTACTGTCGTAACATAGGCTTTTTTAAAAAGCCCTATGCACCCATTTGATAGTCTACACTTTTATATGTAAACTAATCTGACACGTACAGATACTTTCAGGAGACAGAGTTAAATGGGTGCGTTAGCTCTTTCCGCAGAGACCTATTGATTCTTTAACGTTATTTTTGGGATTTTCCTGGAAAGAAGCAAAACTCAACCTCTTTTTTAAATGGGAGGCACTAAAAAACACATCAAAAAAGTTCAGAACCCAGATAGGGACTCTGGATAAACAGTACAGCGTCTAAACCACAAAATACCTGAGCAACTCAGTACAATCTGATTCTTAATTTGAAGACTATTTTAAATTTCAAAGAAGCCAATTAGAAATCATGTTACTTTGTTAACATTGTTAACAAAGCATAATTGAGCCAACCCGCGAGAAAACCAACATTGTAGACTCTGCGTAAAGTATCGACCCGGATCAGACTAAGCCTGCCGTGCAGGCTTACCCGGACAGACGCTTTTCGCCTCCTGTAGATTTTGTCTTTCATGAATCATTATTCTAATCCTTAATCACTACTCTATACCTCTATCCCCCTGAGACGGAATGTGTCGGCCCGGATCAGTTTGCGCGGACTGAACCGAACGGTAGCTTAAGAGTAACGATCGTAAAGACTGTGTCTGGATCTGTCAACCCTTTCCCACATACATACCCTTTCTGACGCCTCTGCAGCAGACGATTTTTGAAAACATTGTGACAAAAGGACAAGTTGTATTTGGGACAGGGATAACATCGAGGGCTTGGCGTGAAACGGTTGTAACTAAAAACCTATTTTTAAAACCCTGGTTTAGGGGCAATTTTGACCCCTTTGTAAACAATGCAAATTTAGGTGCCATTGCTCAGAACGAATGATTATATAAAGACTTTATAGCGAGGTGATTAACCTTGGTAAAAAAAATACAATTTTAGTCACAACCGTTTCACGCCAAGCCCTCGACATATATATATATATAGTACTTGACTTTATTCAAGGTAATGTCGTGATACTAGTGATATGCTAATGACAACAACGCCATTCAACCCAAATACTAAATACATAGTCGGACTAACCGTCGGACACACACGGTTCTTGACTCCGCTATGCTCCAGCATCACCTGTGGGAGTTTTCACTGTCGTTTCGCCGTTTTGACAGAACAAAATAGAATTCACATAAACCAATTGAAATGACGCTTACATTTCCGAAACTCTCTTTCGTTGAGACGCATAGAAAAATGGCTGCGCCCATAGATTGTAAATGTGAATTCCGTTTATCGTCTCTAAAAACATTACCGAAGTTTGAAAATAAAATGCATTAAGGAGCAGTACGATTTTATACTAACTGACCTTACCATCAGAATTGAAGAAGCGTCATGATGTTGGAGCATAGCGGAATCAACAACCTAGGGTGTCCGACGATGAGTCCGACAACACTCTTCAGTGTGCACACAGACGTTTTGGACTCGTATTCAACATTCATTCTAAATACATTCTTATTCTAAATCTCTACAATCTTCGAAATGCCTAAGTAACAGACGTTCTGATTGTCTATAGCATTATTATTATGAGTTCGCTCTTGGTGGTAGGTACACGTTTGGGTTTTTTAACAGCGTAGATCCAAAGCAGCCTGTGAATCTATACGGCTCACATATTACTTACAAAAGCTTGTCAAATGCGTTATTCAACTCGTGTAGATTCTGAAATACTGAACGGATGTACATGCTGATCTAAACCTATGGTGTTTAGAAATGCCTACGTGTACCCTTTTCTCATAGTAAGACTTGTTTGTGAATACGGGGTTTAATTCTGATTCAAACAGATGTCTTTACGCGAGATGGGTTAATTAGTTGTTAGCATTTAAGTTATTTTAACTCCGCATAAAAGCAAGCAACCGTAAGACCTGAGCTTAATTACGTTAATTCCCATGGCAAGCTGAAAGACAAATACCTCTGACAAGAACTATCGGCTTAACGTAATAGGGGATATTATTCTCATTAAAGGTATCCAGTGAAACAGCCATGTACTTGAATTGGTTTAAAAACATGAGCCGTCCCACGGGAAAACCAACACTATGGACTCTGCATAATGTATTAAAGAATCAAAGATTATAATCAGTGGGACAAAAATAAATGAACATTGTTTAAGCATGACACATGTTGCTATTTTGACGTAACTGTAAACACAAAGTTATCCCCAATTAATCACAGGGATTGACAATGGATGGTGTTTCGTAGACTTTTGATATAACTGTTTTGCTTATCAATACAATTGTTTACTCTTTGTCAGTACTACATCACATTTAGAATTAACCGGTTTCCAAACCAACCCAATACGGCACATCCGAAAAAACGCTTTTTTAAAAATGAAATCCTGCAAAATGCATCACTTAACATTTTACTGTCGTAACATAGGCTTTTTTAAAAAGCCCTATGCACCCATTTGATAGTCTACACTTTTATATGTAAACTAATCTGACACGTACAGATACTTTCAGGAGACAGAGTTAAATGGGTGCGTTAGCTCTTTCCGCAGAGACCTATTGATTCTTTAACGTTATTTTTGGGATTTTCCTGGAAAGAAGCAAAACTCAACCTCTTTTTTAAATGGGAGGCACTAAAAAACACATCAAAAAAGTTCAGAACCCAGATAGGGACTCTGGATAAACAGTACAGCGTCTAAACCACAAAATACCTGAGCAACTCAGTACAATCTGATTCTTAATTTGAAGACTATTTTAAATTTCAAAGAAGCCAATTAGAAATCATGTTACTTTGTTAACATTGTTAACAAAGCATAATTGAGCCAACCCGCGAGAAAACCAACATTGTAGACTCTGCGTAAAGTATCGACCCGGATCAGACTAAGCCTGCCGTGCAGGCTTACCCGGACAGACGCTTTTCGCCTCCTGTAGATTTTGTCTTTCATGAATCATTATTCTAATCCTTAATCACTACTCTATACCTCTATCCCCCTGAGACGGAATGTGTCGGCCCGGATCAGTTTGCGCGGACTGAACCGAACGGTAGCTTAAGAGTAACGATCGTAAAGACTGTGTCTGGATCTGTCAACCCTTTCCCACATACATACCCTTTCTGAATTTTTGAAAACATTGTGACAAAAGGACAAGTTGTATTTGGACAGGGATAACATCGAGGGCTTGGAGAGTGAAACGGTTGGTAACTAAAAACCTATTTTTTAAAACCCTGGTTCTAGGGGCAATTTTGACCCCTTGTAAACAATGCAAATTTAGGTGCCATTGCTCTCAGAACGAATGATTATATAAAGACTTTATAGCGAGGTGATTAACCTTGGTAAAAAAAAATACAATTTTAGTCACAACCGTTTCACGCCAAGCCCTCGAACATATATATATATATAGTACTTGACTTTATTCAAGGTAATGTCGTGATACTAGTGATCATGCTAATGACAACAACGCCATTCAACCCAAATACTAAATACATAGTCGGACTAACCGTCGACACACACGGTTCTTGACTCCGCTATGCTCCGAGCATCACCTGTGGGAGATTTCGACTGTCGTTTCGCCGTTTTGACAGAACAAACTAGAATTCACATAAACCAATTGAAATGACGCTTACATTTCCGAAACTCTCTTTCGTTGAGACGCATAGAAAAATGGCTGCGCCCATAGATTGTAAATGTGAATTCCGTTTATCGTCTCTAAAAACATTACCGAAGTGTTGAAAATAAAATGCATTAAGGAGCAGTACGATTTTATACTAACTGACCTTACCATCAGAATTGAAGAAGCGTCATGATGTTGGAGCATAGCGGAATCAACAACCTAGGGTGTCCGACGATGAGTCCGACAACACTCTTCAGTGTGCACACAGACGTTTTGGACTCGTATTCAACATTCATTCTAAATACATTCTTATTCTAAATCTCTACAATCTTCGAAATGCCTAAGTAACAGACGTTCTGATTGTCTATAAGCATATATTATTATGAGTTCGCTCTTAGGTGGTAGGTACACGTTTGGGTTTTTTAACAGCGTCGTAGATCCCAAAGCAGCCTGTGAATCTATACGGCTCACATATTACTTACAAAAGCTTGTCAAATGCGTTATTCAACTCGTGTAGATTCTGAAATACTGAACGGATGTACATGCTGATCTAAACCTATGGTGTTTAGAAATGCTACGTGTACCCTTTTCTCATAGTAAGACTTGTTTG
This sequence comes from Serripes groenlandicus, assembly GCA_031761405.1. Lineage (NCBI taxonomy): Eukaryota > Metazoa > Mollusca > Bivalvia > Cardiida > Cardiidae > Serripes > Serripes groenlandicus. The sequence continues at coordinate 87,792,839 of JASEVX010000001.1, forward strand.
TGAATACGGGGTTTAATTCTGATTCAAACAGATGTCTTTACGCGAGATGGGTTAATTAGTTGTTAGCATTTTAAGTTATTTTAACTCCGCATAAAAGCAAGCAACCGTAAGACCTGAGCTAATTACGTTAATTCTACATGGCAAGCTGAAAGACAAATACCTCTGACAAGAACTATCGGCTTAACGTAATAGGGGATATTATTCTCATTAAAGGTATCCAGTGAAACAGCCATTGTACTTGAATTGGTTTAAAAACATGAGCCGTCCCACGGGAAAACAACACTATGGACTCTGCATAATGTATTAAAGAATCAAAGATTATAATCAGTGGGACAAAAATAAATGAACATTGTTTAAGCATGACACATGTTGCTATTTTGACGTAACTGTAAACACAAAGTTATCCCCAATTAATCACAGGGATTGACAATACAGGAATACGACTTATTAGCAAATCTGACAGCATGGCAAGAATGCGAACAAAATTAACTGCATCTGTCTGTCAAATGCGATAAACATGCAATTTCACTTTCGTCGTTTCTTAACCATGAATTGTGTGATAATGAAGATGTTTTAGCGCCGACAAACACCCTTAAGCTTTGACATTATCTCATTTATTTCACTCATATTATCGACGAAGCTTTACTAAAATACACCATACAAAAGGCAGTCTTGATTATCGAATTTAATAATTATGTCGTTATTTTATAATATATCACATAATTCAATATTGATAAACAAGTTTATATTAAGCATAAATTGTATTTTTAGATTTTTCCAACGTTTTGACGAAGAAAACTCTCTCTCTCTCTCTCACTCTCTCTCTCTCTCTCTCTCTCTCTCTCTCTCTCTCTCTCTCTCTCTCTCTCTCTCTCTCTCTCTCTCTCTCTCTCTCTCTCTCTCTCTCTCTCTCTCTCTCTCTCTCTCTCTCTCTCTCTCTTTCTTTCACCCTTTCTGTCCCGCTCCCTCTCTCGTTATATCTCTCTCTCCCCTCTCTCTTTTTCTCTCTCTCCCTCTCTCTCTCTCTATCTCTTTCTCTCTCTATCTATCTCTCTCTCGCTCACTCTCTATCCTCTCTCCCTCTCTCTCTCTCTCTCTCTCTCTCTCTCTCTCTCTCTCTCTCTCTCGCTCTCTCTCTCCCACCCCTCTCATCCCCTCTTAACGTTTGTCTCTCTCTCTCTCCCTCTCTTTCTCTCTCTCCCTCTCTCTCTCTCTCTCTCTATCTTCTTTCTCTCTCTATCTACCTCTCTCTCTCGATCTCTATATCCTCTCGTCTCCTCTCTCTCTCTCTCTTTCTCTATCTCTCTCTCTCTCTCTCTCTCTCTCTCTCTCTCTCTCTCTCTCTCTCTCTCTCTCCTCTCTCTCTCTCTCTCTCTCTCTCTCTCCTCCCCCTCTCTCTCTCTCTCCCCCCCCTCTCTTCCCCTCTTAACGTTTATTGTTTTTCTCATGTACCATACGTGTGGTTTTATATAATAACAGTTTGGTTTAGTCCTGTTCTGTTCTGCCAGAGCATCCCCTGTCCGCTTACACTTAGTATATGTCTTGCTTTAACCTCTGATAAATAAATGAGCGACGTCTAGGCAATAAGACCCAAAATCGCCAAACGCGGCTCATCTATTAGTGTAGCTTCTTTCGTTCCACGGAAACTCTTTCACATCTTCTTTCTCATATAGCAATGATGTCCAGCAGACGACTTTGAAAACATCGGAGGGACACGGAAATTCACTCTAAATCAAGGTCCAATTTAAAAATAGAGTCGACAACTTGAATGAACTATTTTTTCAATTTCCCGCAACGTTTTCAAATGTCGTCTGCTGCCACATGTCTTGCATGTGAGGACTGTTTAATTTACCTAAAATGTTATACCTAAACAGGGATGCATCAGCAGAACTGCTGAAAATGACGATAAATTAAATATTAATTCACTGATTGGAGATAAACGCTGTTTTTCAACGATATTTCAGTGATATCACCACCGCCAGTTCCCCTGACTACGGACATGTACTCCACACAGACATCTGGATACTTTTCCACGAGCTATTGCTATTGATATTGCGGCTCTTACCTCAATCAAACAAATCTTACAATAGAGATGATAAGAAGCGATAACTCTGCATAGGAGACAGAAGACGTTTATGCCAACAATGTCTACATTCAGAATATGAAGACTATAATTATTCCCCCATGGGAAATTATTTGCATAATTGTT